>CM050208.1:25490000-25507500 GCA_027475355.1 Coilia nasus
TGCTAAAGGACTCACGGGAGTCAGGGGTTTTGTTTAGCGTACAGAAATAGACTGAGGTGGAGAAATACTGTCTGCAGGTTGGAGCGTCACATGCAGAGATGCTCAGACTTGCAAATTAAATGAATTCCTTTTTCAATTTGCAACTTTCCCAGCGCCTACGCCCAGCACCACCACTCACAGCTGTGCACCACTACAGGAGGCACACACACACACACACACACACACACACACACACACACACACACACACCCACAGCATTCCAGGTGCTTCTACCTCTAAACACACACAACACCCCCACGGCATTCCAGGTGCTGCTACCTCTACACACACACACATCGAGCGAAAAGAAAAACCCAAACCAAATGGAGCCATGCACGAGACGACCACAGGCCCTTCTCCTCTTCCTCCCAGACTCTCTCTCACACAAACACACACTCTCAATTACCCACACACACACACTCAGGCCCACAAATCCACCGCGGCTTCCCATACTCCCATTCTCGTAGGCCACGTGTGGTGCCTGTGTTTCAGTCACACACACACCTAGACTGTCAGTGTCTGAAAACATTAAACATACACCCATACCCACACACACACACACACACACACACACACACACACACACACACACACACACACACACGGCTGGGTAGAGCACTCATGCAGACAGCGGTGTTGGCTGTGAGAGGGAGGGGAGCAGAGGAGGAAGAGAGGGAAGAATGAGGAGGAGAAGGAGGAGGAGGGGAGGAGAGGAAGAGGAGGGGAGGAGAAGAGGGGGAAGGAGAGAAGAGGAGGAGAAGGAGAGGAGTTGAAGAGGGGGAGGAATAAGTGCCTGGTAAGCGTGTGCAGAGGAGAGGAGAGGCAGGCAGGAGGTGCTGAGCTGAGCCGGTGGGAGCGGGAGGAGGTGGCGTCGGATTGGTCGGTCGGGCCTGAGGGCGGTACCTGAGGCTGGGCGGTGGGCGGAACGTGGGGCTCGAGAGGAGGGGTTCTGGGCTGTGATTGGGGCTCGGGGCTTGGCTGGGGTTCGGGGGCGGGGCTTAGTGTCTCCGAGGGGGTGGTGCCTGCCAGCTGGGCCCCCGAGGAGGAGGCGGGGCCAGGAGAGGGGAGGGACGGCGACACGGATACGCCCCCTACCTCAGCCTGCGTGGAGCAGCGGGGCACACAGGTTACAACACACACACTCAGTGTGTTATCCACTATCCATATACACACACAGCTATCCTTACGTGTACAATGCTGCTCTAGACACACACACACACACACACACCGCAGTAACACATCATGTCCCTGTGGCTCTCTATTCTAAACACACACACACACACTGCAGTAACAAGTCATGTTCCCTGTGGCTCTGCTCTGAACACACACACACACACACACACACACACACTGCAGTAACAAGTCATGTTCCCCATGGCTCTTAGCTGCAGAAGTATAAGGGGCCTTCAGATGATGCATGCCCCCTCTCCTGTGAATGTGTCCACTCAGCCAAACACACACGCACGCCTGCTTTATGCTGCTCGAGCACACACACACACACTCCCCTGCAGTATGCTTCTCTAGCGTGCGTGCACACACACACTCCTGCAGTGTACTGCTCTAGCGTACACACACACACACACCTGCAGTATGGTGCTTTACACACTCTACACACACACACACACACACACACACACACACACACACACATTCTCCACTCTCCAATGCCCAACACAGGCTCCTAATGCTCAGAGTAAACACAAACACACACACACATTAGGTGAAACACTTCAGTCACATGCATTCCCTTGTTTAGTGGCCATATCTTACGATGCCCATCACTGCAACACACTGAAACACTTGATGCAATGTAAGGAAAAAACACTCCACTCCACACAAACACACACACACCCCATGCTCCTCAACTGGTCAAGTGTCAAGTGTGTTTGTGATCCTTACATATTTCGTATAAAGAGATGGCTATTGGAATGGTGTGTGAGTGTGTGTATGTAATACAGAGTGTCTATGTGCATGTCTGGTGTGTTTGCTGTTTGCGTGTGTGTGTCTGTGTGTGAGTATGTGTGATAGTGTATGTTTGAGAGAGAGAGAGAGAGAGAGAGAGAGAGAGAGAGAGAGAGAGAGAGAGAGAAAGAGAGAGATTGCATGTATGAGAATGTGTGTATGAGTATGTGTGAGAGTGTATGTTTGAGAGGAAAAAAAGAGAGTGCATGTGTGTGTATAAGTGTGTGTGAGAGTGTGCATGTTTGAGAGGAAGAAAGAGTGTATGTGTGTGTAGTGTGTGTATAAGTGTGTGAGAGGGACTGTATGTTTGTGAGAGTGTGTGTGTGTTACCTGCTGTGGGGCGGGCCCCTTGAAGCCCGCGGGGTCGATGTGCGTGTGGGCGCTGAGGGGCGGGGCTTCTGGGGGGGCGTGGGGGTTGTGAGGGGTGGTGGCGGCCACGGGGGTGGGGCCCCGCTGGTAGCCCGGGTAACCGGCGGGGTCCTGCATGACGGGCGGCTCGTCGCGGACGGGCTCGCTGGAGCGCGTGAGGGCGGGCTCGGGGGGCGGCCCCGCCTCGTCGTTGAGCGTCTCGTCCAGCTCCTGGTCGGTGTAGGCGCCGCCCTCCGTGTCCGTGTCCTCGTAGTCGGACGTGTGGCGGCTGTCCGTGCTGTACATGCTGTACTCGCTGCCCGGCGCCGACAGGTACGACAGGCGGTCGTCGTGGATGTCCAGGTCGTCCTCGGTCGCTCCGTCCGCCTGCAGCGGAGGAGAGGAGGAGAGAGGAGAGAGGAGAGGAGGAGAGAGGAGAGAGGAGAGGAGGAGAAGGGAGACAGAGAAAAAGAGAGAGGAGAGAAGCGGAGGAGAGGAGGAGAGAGGAGAGAGGAGAGGAGGAGAAGGGAGACAGAGAAAAGGAGAGAGGAGAGAAGCGGAGGAGAGCAGAAGAGGAGAGAATAGAAGGATAAGAGAGGAGAAAAATGGAGGAGAGGGGAGAGAGAAAAGGAGAAAGCAGAGGATAGGAGAGGAGAGGAGCGGAGAAGAGGAGAGGATAGAAGGATAGGAGAGGGGAGGGGAGGGGAGGAACAGAGGAGAGAAGAGGAAAGGATATGGGAATGAGAGGAGAGGAAGAGAGGAGGGGAGGAGAGGAAAGCATAGAAGGAGAGGGTAGGAGGAGAGGAAGAGAGGCAGAGAAAGGAGTGTAAAGGAGTATAGACGAGGGGAGTAGTGGGGATTGGAATTGACTTTAAAATGTTTCTATTGACATTGTTTAATGACCTCTACTTGTATTTCTGTGAAATAAATAGGAAAATATACCTTTACATAAAAGGCATCTGTAATATGTGTCTGGGTGTGTTTGTATGTGAGAGAAAGTTTGTGTGTGTGTGTGTGTGTGCATATATGTGAATGTGAGAGCGCGTGTGTGTGTGTTTACCTTGTCCTAAAACGCCTAGATGAGCTAATTGTGGTGTATCTGTGTGTGTGTGTGTGTGTGTGTGTGTGTGTGTGTGTGTGTGTATGTGTGTGTGTGTATCTGTGTGTGTGTGTGTGTGTGTGTGTGTGTGTGTGTGTGTGTGTGTGTGTGTGTGTGTGTGTGTGTGTGTGTGTGTGTGTGTGTGTGTGTGTGTGTGTGTTCTTACCTTGCCCTCGGACACCCAGACCAGCTGGTTCTGCTGCTGCTGGATGGTGTCCTTGAGCGCTCCGTACCAGCCGTCATTCATGTTGTTCAGGTTGATGGTTGCTATGGAAACACACGCATAGCAACAGCCAGTTACCATGACAACAACACCTGGAGCACAGCTTAGCTAGGACAGCACTCCGCCACAGCCAAGAATCAGATCAGATCAGAACCTCTATGTCATCTCAACTCATTATACACACAAAAACTACATGCCCCCTAAACCCATTATACACACAAAAACTACATGCCCCCTAAACCCATTACACACACACAAAAACTATACGCCCCCTCAACCTATCACACACACACACACAAACACACACACACACACAGGTGGCTCTTCTTCCTCAGATTGAGTGCTTTCTTGTAGAGTTTGCTTTCTCTCCCTCTCTCTCTCACACACACACAGACTAACTGGTGAAGAGGAGGCTGTTGTTCTTCCTGAGCTTGAGTGCTCTCTCGCAGAGTTTGATTTCTCTCTCACACACACACACACACACACACACACACACACACACACACAGACTCACTGGTGAAGAGGTGACTGTTGTTCTTCCTGAGCTTGAGTGCTCTCTCGCAGAGTTTGATTTCTCTCTCACGCACACACACACACACACACACAGACACACACAGACTCACTGGTGAAGAGGTGGCTGTTGTTCTTCCTGAGCTTGAGCGCTCTCTCGTAGAGTTTGCGTGCGCTCTTGCGAGACTCGGGGCAGAGGCGCGTGCGCATGTTCTTCACGCCCTGCTTGCTGTCGGGGTTCAGGAAAACCACGATGGGGTACCACTGCGCGTAGTTCAGCCGGTCCACCGCGTTAGGGGTGATGTCCAGCAGCGCATGCTTATCCTGTGCGCACACACACACACACACACACACACACACACACACACACACACACACACACACAGACACACATGCATGTCAGGTTTGAGGGCAACCTACTAATTCTGACAAACTGAACTTTCCTTTGAAGACAGGGATAACCAAGATGGAGTACTGATCTGTTTGATGGTGTAACGACAGAGGAGAAAAGAAGAGATGAGAGCAGAGGAGAGGGGAGGAAGAAAGAAGAGAGGAGAGGAGGAAAGAAGAGAGGAGAAAAAAGAGGAGAGGAGGGGAGAAGAGGAGGACGCAAGGACAAGAAGAGAGTAGCAGAGAAAAGAGGAGGAGAGAAGAGGAGGAGAAGAGGCAGAATACTGACCCGGTCTATGATCTGTTTGATGGTGTGGAGGCGGATGATTCCAGAGCTGCGCTGATCAGTGCCAGCATCACGAGGCTCACTCTCTGCAGAGGGATGGAGAGATGGTTGGAAAAAGAGCGAGAGAGGGGGAGGGAGAGAGATAGGCAGACTCCCTAGGGAGTGACTACAAGTTAATTACTCTTCCACAGTGCATGTACGTGAATGATATTCCCTTCTCTGTCTGAGCTGAAGGTGTGTGTCTCAGAGGTGTGTGTGTGTGTGTTTGTCGGTGTCACTCACTGGCGAGCTCAAAGAGGTCGGGCTCCTCCCTGGAGAGCTTCTCTCGTGCCATATCGGCGATGGGCCCAAAGATGACCACTGGACGCAGGAAACCAGCTGAGGATGGACACACAACAGACATCTTATTAGCCACTCTTCTGCAGGATGTGTGTGTGTGTACCCTCTTTGACCCACTCGTATGCTGGGAATTTGGTCTGTAGGGCTGTGTGTGTGTGTGTGTGTGTGTGTGTGTGTGTGTGTGTGTGTGTGTGTGTGTGTGTGTGTGTTTGTACGTGTACCCTCTCTGAGGACGACCCTCTCGTAGGTGGGGAACTTGGTCTGTACGGGCTGTGTGTGTGTGTGTGTGTGTGCGCGTGTGTGTGTGTGTGTGTGTGTGTGTGTACCTTCTCTAAGGACGACCCTCTCGTATGCGGGGAACTTGGTCTGCACGGGCTGGGCGCTGAGGTCCTCTCTGCTCTTGCGCAGGTTGCGCTTGGAGCTGCGCAGGCCCCTGAAGCGCCAGAAGTCGGCCCGGTCACCGCCAGGGGTCTTGGGGAGGGTGTACTGCACGCTAGACAGCTGCTCCGCTCTAACACACACACACACACAGGCCAGAAGGAAAGGTTGAGGATCTTCTTGAGGCCAAATTTCCCACATTGAAAGAAACAAACACACATATGCACACATACACACACCTGGTCTTGTTGCAGGTGATGCCACACACCTGTTTGTGTGTATGTATGTGTGTCATCATGCTCAATACACTCACACATCCCTAACTTTTCTTGTTGGTCTTCATGCCTTACACACACACACACACACACACACACACACACACACACACACACACACAAACACCCCTACCTGTTCTTAGAGGGGATGATGCCACAAACACACACCCACCCACCTACCTACCTGTTGTTGTTCTTGATGATGCCACACACACACACACACACTCCCCTACCTGTTCTTGTTGGGGATGATGCCACACACACACACACACTCCCCCTACCTGTTGTTGTTGTTGATGATGCCACACACACACACACACACACACACACACACACAGCCCTACCTGTTCTTGTTGTTGATGATGCCACACACACTCCCCCTACCTGTTCTTGTTGTTGATGATGCCACACACACACACACACACACACACACACACACACAGCCCTACCTGTTCTTGTTGGGGATGATGCCACACACACACACACACACACACACACACACACACACACACTCCCCTACCTGTTCTTGTTGGGGATGATGCCGCGCTCCACCTCCTGGTGGCTCTTGCCGATGCGGATGGCGAGCCAGGAGCCCAGCTTGCCGTTGTAAAGCGTGTCCACCACGCGGAACACCTCGCCCTTGTTGAAGCTCAGGCCGTACGGGGACTCCTTCTCATACTCGAAGTGCGTGCGGATGTAGAATGAGTCGCCCACGTCCGACTCCACGATACGCCGGTACACTGCACAGAGGCATCATGGGAAAGGAGGAGACACTTAAGACAGGAAGCCCTCAGAGCAGACACACACACACACACACACACACACACACACACACACTGAGTGGAGAGAGGAGAGAAACACATACACACACACACACACACAGGGCAGAGAGGAGACACACACACAGACTGAGGGCTGAGACACACACACAGACTGAAGGGAGACACACACACACACACACATACTCAGGGGAAAGACAAACACATGCTCCTGAGTGTAGAGGAGTGTGTGCTGTGTGTGTAGAGAAGTGTGTGTAGTGTGTGTGTGTGTGGAGGCCATCCTCACCGTCCTTCTTCTTCTGGGCCAGGATAGTGACCTCCTCTCCCTTGGGCAGGTCCAGCAGGAACAGCACCGCCTCCTCACGGATGATGTTGGCAAAGTCCACGTTATTTACCTACACACACACACACACAGAGGGCATAGGGGGTAAGAGCTGTGTGTGTGTGTATGTGTGTGTGTGTGTGGGCCTCCATGTGTCCCCTAACCCTGACAAATTGAGAAATCCATTGGAGAATACAGACCAACACAAGTGAAGGGAGGGTGTGTGTGTGTGTGTGTGAGGTTGAGAAAAAATACTTAGTGTTGCTTTCAGAGACAGAGAAGGAGAGAGAGAGAGAAAACGTATATGCGCAGACACATAAAATAGATTACAAGGCTGTGGTGTGTGTGTGTGTGTGTGTGTGTGTGTGTGTGTGTTTATGTGTGTGTGAAAGAAAGACAGAGGGTGTGTCTGAGATACACATGCAGACACATAAAGGATTACAATACTGCTACCGTGTGAGTGAGTGTGTGTATGTGAGAGTGAGTGTATGTGTGTGTGTGTATGTGCATGAGAGAGTTATATGTGTAGACACGTAAAAAGGATTAAAGCACTGAGGTGTGTGTGTATGTGTGTGTGTGGTGTTATACGTACAGACACATAAAAGGATTAAAGCACTGAGGTGTAGGTGTGTGTGTGTGTGTGTGTGTGTGTGTGTGTGTGTGTGTGTGTGTGTGTGTGTGTGTGTGTGTGTGTGTGTGTGTGTGTGTGTGCGTGATGTTGACTGCATTTGGCAACAGACCAGATGAAAGGCACACCTTCACCAAGGAAACCAAACTGTAGTGAGCAGGCATCTGGCTCCCCCCCCACTGTGTGGGTATGTGTGTGTATGCGTGTGTGTGTGTGTGTGTGTGTGTGTGTGAGAAAGAGCGAGCGAACAGAGGAATTCTGGGATATGTGCCGGTCGTAAAAGACCTACTGCCGCTCCAGAGCCCGTAAAGCTCAGTCATAAACCCCCATACACTTACACACACACACACACACACACACACACACACACACACACACACACACACACACACACACACACACACACTTACACCAACCAGCTCCCCCAGTGACTTTTAGTAGCGTGATGATATCATCAATCAGCTCTAAAGCACCCATCACTGCTGTTATGATAGCGATATCACACATACTCTCTTCAGCAGAACATACACACACACACACACACACACACACACACACACACACTGCAGTAGGAGATGGTCACTCTCGTAAGAACTTTATCTTGTGATAGCTTCTGAAGGTGTCTGGTGCAGGTCATTAATATGATGTATAATGTCACTAATACACACACACACTATGGGTGTTAATGTGATGTACAATGTGATGCTAACACACACACACACACACACACACACACACTATCCCCGGTACAGTCTGACAGACACACAGGGCCCTTGGGCACCTCAAACTGGTGATTAGGACACCATCAACTCAACATCAACATCCACAAATCACTGCTAAGTTAGCTGATCAGCTAATGTCGTTCTCTATGACAGCTACATTAGAATAGGGGCTTGCATACCATTCAGTGCTACGTTAGCAGCACATGTGCTATTGTCTGCATCAGTCACGGCTATTTTAGCACATGGGCTAATGTCTCTACCAACTGCTGCTATGTTAGCACATGGGCTAATGTCTGTGTCAAGTCACAGCAATGTCAGTATGTGAGTTCATGGCTTAGTTCGAAACAAAACGCAGCTGCCTCGATGACTCCCTGCCTAATAGACAGGTGTCCAATCAGAACTACAGAGTGAGGGCAACTTCAGTGAATGTTGGTTTGGAACGGGATTATAAGACCGCTAAAATGATGATACGACCTTAGCACGTAGCAAGAACGTGAAACTAGCCTACGTAAAGTAGCTGGCTAATGTCAGACAGTTGACTGACAGACAGCACATAAATCATACAAGACACTAGAAATGGTTGAAGTGGTGGAACATTTAGCACATTGTTTATTTCTAATCTAATCTGTAAAAATCCAAGTGACAAACAGCTACCTTCATTTTGGCTGCCATCTTTATTTACTTTTCACAGTTGCTTAAAAGTTAGCGCACAGAAATCTGGATAATAGGTAGCATTTAGGGTACATTGGAGCTGCCTTGAAAAACGACTGCTAGTTGGGTAGTTTGAAGGCAACTTAATACACAAGCAAAATAACTTCAATTGTTTGGAACAGCACTTAATGACTCACAGGTCATGTTGCACAACTGTGTGTGTGTGTGTGTGTGTGTGTGTGTGTACCTGTGAGAAACTCACCCTGAGAATCTGGTCTCCCTCCTCGAGGCCCTCTTTAGCTGCAGGGCTGTCCTCCAGAACGCCCGCCACAAATATGCCCACATCGTTTCCCCCCGCCAGACGCAGGCCCACACTCTCGCCCTTCTTAAACTTCACCAGCTTCATACTGGGCCTGAAACACACACACACAAACACAGAGTAGAGCCCCAAGTACATAAAGGCACACACACACACACACACACAGAAATACACCATATAATAATAAATGATTGAGGAAAGAGAATAACTGTATGTGTGTGTGTGTGTGTGTGTGTGTGTGTATGTGTGTGTGTGAGAGTGTGTCCTACCGAAGGATGCTGTCGTCGTGTGCGGCGCTGGGAACCGGAGCATCAGCAGGACTCACAGGTAGGTCTACGTCAGGCTGGCCAGGCTGAGCATACACTGGCTTGGGTTCTGCAACACACACACAAACAAACAAACAAATGAGTAACACACACACACACACTCCAGCTGGTATTAGGAACTAGCATGTAGGAGTGCACCTAAACAGGACTGCCTGCCAACAACCAACCTGCTACACCCACACACAGGAACACACACTGACCTCACTACACAACACACCGAGGAGCTGCCTACTACACACACACAAACACACAGAGGCTATTAATCCTGTGTGATGGTCATCCAAACAGAAAAAAGCATGACTTGCATGATCTTTGACTTGACTTGCAAGACAAACACACATGCGCGCGCACACACACACACACACACACACACACAGACACCCTACAAGGAGCCACTATCCTTGGTGAGGAAGTCACACAGGCTTACAGCAGGAGGCCGCCAGTAGGAAGAGTGTGTCAGACCACATCAAGTCACAGAGCGCGCGCACACACACACACACACACATCAACACCACTTACAGACAGCCTATCCACACACATAGACAAGCACACACACCACCACCACCACTTAAAGACAGCCCCCACACACACTTGTGAACCTCACTTAAAAAATACCCCCACACTCATGTCCTAATGACACTTATGACAATCTTTTCTATTTGCATTTTGAGTCCACTACCATTTAAGGATGTATTTAATTCAATTACTTGATTAACCAATGATCGACAGAGTACTTGATGTGTGTATGTGTGCTCTAGTGAGTGTGTGTTATGTGTGTATGTGTGCTCTAGTGTGTGTTAGACTGACCGGGCAGGGGCGGCAGCTGTTTGTCGTCGCGTGCGGGCGGCTCCTGTTTGGGCAGCTCCTCCACCATCTTGGCGGGCATGGGGATGGGTGCCCCCTTAGACACGCGCTCCTCCTCCCGACTCCTGTGGCTGACAGAGACACACACACACACACACACACACACATCACACACATGCCTATACCAGCCTGACACTCTGTCTACATCACGACAGCTATACAGCCACACACACACACCCTCCATCGTGAGTGCAGGCAATGCAACGAAGAGCCAGAGAGAGAGAGAGAAGGAAAGATAGACAGAGAGATAGAGACAGAGAGAGGGAGAGATAGAGGGAGAGAAAGAGAAATTGAGGAAGATATAGAAATACACTGACAGTCAATGAAAACGCATCGACGGCGACGAGACAGGAAAAACACATGATTTTGCTGATCATCAATTCACTGAAGCGGAAATTGTAAACATCCGAGTGGTCATCCCACTCTCTTATGACCAAACAAGTGCATTTGTAATCGTTTACTGTATATGGTTGGAATCGATTGTCGGTAAAAAAGTGCAAGAAAGTTGTCTGATGCGTTTTCATTGACTGTCAGTGTAGGTAATGTAAGGATGTAAGGTTAGACAAAAGCAGAGGAAGGGTGAGGGAAGAAAAGAGAAGGCATGTGGGAGAAGGAGGAAGAGGGGAGCAGTGAAAGGAAAGAAAGAAAGAGGGATCATACGAGAAAACAACAAGGAGAATAAGAGCAGAGGAGCTGGGGTCTGTGTAGAGTGTGTGCAGAGTGTGTGTAGAGTGTGTGTAGAGTGTGTGTAGAGTGTGTGCAGAGCTGAATGGCAGTGCTGGGCTTTTGGTGTGCTGCTCTATATTTAGCCACAGCTCACCTGATCACAGAAGACACACTCACACACACACACACACTCACATACACACACACACACACACATACCACCAGCCCTCAGAGGAGAGGAGAGGAGAGGAGAGGAGAGGAGAGGAGAGGAGAGGAGAGGAGAGGAGAGGAGAGGAGAGGAGAGGAGAGGAGAGGAGAGGAGAGGAGAGGAGAGGAGAGGAGAGGAGAGGAGAGGAGGAAGAGGAAAGTACAGAGGAGAGAGAAGTGATGAGGAGAGGAAGGGAGATGAGAGGAGGAAAGAACAGAGGCCGGAGGAGAGGAGAGGAGAGGAGAAGAGAGGACAGGGCAGGTGTGTATGTGTGTGCCAGGCTGATGTCTTTGGTAATCATGTCACAGGGGGGCTGAGTGTAAATGTGTGTGTACAGT
The DNA here is from genome assembly GCA_027475355.1 of Coilia nasus. NCBI lineage: Eukaryota > Metazoa > Chordata > Actinopteri > Clupeiformes > Engraulidae > Coilia > Coilia nasus. The sequence continues at coordinate 25,501,673 of CM050208.1, forward strand.
TTATGTGTTTGTGGCAGCTGACCCGCTGTTTTCTGATGTCTGTAGAGAGGACTAGCACAGGTGTGTGTGTGTCTGTGTGTGTGTGTGTGTGTGTGTGTGTGTGTGTGTGTGTGTGTGTGTGTGTGTGTGTGCATGTGTCTGTCATCACAGGACAATTTCCAGTGGGGGTCAGGCAGGGAGAGCATTGTGAAAGACTTTATTCATGCGTCCCCTCTTTCTGCTGTGTTCTTCCATCGGTTCATTCCTCCCTCTCTCTCTCTTCCTCCCACTGCAGTCAGGGGCGGGGCCCCAAAATGCCCCATGAAAGACTCTACTGTAACCCTGGAGTATGACATCACAGCCTTCACATCCCATGATGCTTTGCTCTACTGCTTCTAGCTCCTGCCGTGGGTGTGTGTGTGTGTGTGTGTGTGTGTGTGTGTGTGTATGTGTCCGTGTCCTCTCCTTATGGCCACGCCTCGTGTCTGGGCTTGAGCTCCAGAGGGTAGGTCATGGAGCGGCATGATTGGCTAGGACAGCTCGCAGGGAGCGTTGTCATTGGCTAGGGCAGTACTCAGGGGGTGCCGTCATTGGTTACTTCACCACATGCAGGTCATGTGAGGACAAATGAACGTTGCCATTGGTTACTGCACTCTTGCATGCACCACCCCGCGTCACAAGCTAGTCGCACACAAACATACAACGTTTATCACAGTTCATCACTGTCTTTGTCACACACACACACACACACACACAAGGCTTAGAGTACCAAAACCACACACACACACAAACACTGAACTGCTACACTTACACGGGTAGGATTCTGTGTAAGAAAAGCCCTGAACGCCTGAATGAGAAGAAAGAAAAGCACACCAACATTAACACACACACACACGACTGGACACCGATATTAACACACACACACACACACACAACTGCACACCGACATCAACACACACACACACACACATAGGATCACATCCCCATATTAACACACACAAACAGGACTGCACACTCATATAAACACAGAGAGACATCCACTGATATTTACACAGTCTTGGGGGTCGGGGTGGGGTCTATCTAGATCTATGAGTCGCTAGCCATCACACAGCCCTACAGCCAGCAGTCTCTGACGCATATGAACACACTCCCTGTCTCTCTCTCTCGCTTTCTCTCTCTATACATAGTGATGTTACACATGCCGCTCAGAAGGAAGACGAGGAGGAGGAGGAGGAGGAAGAGGCTGCGTCACCTCACCCGTGGCCTGTCCCCTCTGTCCTCTATCCCCTCTGCCTCCTGTCACACTGCACTGCAGACAGCCATGTGTCTATCTATGTGGGACAGCAACACACACACACCCCAACAGGCATCGCTACCGCTGACACACACACACACACAAACACACACACTCCAACTAGTAGCCAGAACGGGGGCCAATGTCACAGCTACAAGGGTGAGCCGTCAGTGACACGCACTTTCAGCTTCTTCCAGCTATGGACAGCAGCCAATCACAGCACAGGGGGCAGAGACAGAGCCAATCACAGCACAGGGGGCCGAGACAGAGACAATTACAGCACAGGGGGGCAAGACAGAGCCAATCACAGGGGCCGGGACAGGAGAGAGAAGGAGGTGGGAGTCAACATGTACTGAAGTCACATGGACAGTAGATGATGCAATGACAACAGATGGAGAGAGATAGAGAGAGAGAGAGAGAAGGGTGGACAGAGAGAGAAAGGGAGAAAGAGAGAGAGAGAGAAGGGTGGACAGAGAGAAAGGGAGAAAGAGATAGAGAGAGAGAGAGAGAGAGAGAGAGAGAGAGAGAGAGAGAGAGAGAGAGAGAGAGAGAGAGAAGGGTGGACAGAGAGAAAGAGAGAGAGAGAGAGAGAGAGAAGAGAGAGAGAGGAGAGAGAGAGAGAGAGAGAGAGAGAGAGAGAGAGAGAAAGAGAGAGAGAGAAGGTGGACAGAGAGAAAGGGAGAAAGAGAGAGATAGAGAGAGAGAGAGAGAGATAGAGAGAGAAGGGTGGACAGAGAGAAAGAGAGAGAGAGAGAGAGAGAGAGAGAGAGAGAGAGAAAGAAGGGTGGACAGAGAGAAAGGGAGAAAGAGATAGAGAGAGAGAGAGAGAGAGAGAGAGAGAGAGAGAGAGAGATAGAGAGAGAGAGAGAGAGAAGGGTGGACAGAGAGAAAGGGAGAAAGAGAGAGAGAGAGAGAGAGAGAGATAGAGAGAGAAGGGTGGACAGAGAGAAAGAGAGAAAGAAGGAGAGAGAAGAGAGAGAGAGAGAGAGAGAGAGAGAGAGAGAGAGAGAGAGAGAGAGAGAGAAGAGAGAGAGAGAGAGGAGAGAAAGAGAGAGAGAGAAGGGTGGACAGAGAGAGACAGACAACCAACAGAGAGGGGACACAGAACACAGGAAATGTAGGAGACACAGATGGCACAAAGTCCTGAAGAACTCCTGTGTGTGTGTGTGTGTGTGTGTGTTGTGTGTGTGTGTGTGTGTGTGTGTGTCTGTGAGAAAAAGTGTGAGTGAGTGTGCATGTTGTGTGTCAGTGTGAGAGTGTGTGTGCATGTACGAGAGAGAGAGGGAGGGAGAAGTAGAAAGATAGAGAGAAAGAGAGCGAGTGAATGAGTGTGAAAATGAGAAGGAGTGTGTAAGTGCATGAGTGAATGAGGGTGTGTCTGTGAGTAAGCGTGTATGTGTGTGTGTGTGTAAGTGTGTGTACGTACCTCCCGTTGCTCATCTGCTGAGGCGAGTGTCTGGAGTGGTCGGAGGGCTGGGAGCGGCGGTCGGGAGAGCGGGAGCGGCTGCTACGGCGACGCTCGTGCGAGCGGTTGGAGTGTTCCGACGCCACCGAGTGGATGTCTGAAATGTCTGCTAGCAACACACACAAGACACACACCACCAACAGCTCAGAGACGAACACACCAAAACACACCCTTTACCATCACACACACACACTTGGCCAAGATAACTGATATGTAGCATAAATAGCATTAACTACCGTTGTAGATAGTCTGGCTGAGTTAGCATGCTAACTAGGTACTGGCCTTACTGTGTTCAATGATGTGTTCAGAGTTATGGCACACTATGCTGGCATGAGGTCTGAAGGGCTGACTACATGGCCATGGGGATGGATGTTGGGGTTAAGTATTCGCATGCCCTGTGTTGGTACGATGGGTACGTGGTCATGACTGTTAGGACTGTGTGGTGTATTCCACAGGGTTGTGTATGGAGTCCTGTGTTACTGTGGGGTTGGAGATGGAGCCCTGTGTTAAAGCAACACTAAGTATTTTTTTTCAACTTTAAAATAATATTTCCAAAATTGTCTAAACTAAAAATACTTAGTGTTACTTTAATGTGGTGTTAGGTATGGAGCCTTCTGTTAAGGTGTGTTAAGGTGGTGTTGGATACGGAGCCCTGAGTTAATTTGGGGTTGCACAGTCATAAGTATGGAGCCCTGTGTTAGGACTGTGTGGTGTTGGATATGGAGGCCCGAGTTAGGACTGTGCGGTGTTGGGTATGGAGTGCTGTGTTGGTGTGGGGTTGGGTATGGAGTGCTGTGTTGGTGTGGGGTTGGGTATGGAGTGATGTTTTAGTGTGGGGTTGCATAGTTATGAGCATGGAGGCCTAAGTTAGGACTATGTGGTGTTGGGTACAGAGGCCTGTGTTAATGTGGTGTTGGGTATGGAGGCCTGAGTCAGGACTGTGTGGCGTGGTGTTCCTACCGTCTCTGTCGGAGGCGTTGGCGGAGGGGATGCTGTCGTCGAGGTCGGGGATGTTGAGCAGCGTCGCCCGCTCGTCCCGCTGCACCACCATCTTCAGCTTGCCCTTTGACCTTTCAATCAGCTTCTTAGCATCAATCAGAGACAGATTCTCTGTCACTGTACCATTTATCTACAGGACAGAGGGGGGGGGGGGGGGGGATGAGTGTCACTATGAGTGTGTGTGTCACTGAAAATCTACAGGACGGGGTGGGGGGAGTGGGGGGGGTGGGGGGAGGAGGGGTGTGTCCCAGTGTCACTAGGAGTAGGGGTGTCTCATCAACAAGGATGTGTGTCACTATAAGGGAGTGTTAAGGGAAGTGTGTTACTATGTGTGTGGTAGGAAAGGCTACTGTTAGGTAGGGCAGCTGTAAGGTTGCTATGTGTTACTACAAGGGTGTTACTGTGAGAGTGGGTAACACTTTATTTTACTTTTAATGTATCTATTCTACACGTAACATGTAATATCAAATACTTACCCAACACTAATCCTAACACTAAGGTACAGTGCAAGTGCATATTGTTACACGCTTTGTTACATTGTACCTAAATAATGTAACAGGGACAGTAAAATAAAGTGTAACCTGAGTGTTGCTATTAGTGTTACTAGAAGTGTATCGGTGTGACTGTGAGCTACTGTGGTGGCAAGGCAGGGTATAGTGAAAACTGTATCACAAAACTGTCTTAAAAAAACATTCAGACATTATTAGCTTTTCGCGTGTGCAAGCAGAGCAAGACTAAAGCGTATCCTGCTTACGTCATGAGGATGAGGTTTAGCACAGTACAGCATTGCACTTTGGCAGCATTTTAAGTGACATTAAGTGCAGTGAATGTCCATACAGTCACTGGAGCCTATACACCCAGGGCTTCTGAGAGCAGAGAGAACCACCTAAATTTCTCAAACTCAGAGACCCAATTTGACCTTGTACCAAACCATTATATTTGCTCTAAATTAACACGATGAGCAGCAATATCTTTGTTATGACAAACGTATGGACAATATTATTTGAACTTGAACCAGCTTTTAAAAACTTGTATTTTGTGGTTCGACCTTGAAGACGACATTTTGACATTCCACCTTTCTTAAAGCCCTCCATCTTTTTCTTCCCTCTCTCTCCCCTTCCCCTTGCTCTTATTGCCTTCACCTCCTTCTCCCTCCCTCTCCATCTCTCTCTCTCTCTCTCCCTCCCTCTCGCGCGCTTCTCTTTTTCCATCTCCATCTCCCTTTCTCCCTCCTCCACTCCATCTCTGACTCACTGTCCTTTCCTTTTACCCTCTTGTATTGCTCTCTCCTTCCTTTTCTCTGCCTCAATTCATCCCTCTCTCCTCCACCTGTCTCTCTCCCTGCCTCCCCCTTGTTCTCTTTCTCTCTTTCCCCTTCCTCCCTCCCTCCCTTCCTTCCTTCCTCCTCCCCCATCCACCTCTCTCTCTCCTCCTCATCCCTCTCTCTCCCTCTCTCTCTCCCCACCCCTCTCTCTCTCTCTCTCCTCCCTGACTGTCTATCTCACCTTGAGTACCACGTCTCCCTCCTGGATGTTGCCGTCTCGGGCGGCCAGGCTCTCGGGAGAGATGTCCTTCACGAAGATATGGCTGGCCAGCCGCAGCCCATATTCTGCTTACAGAGTCAAAACACGGAACACAAACACACACACACACACACCGCATGTTAGCCTGGTAGCACATTAAGGCCCTTGTAGCTCAAGGACAAAGCGCTCACACATATAAACACACACGAGGAGTGTTAGGGCACAGGCCTGCAGCTGAAGGGAAAAAAAAAAAACCCACACATTCACAGATTAAACACCACGTTAGATATGTACATGCAACTGTACACATACTAGCATATACACACACACACACACACACAACACACACACACACACACACACACACACGTGCGCACACTAGAGGTGTGAACCTTCACTCATCTCACCATTCGATTACGATTAAGCGATCACGATTCTTCACATCAATTTTCTATATTACTTCACATGGCTTTGATTTTATCAACAAACACAAGCAGTCAGATATTACCTTCCTCTTTTATTTAATAAAACTCAACAGCCACCAATATTCATGCAAATTAAAAAAAAA
>CM050208.1:25512500-25517500 GCA_027475355.1 Coilia nasus
TTTGTGTATGCGTTTGTGTGAAAGTCATTTTTATTCAGACAGCATGCAGATTGCCTTTCTGCCATCACAATACATCAGTCCACTGAGATGCCCCATCTCTCTCACACACACACACACACACACACGTGCGCGCACACGCACACACAGCTATACACACACACATGCGTGCGCACACACACACACACATGCATACAGCCAAGACTGACACCCAAGCCTAGTGAGCGGAGGAAACACAAACAGAGTAAGAGGAGACTTTAGCAACACAGCAGTAGAGCTCTGACTGACAGTCAGCACGCACGCACGCGCGCACGCACGCGCGCGCGCACGCGCCGCGCGCACACACACACACACACACACACACACACACACACACACACACACACACACACACACACACACACACACACACACACACACACAGAGCTGAGTGGAGTGGAGTATCTGCAGAGGATCTTAACGGGCGTGATGTGTGTAAGAAGGCGTTAAAGTGCTGCTGTGGTCTGCTGTGGGTGTTTGAGGGCACAGATCTCTATATGGGTCAGCTTGACAGAAACACTCTGTTTCTTACACACACACACACACACACACACACACAAACAGCACATGAATAATAGATCTACAGTTTGTTCCCTATGAATACACTCTGCACATCAATAATAAATCTGTCGTAGCTCTTCGCTCTTCTACGCCGCTTCTGCAGGGGCTACAAAATACTGATAAGTCCTCAGGTGGCTAAAGCAGTGTGTGTGTGTGTGTGTGTGTGTGTGTGTGTGTGTGTGTGTGTGTGTGTGTGTGAGAGAGAGAGAGAGGAGAGACAGAGAGAGAGATATGTCCTAACGTCCTGTGGGTAGAGGGCCAATCCAGACAGAGTATTAATCAAAGCAGCTGGAGTCTTGTAATGTGTGTGTAGGTTTTGTATAGTGTGTGTACATGAGAGACTGTGTGTGAGAGATGTGTGTGAGAGAGAGAGAGTGTGTGTGTGTAGCGTGCGTGTACATGAGAGATTGTGTGTGTGTGTGTGTGTGTGTGTGTGTGTAATATTGCACCTGTAACTCAGGTGTGTGCTGGCTGCTGTAAGCCCAAGCACTGCTATAAATAAGGTGCTCAGGGGAGAACTTGGTTTACATTTAGCTAGCCCACTATAGCCTACGGCCCTTGCTCGCTCACGCTCACACACACACACACACACACACACACACACACACACACAGCCTATAGTCCTTGGTGAGACACACACATTCTGGAAGGATGACAAATGGTTGTGTGATGCGGGTGACCTCTGGCACGCACACACACACACACACACACACACACACACACACACACACACACACACTGAGCTGCAGGTTCTTCAGAGATGCGCTGTCTGCATCTCCCTCTGTCTCAAAGACACACACACACAAAGAGCTGAGGTACATCCAAATCAGATCAGATCGTAGACAGACACACACACACACACACACACAGCTTAGCATACTGGAGCTAGAGCTGCTTCTGCACTATAGCTGGTGGTTAGCAGAGCTGCTGCTGCTTAGCTTTTAACTGATTAGCACTCTCGCTAACTATAGGTGGTGTTAAACACAGGGTGCAAATGTACTGTACTTACATGTGTGAAAAACTGCTGACTGTGATGACTGGCTGTGATGACTGTGTGTGTGTTCGTGTGTGTTCGTGTGTGTGTGTGTGTGTTATGAAGGACACTCCACGCGATGACCGTTGAGCACTGCCCTTCACACCTATGGGCACCATGGCAACGTGCTGTGTTGACTTGCACACATGGGGCCTTGTCCCTGTGTGTGTGTGTGTGTGTGTGTGTGTGTGTGTGTGTGTGTGTGTGTGTGTGTGTGGGAAGGTAGAGGAATGTGTTTGTAGAGGAGCCAGGCTTTTCAGACAGGCCTACTCTGTGTTAGAGACCTCGCTCATAAAACACACACTCACACACCTCCTACACACATGGCCTTTGTCACACTCACAAACACACACACAGACACACACACACACACACACACACGAATAGTGCTGCTGGAGCTATGGGAGTGTGGGTGGTTAGTCATGCCACAAAACAGTGGCACCAACCTCACAAGCAGAGTCACATATCTCAGCCTAGTCTGAGGAGTGTGTTTCATTTTAGATGAGAGTGTGTGTGTTGTTATGTGTTTAATGCAAGGTGAGTGTGTGAGGTGTGTGTTTAATGTATGGTGAGAGTGTGCAATGTTGTGCGTTCAATGTAAGGTGACTGTGTGAGGTGTGTGTTTAATCTTAGAAGATTGGGTGAGTTGTTATGTGCTTACTCTAAGATAAGTGTGTGGGGTGTGTTTATTGTGAGATGAGTGTGTGGTGCTGTGTTGTTAATCTGACATGAGTGTGTGTGTGTGAGGAGTTGAGTGAATCTCTCTCTCTCTCTCTCTCTCTCTCTCTCTCTCTCTCTCTCTCTCTCTCTCTCTCTCTCTCTCTCTCTCTCTCTCTCTCTCTCTCTTCTCTCTCTCTCTCCTCTCTCTCTCTCTCTCTCCTCTCTCTCTCTCTCTCTCTCTCTCTCTCTCTCTCTGAAGCACTGACAGCCATCTGGGGGTACACAACCTCTGTACACATTTGGTTTACAAACAGGCACCACATACATCAACAAACACATACATAAACCTAAACACACGCACACTGAATATTCATGACCTGGACATAACACACATACTGCTGGCTGAGTTTGTTCTTTAGGGACTGCGCGCAGCAGCGCGCGTCGTGCGTGATTTATGCGCTGCTCTTCAGACTGCTCAGCACAGTTTAAGCATTGAGTCAAAAGCTCGCTGCACCATTCTGCTTGAATTTATGTGTGTGTGTGTGTGTGTGTGGTGGTGGTGGGGGGGTGTGATACAACCCTGCTAAAAGTGTAATAAAAAGCCAACTTGATTCAGAGACACTAAATCTTTCATACTTTCCTTTTCAACTAGTTTCTGTTCCCACTACCAGCACACACACACACACACACACACAAACACACACACACACACACACACACACACACACACACACACACACACACACACACACACAGTTTTACGCCTCAGAAGAAACAAAAATTGGTGCAGTGCTCCATTCCACAGATGACCACTGAAAAGAAGCAGGCCACGCAGTGTGTGTTGTGTGTGGGTGTGTGTGTGTGTGTGTGTGTGTATGCGCATGTGTGCCTTCCCCCCAATCTGACTCCTGTGCTGTAACCTGATTGGCTGCATCTTTACACCCCGCCCCTCTGGCTTCCTGCATTATTGACTGGCTATCCGACTCTTCTTTAAAGACCTTCAAAGGCCTGCCTTCAAGTTCAAGTTGAACCATACACACACATGCACGCACGCACGCACACGCACGCACGCACACGCACGCACGCACCACGCACGCAAGCACGCACGCACGCACACCACGCACACACTGAGATGGCATAAGGGCATTATGAGGAGTGTGTAAGGAGGATGCTTCAAGTCTGACAAACACAGCCTACTGTAGAAGCTAACTGTGCCTGTCTGTCTCTCTACTCTATGCCTGCCTGTCTGACTCTCTCCATCTGCCTCTGTCTGTCTGTCTCTCTACTGTCTGTATGTCTGTCCGTCCTCTCCTGTCTGTCTCTCTACTGTCTGTATGTCTGTCTGTCTCTCTACTGTCTGTCTCTCTACTGTCTGTCTCTCACTGTCTGTCTCTCTACTGTCTGTCCTCTCCTGTCTGTCTCTCCACTGTGTCACCTGGAGCTGCATAGCATGCTGATGTATAGCAACACTGAAAGCAGAACAGCAGAGAAAGCCCAATGTGTTGTTAATGACACACCAGGAAAGAGGTGCTTTCCTGTTTGATGATGAACAGTGAGGCCACCAAAGCCATGAGAAGTTGCTCGAGAGGACTGATGTGGGGGCAAGTCAGAAGCTGCAAAGTTGGCAACACTAGTCAGGGTGCATTCACACTCTGTGTCACACTGTGTGTGTGTGTGTGTGTGTGTGTGTGTGTGTGTGTGTGTGTGTGTGTGTGTGTGTGTGTGTGTGTGACCCTTGGTGTCTTCACAGCTCAGGTTGAGGATGTGTGAAAAAAACACCTGAAATTGATGATGCGAATCATGCGATGACTACACACAAACACACACACACACACACACACACACACACACAAACAGGACAGTGGCATGGCACAGCAGCATTGGTTGCACCACACAATCAAGTTGCACCACATTAGGGGTGGGCGGTATAGCTTAAAATTTATATCACGGTATAAGTTGAACCATAGACGGTAGACGGTATATATCACGGTATACTTTGGTATGTAACAGTATTAGCTTCTTAATGCTGAATGTCAATATTTCTGAACGTCACCAAACACGATATAAAACATTGTAACATTTTCGTGTGGGAACCAGGCTCAGCCAGAGGTTAGGCAAACCGGGACTGAGCTTAATATACAACACATTCAGAGCAGAATAACGTCGTATTCCACAGGATCCGCACACAAAACAACTAGATGAACACGTGAGAATGATAGCACAGGAAATGATGATGTTGGGAGAGTGCAGTCAATCCGTGCGCTTTGCCAAATGGACAGAGCTGGGTCGTCAGTGACTTGCTGTCGGCGCAGATGGGTCAGTCAAGGGCAGGTGTAGCTGTCTATGAAACAGCGCAACATGCTCCTCATTAAGCATTACCTAAAGCAGTGGCGGTTCTACATTGAATTAGTCCCCGGGCGAGACCCCCTCCGAGTAGGCTATAGTTACACTATGCAAACTATGAGTTGCAGCAAATAGCAAATGTTGAAACTACCATAATAACATTCTGTTGGCTAATGACAGGGCTCAACGTTAACCCAAACTATGGAAATCAATAATAACTAAACTTGTCACCGTTTTGTTGCAAAGCCAAATCTTATGGTGAAATTAGATCTTGTGTTTGTTGAGCTAACACCGAATTATTGTTGAGTATAGCAATCGTAGCATCATAGCTAGAAGGCTAACAAACGTAAGAGTTATACCATAATTA
>CM050208.1:25527500-25550000 GCA_027475355.1 Coilia nasus
ATCAGTGTGTCGGCACTGGGAGGCAGGACTGGAACTGTGCAATATATTCTCTGGGGGAAAGGCGGGAGGGCAGTGGGGTTGTGTCAGTCAACCAACTGAACAGAGAGGTGTGTGTGCGTGTGTGTGCGTGTGTGTGTGTACTGGCATAACCACACTGAACTGAGTTAGGGAGAAAGTAAACCCAATCAGTCATGGTATGCCACCTCCTGCAATCTAATTTCCCCATGTATCTGCCCCAGTCATTACACACACACACACACACACACACACACACACACACACACACACACACACACACACACACACACACACACACACACACACACACACAGGCATGAATGAAAGAACGTGCATGTTATCTGAATAGGTTCTCTTATGGCCCAGTCTCACTAGACATACACCAACACATATTTATGAATGAGAGACCACACACTATTTGGCGCGCGCACACACACACACACACATACACACATGGAGTTGATTGGGTTTCAGCTTTCTAGGACAGCAGCACATTACGGCTGCTTCAGTAAGTCTGATGTCAGCCCTGCTGCAAGAGTGTGTGTGTGTGTGTAGGCTGGGTGGGTAATACTACACCAGGAAGCGTGAGACATTAACCCCCCATGTCTCTGTTGACCTTTGACCTTTGACCTTGGGCGCCCTGTAAGGGATCCTGGCAAGTGCACAGCTGGGAGGTGATCGCTCAGCATATCGTGTGTGGCCTGCCTCTCTCGCTACCATGGTAACAACCACGACAACAACACCTGCCGCTGCCCTTCCGCATGCCACACACACACACCGCCGGTTGATGTGTAACCAGCATGGAATGCTGACCAGCAGAGTTCACACACAGACACACCCCTCTGAGTGACACACACACACACACACACACATACACACACACACATGCCTCTGAGTGAACACATGACGTCAGAGTATCAGCAGGAGAGCAAAGAACTCCCACAGCTCTGAACACGCCCACATACTGCTGAGAGAACACACACCACTCTCAAGAACCATCCTGCATCAGAACAGGGCTGTTCAGGAACCATCCTGCATCAGAACAGGGCTGTTCAGGAACCATCCTGCATCAGAACAGGGCTGTTCAGGAACCATCCTGCATCAGAACAGGACTGTTCAGGAACCATCCTCCAATAGAACAGGGCTGTTCAGGAACCATCCTGCATCAGAACAGGGCTGTTCATGAACCATTCTGCAATAGAACGGGGCTGTTCAGGAACCATTCTGCAATAGAACAGGGCTGTTCAGGAACCATTCTGCAATAGAACAGGGCTGTTCAGGAACCATTCTGCAATAGAACAGAGCTGTTCAGGAACCATTCTGCATCAGAGTGGTGCCGATGAGAAAGTATCCCTGGGAATGGTGCCGCTTAGCAATGCTCCTCAATCATAACAATGCCGTTTAGGAACCATTCTGCACAAGACTGGTGGCATTTCAGAACCGTTCCACATTGGAACAGCACAGTTTAGGATCTGTCCTGCACTGGACTGTGCTCTGTGACAATGGGGGCATGAGTGTCTACTTGTTATAGTTGGAGTATGAGCTTAGCAGGTATAAATTGCCCCCCGAGTTTGGGACACTCATCACTTAGCATTTTAGGTTTGTTATTATTCTATTATTTCCTGAGTTGTGAGTTAATCGTTCTGTTGTTGGGTCTGAAAGTGTTGTTAATCGTGTGTGTGTGTGTGTGTGTGTGAGTTGAGCCAATGAGAGGAGCGTCTGGCGGAGGAGTGCAGATTGAAAGTAAACACAACAGCCCAGAGCAGGGCGGAGCTTCTGCATACCTGAGAGCTGTGACACTAGCCCCAAGATAAGGGTCACTGTGTACACACACACACACACACACACACACACACACATGACCATGAGACCATGAGAACTAGACCTGGGTAGACCATGAGAACTAGACCTGAGTAGACCATGAGAACTAGACCTGAGTAGACCATGAGAACTAGACCTGAGTAGACCATGAGAACTAGACCTGGGTAGACCATGAGAACTAGACCTGGGTAGACCATGAGAACTAGACCCGAGTACACCACGAGAGCAGAAGCCCAGTGGAAGAGGAGAGCAGTGATGGTAATAGAAGGTGAGAGATGAGTGTGTGATGATGATAAGCCCAGGTGAGGATCAAGGTGAGTGCTAAGGGGAACAGGAAGTGCTTCCTGCCAGACACACACACACACACACACACACACACACACACACACACACACACACACAGCTGAGACAGGCAGCTCAGCTCAGCTCCAACCCACTGAGCTCTCTTCCTGCTGCCAGCCCTCGTGTGGAGCATGCAAAACACACGCACACACACACACACACAAGCATCAGGAGAGAAAGAGCTCTTCTGTGAAGCATGCAAAACACTCACAGCAGCACCAGGAAGAGATGTAGAGAAACAACACACACTTGAGCTGGTGCACATAGAGGAAGCACTACAGTAGCACAGTCTGGACCAATCAGGCTCTGCCACATAACTACTGCTGAGGGATGGAACACACAGGTGTACAGGAAGGGGCATAAGACAGACAGACAGACCCCAACTGTATTTGATCATTTGTGCAAATCAGCCAGCTAATCTGTGTCGCTCTAGCTGGCTAACAGTTAACGCTTTTATTATGGTTAGCCCACCAACCCTGTAGTTTTAAAGTGTTTTCCCCAGAAATAAAAAGAAGGGTTTAAATTTTGATGTAAATACGATGACGCGGTGGCATGGTAGCTAGGAGGATTGGTGGCCATGCACCCTGGGAAAAAAAAAAAATTCTAGAGCTAAAATGGTGCATTCTAGGAAGATCTGAAGCTAAATTTTGGTCCCAGAAGGCTGGTGGAAACATAACACTTTTAATAAAATGTTGCATTTTTTGGCACAAATAGAACAAAAAACTCGTTGGACTTGGTGAGTTGAAAGAGCCAAAACTCCCAGGTGGGAAGGCTAATTTATTGTCACACAAGAAATACTGCAAGCACTATATAATGTCACATGAATTGTCACTAAAATGTCTAAACTAAATGTTGAGCCTCCTGTTTTTCTGGGCCGCCCACTTGTCTGCCGCAGCCTCCAACCACATCTCTCGGACAGGTGGACCCTCGATGCTAATGAGCACCACGCTGTCTAGAGATTCCTCTCCAAGCCGATTCCTTACTGGCGTTTTGACCCTCTTGACGCAAGAGAAACCACGCTCGCAGTCTGTAAGGAACCATTTTGACAGATTGGTGGTATACTTGTAGTTATTGATTACCAAGTGCAATAACCTTACAACTTTATATTACTTTCTCCACTTCAGATAATATCAGTATTAGTATCTAGGTGGGTGTTGGTGAGTAAAGTGGCAGCTTTCAGTTTAAAACATTATGTTAGCTTAGTTCGCTAGCGTTAGCGCACTAACAACCCCATACAGGCTGCAGCCTGGTCTGAAATGAAGCTAATTTTCTGGAAATCCAAACAGTAACAACGTAGCACTAGCAGCTACACTATTCGGCTTGAAATAATCACAAATAATTGTGGATTGTGACACTTTGTTAAAAAGAACCATCAACAAATCCAGAAAGACGTAAGGACCAATTTATTAGTTAAATTCCACGAGTGTCCCATTCAATGAAACAGTCTTGACTCTGCTCTACATAAAGGAGGATTTGCCTTTCACGCTCTCTCTCACTCTCTTTCAGCAGCTAGATGATCCGATCGCATTCTGTACACTGTGGAGAAAGTTTTCTTGCTACATGAGCATGTCCCAAGGAGAGCGTTCTCCTTCCTTCTTGTGTAGCATTTACAGTCAAAGTCAGGCAGTTTTAGTAGCCCCGAGGTTTGCGTTAAAGACCTTAGATTCAACAATACTCTCTGATACAGCTGGCGGAGAAAAAACAAAGGAGCACTGTAATCGGCATGTGATTGGCCAGTTTCGTCAGTATAGTATTTTACACACCCACCACGGAAGTTTCCTAAAAACGCAGCCTACATTTGACTACATTGGGGCTTCTTGTTCGGGGAAAATCCCGGGGGGAATGTTTTTGTGCATGATTTTTAAGCGTATCTGCATTTTATGAAAGCGTCTCGGCAAAACTTGATGCGTATCGGCGAAAAAAGAGGTGTATCGGTGCCGATACGCTTAGACGCTTTGGGGAAAACACTGGTTTTATGTGGCTAGCCATTAGCAACATTGGTATTGTTAGCCCACCTATCTAGTTCTATGTGGCTACCAGCAGGTAGCAACATTAATATGATTAGCTCAGCAATGCTATTAAAATTATGTCATGACAAAATCATTCACCTATAATTGTCATTCTTTGAAACTTACAAACACATTCCCATTTTGGCAAAACCACACACACACACTCTCTCTCGAGTAAAATCACAGTCACAGTCACACACACACACACACACAAATTCTCTCCAGAGGGAAATGACACTCATATTCTCTGCTCTGGCTCTATTTTGGGCCCGCACAGTGCAGCTCAGCTATTTCAGGACTCTCACAGGGTAAAAAAAGCATGCGAGAGTGAAAAAGAAATCAGAGTGTGTGTGAGAGAGAGATATATATGCGTGTGTGTGTATGAGTGTATTAGAGAGGAATGAGTTTGTGTAGGATGACCAGAGTGTGTGTGTGTGAGAGAGAGATATCTTTGTGTGCGTGTGTGTGTAAGTGTGTGTGTGAGATGATCATTCCATGTTTGACTCTCCCTCCTTCCAGCAAGGTAAGCCTTACAACAGCACTTCAATTATTCATAGACCTCCCAGACGGAGGGAGGGGTAGAGAGAGAGAGACAGAGTGACACAGATAGACAGAGAGAGAAAGGAGAGAGGAGTGGAGAGAGAGATAGAGAGAAAAAGAGAGGGCTGGAAAGAGAGAGACAGAGAAAGAGACAGAGAGATGACAGATTGAAGTTGATGGGGACAGTGCCCCCCGTCCTCCCCTCTCTTCCCTGCCCTCAACACACCCTCCATCAGCACACACACAGACACACCAAAAACAGTAACACATATATATATATATATATATATATATATATATATATATATATATATATATATATATATATATATATATATATATATATATATATACACACACACTAGTACTGTGTGTGTGTGTGTGTGTGTGTGATGACCCATGGTCCCTTCTGATAAACAGTAAAGGAGTGTATGTGGTGCCAAACACCCTGGCACTGACGACCACTCGCACAGATGAGAGTAGTGTTCGTCTGGCCGCTTTCAAAATACATAAAACACACACACACACACACACACACACACACACACACACACACACACACACACACACACACACAGTCTCTTCTAATCCAGGGAATGCTCAAAGACTTTGTGCTGCTGTTATAGCCCACAGGAAAAAAATGATATTTTTTCTATTATCCGCAAAACACACAGGGAGGATAATCTCTTGATCCACAAGTCAAAGTTACAGCGCCAAGTTTCCCAGTGAAAGAGGTCACCTGACGTATGTGTGTGTGTGTATGTGTGTGTGTGTGTTGATAGAGAGGGGGGAGAAAGACATATGGAGTCATGCAGTCAATGAGAGCCACTAAATACCTTTCCATCTTTTCTCCTCTAATCTCCAACAACAGTCTGGCCCTGAGATAATTGCAGTGTAGCACTGCATCTCCATCACCCAGCTTCCCAGAACCCAGAGGTCTGCTCAGATTAGGCCCGCCCAGATTAACACCCAGTCAAATTAGGGCCTGCTTAGACTAGATTTAACACCAGGTTAAATTAGGGCCTGCTTACATTAAGACCTGGTAAGATTTGGGCCCGCTAAGAGTAAGACAGTATTAGATTTGGGCTTTGGTCCACTATTTCGTTACCATGCCGAAACACCCTGTCCTTATGGTGCATTCCAGTTGTCTTGGCAACCGAGATTCGGAGGTCAGACTGACCTCATGTCCGCTAAAAACACAAAAACCGGGTTAGATGCGTTCCATTTGCCAACTTTATTGACACTTTGATAAAGGACAGGTAATGCTGTATTTCATGAATAACGTGACCGTAATATTACATGATATCGACTAAAACAAGGATGATGACAACACCCAACATCACGAAAAATGTATAAATGGAAAATATTGTAGCATTAACTCAACGTGCTTGAATTGTGAACTCGGGGTCCTCTGTGGTACCCTGACTTCTTAGGGTGAACGTCCGAGACTTGGGGGCACGCATGGTTTTACTTCCTGCTTCTGAATACAGACTTGGAAGACAAGCTCCGACTGCAACTGCAACGCACTATTAGCCTACTACTTCATAACCGCGGTGAACACTATATAATTATAATAAACTCTACGTAATTACGGTAAACGCTATGTGATTATGAAAATGATATAATTCCAAATAATGCTTAAATGAAAAACAAGTGTGGTATTGGGTGTGGCATTGCTTTTTGTCCTCTCTGAGGGTGTGTGTGGGTGATCCGTATGATTCTACCTTAAAGGGGCACTGATAAACAAAGCACCACCTTACAATCAATCCATTCATCAATATTCCTGTACGCATAAAGAGGGGACACAGATGTGCAACTAAGTGTTACAGAACCAGTTTCATGTCAACCAAGCGGATTCCAACACACAGTAAAGTCAAGGTAATTTAAGGTAATCCAGAAGAATTTGGATCCCAGCTAGGAAGTGTGAAAGCAGTGGGGAAGAATGTGGATCCCAACTGGCATGAGCGAGTGGTGGGCTGGGATGTGGATGCCAGCTGATAAGTGAGAGTGAGTGTAGTCCAGTGGAATGTGGATGCCATCTTATGCCCCCCCTCCCATGTGAAGGTCAACCTTCTTCTCATTCTTCAGAAAATTAAAAAATATATAAATGACTCAACACGCCCACTCCCTCACTCTTCTAATGGCCAGAGGAGTTTACACGCCAACAGAGAGAGGAGGAGGGGGAGAGAGGGGTAGAGAAGTAGACAGAGGCATACAGAGAGCGCAAAAGAGAAAACTGTGTGTGTGTGTGTGTGAGTGAGTGAGTGAGTGAGTGAGTGAGTGAGTGAGTGAGTGAGTGAGTGAGTGAGAGAGAGAGAGGGGTCACACCCAACACACAGGAAGACAGGCAAGCAAATGTGGGCGCACATGGACTGCACAAGCATCTTCCCAACGATTTCAAGGATGCTGAAGGTAAACCACTTGCACGCGCACACATACACACACACAGACACACAGTCTTCTACAGGGCACTACATGACCTCCATGAATTGATTTCCAGTTGAAAGGCAGAAGGGAAGGCTAAGGTCATTTCCTCTTCCACCTCTGGTGAGCGGGAAACAGAAATCCCCACGGGCATCTCTGGAGGAGGGCTGAACACGCTTCTCCTCTTAATTCCTAGTCTTCGTCACACATGCCTCTCTACACACTTCGGGGAGACCTCTTGGTACCTCTGTGGTATCAGCCCTAGCCACTCACTTTCACTCAGATACACAACTAGGAGTCACCCATCTTTAATAGCCACGTGAGAGGCTCACAGTGCCTGTGGCCAGACAGACTGACAGACCAGTACAGTGCCATATAGTGCCACATAGTGAGAACATGATAGAGGCGCAGGACTGGCTCGACCAAGTTCAGGAAACAAAACCGGTTGGTTAACCCGACTACACCTGTTGGGCTGCGTTCAGTTTCGCTCGTGCTCGACGACACGCCCTTTGATAGTACAGTCAACTCGGTTATTTCTCCATGACTCAGAAATTTAACAACCAGTCATCGGTTTCAATGAGCTTTAAAACGAGTGACTAGACATACCAGAGTGCAGTTTCGCATACAAACCTAACAACAACAGTGTCCTGAAGACAGTGAATACATTCAGAATGTTAATGGTCACGTTTTGTCATAACATGTACTGGCTCAAGGGTATATTAAAGCGAACATCACTGCACTGACACCACCACTCTACAAACTATAAATTAGGCTTCAATGGCACATTTACGAGTTAGATACCAAAGAACTATTTTTGAGAGTTCACAAATTCCATGTGGCCAGTACTGTACACATTTAGGTGGTTCAACAGTCCATCTTCAACTGACAAGCGAATAACGTTGGTAAGTGAGGCTTTTATTAAGAAGTTGCACTAGCCGTCAACTGTATCAAGCAAAACAACCCTTAAGCTTTATCCATGGATCAACATTAGCTTAGGTAAGGCAGTTGATTAATGAACTCATTAACAAGTACAGTT
The DNA here is from genome assembly GCA_027475355.1 of Coilia nasus. Lineage (NCBI taxonomy): Eukaryota > Metazoa > Chordata > Actinopteri > Clupeiformes > Engraulidae > Coilia > Coilia nasus. Next base: position 25,535,691 of record CM050208.1, read on the forward strand.
CAAGTTAATGCAGAGTCTGCAAAAAGCCATCAACAGGTCCCTTGTCGGCATCGTAAAGATGACGACTGTATGCAGCTAACTAGCCAGTAAGCTATCATTAGCTGTCAGGTGGTAGGTAAACACAAAACTGACCACTTGCCCAATATTCCCAGCCAATACGCTGATGTTAGCGATATTTTACGTCAGAGCCAATAACTCATGAAACAACGCTAACAGGATTTGCCAACTTAATCTGTTTCACAAAATACACCAATACCATGTTTAAAGACAACTAGCTAATAAAAGACGAATGGCGAGTTCACATGGGTTACAACCGCTAACAATAACTTAGCTAAAACAGCTAGTAGCAAGCGCGTCAACGTCACAGGTGGGTGAATTAGCTCCTTAGCTAAACTAGCCACATGACTGACAGGTGTTTCGTTTTGCTTGATGATAATACAGAGCGTTTTCTGGCCACTGCCAGTCTTACGACAAAGAACAGCTGCTAGGCGATGACTGCAGAACGGGAGCGCCGATATAAGACTGACAGAATCGCATTTCGTAGTCAGCAGCTGTGGCAGACATTTTGTTCCTTAGCTAATGTTACTCCCGGTGAGGCAAGTTTTATGTTGTGATATGCAGCTATCGCTGTTTTAGCTAAGGTTTCATACGTTACACCACCAACGCGTTGCCAAACTTATATTTGCCCTATTGCCGCAGCGCCGGGTGATACAAATAGATATCCCCCTGAAAGACGAGGATGTCATCATGTTTAAATGTCAAGAAGTACTGTGTTTATTGACCAACATTTGATGGCAAGCTTGACGGAATGTTAGCTACCATTTAGCAAACTGGCTAAAGCGGTCGCTGTATCATTAGCAGTGGTTAGCCAGTGCCTGAGACGCTGCTCGCTATAACATGTAATTTCATACAATTCCAGCGAATGCAGTCACTTACGAGTATGTTTAATGTGCCTTCGGATATTCCTTCATCAAATCTCTTTCGTCGCACCGATCAAATGAATATTTGATTCCGTTTGATAACACAGGGAAGTCGGTGCCGTCCTCTCGGCTCCAAAGCGGCTGCACTGCAATGGCAGGCACAGGATGCCTTTCGCCTCTCTCCCAATGCGCTTCAATTCTCCAAGCAACAACCGTGACATGTCTGTCTGGAAGAGTCCATTGCATCTCCCCAGGGGTGGGGAAAAAAACGGGACATCAACGGACAGTGCCCATCGCCGAAGTGTGCTCATGCAAGGTCGAATGTCCTGCTTAATCACAATAAGTGGGTATCGAGGCTAAATTGGTGCGATGCTCTGCGCACAGTGATTCTGCCCTCACGTAGAGTGAAGTAGGTACCCTACATGTATTTTTATGTGTCGGGATACAGATAGGCACCTGATTTGTCCAACCCAAATTGTCTGACCGAGCTAAAACAATTGCAGTAACACAAGGCATATGAGGACAGCAAAGTGCAGAAATATATATATAGAAAAAGCTAATTAGTAATTTACATGACATTTTCCTTAATTTCATACATGTGGTGGATTAATCAATCCGTCTTCTTTAATGGCGCAATAAAATAATTTATGTCAATCCAAGAAATGCTAATGAATGGCATCCCATATTCAGTACATAAAACAGTAGGCTACATTACATACAAATGGCATACTCTTAAATTTTGATGGCTCGGAGTGCTAAAATAAATGATCATATTATGTTCCAAATGAGTGTGACTTACTTGCTTTTTACATTAGTGCCTCAGACATTTTTGTTGTAGGCTATGCTTTGTACTGGGATTGAATCAACAGTAGGGGACTGTAAAGAGAAAACTATCATTAATTCCTCTGTTACAGCTGTAGGCTAACCTCTTTCTCTAACGAGGCCATCAAAGACAAGAGGTAGGAAACAGCTCTGCACATTAGTGAGATAAAGTATGTGGCAACGTCAACCACTGTCTGGCGGTTTCCCATATGTAACCACTGTCTTGCGGTTCCTCATATCTAACCTCAGAGGAAGTAATAGTGGCTGCTACACCCTTTCTGCCCCTGCCGATTACCCTACAGCCCACCTCCTACCCCCTACACCCTCCCAGCCCCTTCGTATTACCCTACATCCCTCCCCACCCATTACACCTTTCCAGCCCCTATTACCCCACACCCCGCTTGCCACCTCGCTAACACCCCTCCTGCCCCTGCCTATTACCCCATTCTTATTATTGGGCTCTTTTATTCAGCCTGCAGATCAATTGTGAAATGGCCAAAATATTTTTTTTTCTACTCAAAGGTTGATTTGTCAAGAGCAGACAGTAGTATTCAAGAAACAGCCACTTTTTCACCAGGTATGCAGAGATAACTACCATAGTAACTTGTCTTCTTAGTGGGAAACTAATGCTTTTAAAATTAGCTGCCAATTTACTGGCTCAGCAAAATATTTTTCCTGACGACATTCGGGAGACTAGCACAAAAATAAGGCATCTGTTGGCATGCAGGTTTAATTAGTTTTACGCATCATATGCCATTGATCTGGTTCACTCAGTCAACCTGTCAATTATGAAATCCAATGGGGCCCTTGAGCCTAAGGTTTGTCCACCCCGCTGTAGTCCATCAACCCCCCACCCCACCCCCTACACACACACACACACACACATCAGGGGTGGAAATTAACTTTGCAAAATCTAAACTTTTACTAGCCACTGACAAATGGTACAATTTACCAGCCACTCAAAAGTAAATGTTATTGTGTGTCCAAAATCTACCAGCCACTTATATATTTTACCAGCATTTGGTTGGTTGCTGGTGCTAGTTTCCATCCCTGACACACACATGCACCTTGAGTTTCGGAGGCAGCAGGTGTCCTGCCTGTTCCACTCCTGAGCAGAAAACTGGAGACTGGAGACTGGGCCACGCTGCCTGGTGCTGTGCCGGTTTGGACGGCTCAGGCAACAGATTGGTATGGGCATTGATTGGGAGAGGGACTTGCCTTGTTTGCTTTTGTTTTCACTTCTGCTTTCGCAGAGTTGAACAGGCTCTTGTCTTTAGCCAGTCCTTGCAAAGGAATAGATTTGCCATCAATCACGGCGGGCCGAATCAAGGAGCTGGCCAGCATTCCATCATAGCTCAGCACGCGGGGTTGCAGCGGACCGGGCTGGGAAAGGGTGGTGTGTGTGTGTGTAGGTGTAGGGGGGTGGGGTGGTGTTCAGTCTGTGGCTGAGCTACAAAATCAGGCTTCACTCCATCGGACTAGAGGCCGAGGTAGCCGTGTAACAACAGCCCCGCAACATCAGAGTGTTTACAAAGGTAGACCAACCATCTGACAGCTTTCGCAGCGCACCGCTTAATTCTCCCACCGAGGGGCTTCTTGTCAGGGCAGAGCCCTGGTGCACTCTGGGATAGCTGGGCATCACTGGGTGGAAGATGGTGGGATGTTGAAGTGTAGCTGCCTGCCTGATGTAATTTTTAACATACTCTGATAAAAACTGAAAGCAGTCTCTCTGAAGAGTACTGCATCCATGTCTAGCCCCATCTCTCTCTCTCTCACTCACACACACACACACACACACACACACACACACACACACACACTCCACTCTGCAGCTGGTATTACAAGAAATAGATTCATCACAAAGCACTTACAGATGGTACTCACCTTCTTTTCTTAAAGGTCGATTTGTAACATAAAATACTGTTGCTGTCAAAACATTACTTCTCATTTATCGATTCAATTGACTTGTTAATTCCACCTTCACACCCCCAGAATAAATTACTCATGCAAAACAGGAAGGTATGAAATTAACTCGTATGGCTGAGAGCACAGGAAATGAAGATGTTTGTGTGGCTAAAAGTATTGTGTGTGGGCTACTGTTACATCTGTATACAGTATTAATTACACATAAAGGAACTGAAGATACGCCACAGTGTTTTCTGCAGTGCTACACGTCCTGTTGAAAAATGATATCAGATGAGGCGATTGATTCCTACCCCTCAGGGAGAACAAATCTAATCTCCTGCACAAGAGCATGCAGGAGAGGAGTAGCAACAGCTAGGCATATCAGTGAGAGAAAGAGAAAGCATGCAGGCCTACCTGGGCTGACCTGCACAACCAAGAGAAGTCAGTAAGAGAGAGAATTACGTGCCGTGTAAGTCTTTGATAGCGTGGACAAGTCAGAATCGCACAAGAAAGCACACAGGAAAGCAAACCAGTGACGGCGAGGGAGGGACGATTTGATGAATAACTGGATGTCTGATCAATAAGCTTCAATGTCATGCAGTGTACATCACATGAGCTCCATGTTAATAGGATGTGTGGTGGGTAATGGGATTTATCAGTGCAGTTTGAGTTATAAAACCCTCCTATGAGAAAATATGAGATGGCTGTAACTAAGGACTGTAGTAACTAAGGACTTTAGTGTCACAGGTGCAAGGCACAGGTCGCAGATCTGCGCAGGTCAGCTGACTTCACTATTAGCTGATGATCCATCTAGAAGTGCTAATCGATGCTAATCACAGCAGTATTATAAGGCGTGCTAAGGGAAGAGCAGAAAGCAGGACCCCAGTCCTGTGGTCTTATAAATGGGCAGAACCAATGCCCTGGGACTCCTGTGCCATTCTAAAGTCACAGAACCAGTCCTGCCTTCCTGCTGCCGTCCTCTCCTCCTCTCCTCCTCTCCTCCTCTCCTCCTCTCCTCGCATTTGTAGTTCTGCGCCTGTAATGAGCACACACCCAGAGCGGTGCAGAAGGAGGCGGGGCCTCAGCAATGCTGCTGACGCGAGAGGAAGCACATGCTCCTTCCACAGGGCAGAGGTGAGGAGGAGGGGGAGGTGCACAGGAGAGGCAGCACAGGGAGAATAAGCACATCATCACAGTCATCCTCACCAATACCAAACACCGCCAACCAACCACATCATCCCACAGCCAGAGTTTTGCACCAACCACATCATCACACAGACTCACGCTCACCAACACCAACCAACCACATCCTCACACAGTAACGCTGACCAACACCAACCAGCCACATTATGACACAGAGTCATCCTCACCAACCCCAACCACCGTCAACCAACCACAGCCCTCCAGCATCCATCTATACATGACCTCTTTTAGTATAGGGGTGTGAACAGGATACACAGGGGATTTAGGCTAACTGACTGATGGGGGTTTAGGCTAACTAAGTGGTGTGGGGTTTTAGGCTAACTGAGTGATGTGGAGTTTATGCTAACTGATGCATGGGCAGCTGTTCTGCCCTACAAAGCCAAAAGGCAGTAACTGCATATTTTTTTAGAACTGAGTTTATTGACTTTGTTAACTTTGTCTTGCAACTAAATCTCTTGCTTCTTCATGTTGTGAAAGTGCATAAATGCATCACAACTGTTATACCTGCAACATCTTTGACTGGGCAGTATGACAACTTCAAAGGCATTTTTCTCAGTTTCAATGTCCTCATAGTTACTGCACTTTGCCTTTGTAGAGCTGTGTTGGTAGAGATGAGAGCTGAGAGCTGAGAGTTGTTTGTGGGTGGTTCCCGTAACCAGCCTCATGTGTGCTGTGGCAGGAGTGTGAGGTTGAGTCACACTCTTTCGGACATTACTCATCTCCGGAAGAACATTTTCTCCACACTTCATCTGATGTTCTAACCTGTAGTGTCCTAACCTGTGTTCTGATCCACTCCCACTCTGTCTTGTGTTCTATTCTACTTCTGTTGCTGACCATCGTGTTTGGTTCCAAATGTACCGTTGCCCAGTTTAAGTAAGAATGGGGGGGATAAAACCCATGTATCTGTCTCTGTCTCTGTCTCTCTCTCTCTCTCACACACACACACATACACACACACACACACACACACACACACACACACACACACACACACACACACACACACACGCACACACGTGACATCACACCCACCAAAGCCCAACCAGTGATGCCCCACACTGCCCCCAGTAATACTCTAAGCCCACTACACTGCTGCCCTGCTTGATTCTACTACCCCAGCACTTTCAGTGGGGGAGTACACACACACGCACACATGCATATGTACACACAGACACTCACACATCTTCACACATGCATGTGTACACACACACGCACACACGCGCACACACGCTCACACAGGGAGGACTGGACAGTAGAGGTTGACCTCAGCAGAAAAAGAGGAGTGCTCCCCAAGTTAAAAAAAGCTTCTCTTGCACCCAGCAGAACAGAGCACAAACACGCACACTCCACAGACACACACACACACACACACACACACCCACACCCTCCACACACACTCCCGCCCCCTCCACACACACACACACACACATACACACATACCTGCACGCACGCGCACACACACACTCAGACACAAACACACATATACACATACACTCAAACACACATACATGCACGCACACACAACCATATCCAGAGCAATATGTAAATAGCTTCTTTCACAGATGGCTGAACAGTAAGTAAAACCATTCTATACATTCTATTCTATCTGGCATGTTTGTTTATGTGCATGCATTTTGATACATGTTCTGCCTTCTGCAGAGGTGGCTTGTGGGTTGCATGTTTGTGTGTGTGTGTGTGTGCGCGTGTGTGTGTGTGTGTGTGTGTGTGTGTGTGTGTGTGTGTGTGTGTGTGTGTGTGTGTGTGTGAGGGTGGGTGCGTGTGTGTGTGTATTTTGGGGGGGATTATGTTTGTTGGTGTGTGCATTATGACAGGTGACCTGGCATGTTTGTGTGTGTGTGTGTGTGTGTGTGTGTGTGTGTGTGTGTATGGACCAGCAGGTTATGACAGGGCCCTATTGTGTAGAGGCAGTTGGTGCTGACACAGACATGTTTGTGTGTGTGTGTGTGTGTGTGTGTGTGTGTGTGTGTGTGTGTGTTGTTTAGAAGTGATTGGTGCTCTGACAGATGTGTGTGTGTACGCGCGTGTGTGTGTGTGGACCAAGAGCACTGGGCTTAATGAAGTGTCCGCATGAGAGCTTCTCTGCTTTCGATCGACCACACACAGGGAAGAGAAGATGAGAAGAGAGGAGAGGAGAGGAGGTAAGAAGAGAAGAGGGGGTGGAAAAGAGGAGAGGAAAGGAGGACAAACGAGAGGGTAGAGAAGAAAAGAGAAAAGAAAAAGGAGAAAAGAGGAGAAGACAGGGGAGGAGAAGAGGGGAGAAGAAGAGAGGGAAGGAAAGGAGAGGGGAGGCGTGGCGCGGCACATTTCTGTCCGCTCAGCGATTACTGTGCCGCCACACTGTAAAGCAATTAAGCGATTGATTGGAAGAAGGACTCATTTTGTGCTTACTGGCCTGTCGGTTTCTGTGTGTGTGTGGGGGGGGGGGGGATGATGAAGAACAATTCTCCCTATTTTTACCCACAGTCCCACCCAGGCATCCAGCATGGCCTCTCCACTCTCCCACATCTCGCTTCTGGTTTTATCTTACACCACTGATATCCAGGAAGTAAAGTGTGTGTGTGTGTGTATGCATGTGTGTGTATGCATGTGTGTGTGTGCGCATGTGTGTGTGTATGTGTGTGTGTGTGTGTGTGTGTGTGTGTGGTGGGGTGTGGGTGTGGGGGGTGTATTGATTTACAGGTACTTGAGCATTCTAAATGCAAAACCAACAGTTGCCTTACATTCCAGGTAATGCCATGGCTTGCAAAATCAGTGGTTCCTTGATAAAACACACAAGAATAAATATAAACACACACACAGTGCAAAACACACACACACACACACCTCCTATCACCCAAACCCCCAAATACACATATGAGAAATAAGGCTCAATTGCGCAGGCTGTTCCTAGCCCTACTGTAGTCTTCATGGGACCTAGCACCCCCACATGGAAAGCATGAATTACACATTTTTATGTTTTATGTACGGATATTACATTACATTACATTACATTACACTTAGCAGACGCTTTTATCCAAAGCGACTTACAAAAGGATATCTAAAAACTGCATTCAAAACACACACACACACACACATACACACACACACACACACACACACACACACACACACACAGTTGAGCTAAAGCGGGCCATAATGAGCATAGCTATGCTGGATCTATCTTTAATAATCAATAACTAATCTGATCAATACCAGCCAATGATCATGGTGACTATGTGCATCCTTTTGCCCTCTGTCTGGAAGTGTGTGCTCTTTGTGTGTGTGTGTGTGTGTGTGTGTGTGTGTGTGTGTGTGTGTGTGTGTATCTGTCTGTCTGTCTGTCTATCTGTGTCTGTGTGTGTGCTCTCTGGGAGTGTGTGTTGTGTGGAGGAGTGTGTGTACTCTGAGGAATTGTGTGTGTGTATGTGTGTGTACTGTAAGGAAATGAGGGGAAGTGTTTTAAATGATGGAATATGTGTAAGTCACTGCAGGGGGACAGAAAAATGTACTCGGCCCAGACAGCACAGAAAAATGTCACCTTGAAAATAATCAGGGGAGAAGGCTTTTCCTGTTTAGTGTGGGTAAGTGTGTGTGTGTGTGTGTGTGTGTGTTCGTGTGTGAATGTGTGTGTGGTGAATACAGTAAAGCGAATTCTCATCAAGGCTATTAGTGCCTGTCCATGTGAGTTATGTCCAGCAGGCATACACACACGAACACACATACACATGCACACACACACACACACACACACACACACACACACACACACACACACACAAACACACATACACACACACACACACACACACACACACACTCACAAACACACATACACATGCACACACACACAAACACGCACAGACACACACACTCCCCACCTCCACACACACACGCATGCACACACACAAAATACCTGCAGCTAGGGCCAAATGCTTTTTTCCCATTAACTCATATCACCCCCCCCCCCCCCCCCCCAACTTCATACACCCCCAAAATTAATTAATTTGTCTTTCCACTTAGGCTCAGCTGAAAGTGCTCTCCCCATAGACCTGGGTGGACAAAGTGCATGGCAGTGTGTGCATGAGAGTGTGAGTGTGTGTGTGTGTGTGTGTGTGTGTGTGTGTGTGTGTGTGTGTGTGTGTGTGTGTGTGTGTGTGTGTTTGTCCATAGGAGGGGTGTTGTGGGATAAGAAGATGTGTGTGAGTGTGTGTGTGTGTGTGTGTGTGTGTGTGTGTTGGACCAAAGAGTGGTGTCGTAGGGTAAATATGTGTGTATGTGTGTGTTGGTCCACAGAGCGGTGTCGTAGGGTAAGGGTGTGTGTGTGTGTGTTGGACCAAAGAGTGGTGTTGTAGGGTAAATATGTGTGTGTGTGTATGTGTGTTGTTGGTCCACAGGGGGGTGTCGTAAGGTAAGGGTGTGTGTTGGTCCACAGAGCGGTGTCGTAGGGTAAGGGTGTGTGAGTGTGTGTGTGTACAGTATGTGTGTATGTGTGTGTGTGGGGGGAGGGGGTGTAAGGGGGGAATGGCGCTTTGGGGCAGAGTGTACTGCAGTGCACCAAAGACAGACAGAGCTGTTCATCTCCTCCCTCTCCCTCTGGAAATCAATGGCACCTGCCTACTCACACACACACACAAATACACACACAAATACACACACACACACACACACATGCATGAACACACACCTCGACATGTACACAAACACCTCCACAAAGGGATGTTGGCACTGGTCAGCAAGATAAACAAGCAAGCAGATCAGGGCAGCCAACACAGAACCCCTCAACTGCACACACACACACACACAAACACGCACACGCAAATCAATAACTTTATTATTTCCCTTGGGAAGAGTAATAATTGTATGAATAATTCATGAATGGAGAATCCCTTTTCTGTGCTATCCTATATGGATTTGACTATTTGAGCAAACACACACACATGCCCATCAAAACAAACACACTTCCATCAGAGCAAGCAAACACACACACACATTATTTCTCTTTCTCATTCCTTTTTCCCTCTGTCATTCTGTCTCTCTCTATTTTTCTCATCCTTGTGCGGGGCACATGCGTACAGCCTGGTGTTTCATGCATGAGGTCATTCAGCTTGCGGGATTTTGAGCGCGTGCTTTCATAGTAAAATTCTGCCCTCTGCAGGAGACCCGCGGTTCAGCACGCGATCAAGCACCTCGCTCGCATATCATAGCCATTTCCATCTGAAGGCTTCTGGCACGCCAACGCAGGTTAGCGGGGTGTGAGGGGACGTGTGGAGGTCGGCGTTATGTGTGTGTGTGTGTGTGTGTGTGTGTGTGCGTGTGTGGGTTTGTGAATTAGCTGAAGAGGCAGGATGAGGCGCCGTGCCGGCTGTGTTAACTTTGCCCGCGCTGCTCTGCGCTGCTTATTAGCCGCCACGCAGGGGAGCTAGGGCTAATTAAGTCCACGCAAACTATGCGTTGCGCTGCGCAATGATGACTCCCGCTACTGAAAAACATCAAAGTAAGCGCTACAAAGGAGGCACTAAGAAAAAAGAGGCACTAAGGGGAAAAAATCAACAAACTAAACACTTCCTCTCTGATCTTGCATTAATACATATTTACTTTCCCCCGTGACAGGAAAGCTGGGCAGGGCAACCCCTGTAGTCACACAGCTTTGGTTGTTACAGCCTTTAAAGACCTTAAACAGCGACTGTTGTCTTTGTTCCGTTTTTTTTCAAGGCTATGTATTCCTCTTTGAAGGCATTTGCATTAGGTTTCCATGTGCATTTCTAATCGCCCAGAATCCGCCTGTAAAATTTCCGTTACATAACGTTTCCCTGGCGCGGTGAGAATGTGTGCGCGTGTGCATTGTTGGCTGTGCACGGCTGGAGTGCGCAAGCACAAACCCTCCGCAGCATATGGTTCCTCCGTGGGCATCCCCATACGCCAGTACAGAAGAGGAGAGGAGAGCAGGGTAGAGGAGAAGAGCAGAGGAGGGGGAGAAGACAGAGGAGAAGAGAAGAGGATTAGGGAGAAAGAGGAGGGGGAGAGGAGAGAAGAAGAGAGGAGAGGAGCTACAACATGGCAGTATGTGACATGCATATGCCAGATACAACATGGCAGCCAAGACCACATCTGAAAACTACAGACATTAGAGACAAGTAGAGAGGCAGAAGTGATGATGGCCCCACATTCCCACATTCATTCCCCCCCCCCCCCCCCCCCTTTGATCCTGTCTTTTACAAAGCTGTTATATATGTGTGATTTCAGTTTTGCCACGCCATGGTGGCACACACACACAAACACACACACACACACAGCACCCAAGCAAGTACTTCAATCTCCTGGAAAAAAACGTCTATTAGGAAGCACAGAGAAAAACAGATGGAGAGAGGGTGTGTGTGTGTGTGTGTGTGTGAGTGATAGAGAGAGAGAGGAAGAGAGAGAGCACTGTAGTTCACTGAGGAGAACCCAGAAATCATTTAGTTGGAATATTTGGCCAGAGACATTTCGCCTGCATGAGTGGCCAAAATCATTTAGTCGGAATATTTGGCCAAAGACATTTAGTGTGCATACATAGCCAAAGATATTTATTCCACATAGCCAAAAAATTGTAGTCTGCATAGATAGCCAAAGAACAGCACCTACTCTGCACACATGGCCAAACAAACACATGTAGTCTAAAGATGTGGCAAAGACATGTAGTCTAAAATACATGGCAAAGACATTTGGTCTAGAATACATGGCAAAAACAGTAGCCTTTAGCCGGGTAAACCAGCCCCTCATACCTCATTTCATTTTGTACAGGGGGTCTGGACCAGACACCGTCAGAAACGATTTCTTCCTGGAGGTGTGGACTCTGCGGAAGTTTAAAACAAGCCTCTGCCTTTATTCAATCGCTAACGCCTGGTCGTCACATATGCAATTAGCCTACCTACGCACTATTCAATTGTAGCACACAAGGTCAACGTCACCGCTAACGAAGACACCCTCTGTTCGCTGATTGGATCGGTCTTGCTGGGGCCGACTAAATGACCATCAAGAGATTCCGGTCCAGACCCTCTGTACAAAATGAAATGAAGTACGAGGGGCGGGTTTTCCAGGCTAATTAGCCTTTGGGGTCGAGGCCTATTTCAATCTGAAACACAGTCTTGCAAGACTGAAGGGAGGATAGGTTAATTGCATCATAACTAGTGGTGGGCATAGATTAATTTTTTTAATCTAGATTAATCTAGATTAATCATAAAATTAATCTAGATTAATCTAGATTAAAATGGCTCATTTGAATTCTGCCGAAGGCATTCAGAATATGTGTGCTACCTAAATAATGACTAGAGGTAAGTCTTTGAGAACGGGTTTCTTAAGCCAGGTGGCACAGTAGACCAGGGGCTCATCTCCTGTTTCCAAAATGCATCACTAACTGCTTGAAAAAGCTGTTCTACTTTGATACTTGGTGATGAAAATAAATCATGTTCAATAAAATGTACTTGTGTTTACTAACTGTTTATTTAGTTAAACATGAACTGAATGAAACATGAAACATGGATTTTGAACTGTAAGCCTACATAAGAAGTTGTGATTAACTGTTTACAGTCAGTAGCTTTGTGTCAATTAGTCCAAGCTCTATTTCTCCTTCTTCCACCAGTCACTTAGGCAGACCAGCTTGTTCACATTTTCTGGTGGCAAAGTAGATCTCCTTTTCTGCACAATATGGCCTGCTAAAGAAAAAAGTCTCTCGCATGGGACAGTTGTGGCAGGAGTCCCCTTCAGTGCAATTCGGCTAAGTATACATCCGCACTAAAATATAGAGGTAGGGTATACAGTACATCCGCGCTAAAATATCAAGGTAAAAGCAGAAAGTGTTGAGGAAGGGAGCAGTTTGCTTCCGTGTTCTATTTTCGCAAGGGGGAGGGGGGAATCCCCCTTTATGCAGTGCAGAGCAGATTCTAGGTTCATTTCACCGAAATGAATGGGACACATGTGGAGTTTAACTAATAAATTGGTCATTACGTTTTTCTGGAGTTGTTAAGGGTTTTTTGGAATCATGTGTCACAATCTGCAACTATTTGTAATAATTTCAAGCCTTAGTTGTTACTGTTTGGATTTTGAGAAAATTAGCTTTATTTCAGGTCAGGCAGCAACCACTTACTAGGTGGTTGCTAGCGCGCTAACGCTAGCGAACTACGCTAACGTAATGTTTTGAATTGAAAGCTGTCACTAACACCCACCTAGATACTGTTACTGGTTATAGTGTAAGCAGACAAAGTAATATAAAGTTATAGGGCTACAGCAATGTATTAAATTCAAGGTGAGTCCAGTCGCTGTTAGCGTTTAGCACATGATGTTGTTATAGTTACTACTATTCACTTGAATGAGCTAGAGCTAGTTCGTTAGCTTGCTAGCTCGCTTTACAGACACACTAAATTATTTTCTAAGAGTTCGAAATAGGAATTTGTTGGCATTTTGGTCCCATAGTAACGTATTATGTTGGCTTATCTTTGTAGAATCTAAGATCTTTGGTGAAAGTCATCATAGTTTGTGTAGTATAGACCCAGCTCCCAACCCAACTTTGAGAATAGATTAACGGCGATATTTTTTTTATCGCGCGATAAGAGTCTCGCGTTAACGCAGCACGTTAACGCCGATAACGGCCCGCCTCTAATCGTAACCTACACAAATGCATGCATTACATCATAACCTATTTCTACACAAATGCATGTACTATATCATAACCTATTTCTACACAAATGCATGCATTACATCATAACCTATTTCTACACAAATGCATGCATTACATCATAACCTATTTCTACACAAATGCATGTATTGCATCAGCACACACACCAGTGGTGCTGTTTAACTGAGGAATGCAACAAGCACATGTCTCAGATGATCCAAAGTCATTCTTCATCTGTTCTACCATCAATTACAAGAGAACCCAAAATATATCCCAATCAAATATATCCCAATTACACATGTAAAGGTGTATCCACTAGGGCCACAAAGAAATGCTTCCAACACACACACGCACACTTACACACACACACACACACACGTACACACACACACACACACACACACACACACACCTACACACATATGCCAGCCCCACACCAAGCCTAACTGTAAACTAGACTAGCTGACTCTGGGGAGAGGCTGGACGTGTGTGTGTGTTTGTATGTATGTGTCTGTGCAAGTGTGTCTGTGTGTGTGTGTGTGTGTGTGCGCGCGTGTGCGTGTGTTTGTATGTGTGTGCGTGTGTTTGTATGTGTGTGTGTGTGTGTGTATGACTCTAGAGACAGGCTGGAGCGTAAGTAACTGGGCCAGATGAAAGAGGAAGCAGCCTGGTCTAGTTTGGTCACCTTCAGACTAGCTTCACCTCCACATCACAGCACAGGCCCTACACACACACACACACACACACACACACACACACACACACACACACACAAACAAACACACACACACACACACTACGTACACACAC
>CM050208.1:25565000-25567500 GCA_027475355.1 Coilia nasus
AGGCACCTACACACATATCCACACACAGGATACAGGACATGCACTGGAGTAATCATTTCAGAGAGATGCTTTAATAATGTAGAGTGTAATCCCACACAGTGTTAAACACACACTGTGTAAACACGCATATGCATTATGTATATATCGTTGTTGTGTCACACAAGAGCCCGCATCAACGGGGCGTTGCGTCATTGTGTTATTGTGTTCTTCCGCTCCGGTGCCACTGGACTGCAACAAATGTTGTATTGTGTTTTTCTTGCCAAACTGTGAAGCACTTTAAGCTGCATCTTGCATGAATTGTGCTATACAAGATTATTATTATTATTATTATTATTATTATTTAATAATAATAATAAAAAAATAAATAATAATAATTATGCATTCCAGCTTTAGGTTATTATTATGTTATTCCACATTGCCACTGCAAATGTACTTTGCCCCCTCTGGTGTCGAGAGTCTCCTGACAGGAGAACAGGTTGGAGCTGAATGAGGTGGGCTGAGAGCAGAGGACACAGGCAGCCATCTTTGGCCACTCTAGAATGTCACAGCAAAGCCACGTGACACGTGACACTCAGTACATCATGACACGTGACACTCAACATTAAGGGAATAAAGAGCTTCCGTTCTTAATTCTTTGCCTTTCTTCTCTCTTTGTTTCTTCTGTGTGTGTATGATGTCCCTTTATCTTTTCCTGACATGTGTGTGTGTGTGTGTGACATTCCCTTTGTCTCTCTTCTGTGTGTGTGACAACCATTTCTCCTTTTTTTCTAACACTAAGAGCCCTTGCTGTCAGACAGACAATGCACAGATCCCCATAAGAGGACACACACACACACACACACACACACACACACACACACACACACACACACACACACAGATAGCCCTGCAGCTGGAGGAGGAGAGAAAAACTGCATTGATGTGTCCTGAAGGACAAGTAGCACCTGAGGTCGCCATTGATTGCCACCACACACGGATTCTGTTTGGTGTTGCCATGGCGACGCAGAGATCTATTCTCTTTGGTGTTGCTATGACGTCACCAGGAGTGTGCAGAGGGTACACTGGAGAGCGCTGTGACACCATTTTATTTGATGTGTTGGTGAAAAACCTGTGTGTGTGTCTGTGTGTGTGTGTGTGTGTGTGTGTGTGCACGCCAGCATGACACCATTTTAAACAGCTCTGTGTGTAGCCTATGCCAGCTTGAGAGGTAAGACAAGCAGTCTCCAAGCTAGAGCTCTATGCTCCAGTGTCCTGGCATTAGAGGTGCACCTGATTGGCTTGTTGGCATTAGAGGTGCACCTGATTGGCTTGTTGGCATTAGAGGTGCAGCTGATTGGCTTGTTGACATTGGGGGTGTGCCTGTTTGGCCCTGCTGTGCTGGGAGCACCAGGCAAAAACCTCCAGAGCCCAGAAACACGCAGCTCAATTAGAACGAACCTAACCCTTAACCGTCACCACCCACACACAACTCAGTGACACAGTGCCACTGCAACACACTGGGTAGAGGAGAGGAAAAGGAGGAGGAGGAGAGGAAAAGAGGAGAGGAGCAGGGGAGAGGAGAGGAGGAGGAGAGGAGAGGAAAAGAGGAGTGGAGAGGAGAGGAGAGAGAGAGAGGAAGAGAGGAGAAGAAAAGAGGAGAGGAGAGGAGGAGAGGAGAGGTAAAGGAGGAGAGGAGTCTCTATTTCCATTTTAAGTGGCAGATTAGTGTGCTCTCCTGGGGAGGTTTGGCAGATTCCCGAGACGCCTTTAAGGGTGTCTGGAGCACTGGAGCTCAACACTAATTTAGGCAGTTAAACAAAGACGTCAAAGAGAGAGGGGAAACAGCAAGGAGAACACACTGCTGAATGATGAGGGTTTAAGTCTGGCCCTGAGGCGAAAGAGTAAAAAAAGGAAAAAAGACAGATAGAGAGAGAGCAAGGTCACCTTGGCCTCACCTCTCAAACTCCACTTTGTTGGATAAAAATGCTTGGCGTAGAGGGAGCAGGGCCCAGAACAGACAAAGAAAGATGCAGAAAGATAAAGCAGGCACGTCTTTATAAGCATTGTCTGAATAAACCATTCAGTTACACCACTACAAATAAACCATTCAGTTACACCCTAACACATGCTCACAACCACACTAATACTGCACAAACATACAGTGACACAGCACAAATACACATTAACAGCACAGACATACGATGACACAGCACATATACACACTAACATTGCATAAAGACACAGTAACACAGCCACATAGTCTGAGCCTCAGAGAGCTCTGTGTTTGTCTCTACTTCATAGAGGCTTTGATTGACACTGGGGCTAAAGGGGACCCCTGGATTTGTGGCCACACTGATACAGTATATTGTTACACTGGCTGATATTGGGGACATTCACAGTAGGTACACTAACTGATACTGGGGATATGTGGGGAACTGGCTGATACTGGAGATGTTTATATCCACTGGCTCATTTTGGGGATATGTAGGTACACTGGGTGATGTTGGGGGATATTTAGGTG
>CM050208.1:25570000-25585000 GCA_027475355.1 Coilia nasus
TGTGTGTGTGTGTGTGTCTGCGTGTGTGGTAGTCCAATATTGAGTGTGTGTGTGTGTGTAGGGTAGTGCAGTGGTAGGGGTGTCTGTGTGTGTGTACATGGTAGTGCAGTGTTAGGGGTGTCTGTGTGTGTGTGTGCGTGGCAGTGCAGTGTCAGGCATGTGTGTGTGTGCTGTCCTATGTGTGTGTGTGTGTGGTAGTGCAGTGTTAGGGGTGTCTGTGTGTGTGTGTGTGCGTGGCAGTGCAGTGTTAGGGAGGTGTGTGTGTGCTGGCCTATGTGTGTGTGTGTGTGGTAGTGCAGTGTTACTGCAATGGCAGTCCGTCCTGCTGCAAATGGGCTGGCCAAGACGAGGCTGCGGAGAATTTTCCACTGATGTGAGGGGGTTGGGGGGGGGTGGGGGGGTGGGCAGCGAAGCGTGGCCATACTGACACCCCCATAACGACTGCAGATCAGATCGACTCCTCAGGCACTTAGAGGAAGTTACTGCAACCCCCTCTCGCACACACACACACACTCACACACACTCATCCCCACCTCCCCTTCCAATGACTACCACCCTCTTCAACTGCAGGACTCTGCAAGTCTGCAAGACTATTTCCCATCTCTAGAGACTATCTGCAAGACTGCAAGACTATTTCCCATCTGCAAGACTATTTCCCATCTCTGCAAGACTATTTCCCATCTCTAGAGAGAACTTACTGCAACAACCCTCGACCTGCCCCTCAACTTCAGATAGAAGTTACTGCACCACCCCACCACCCATCTTCAAAAGGAACTCACTGCAACATCCCACTATCCCCCACCCCCAACTTCAGAGAGAGCTCACTGCAGTTGCAAGTTAATGCAAACTACAAAGTGAAGAGGAGAGGTTAGAAGAGGAGAAGAAAAGAGAGGGGATGAAAGGCAAAGATAGCAAAGGAGAGGCGAGCAGAGGAGAGGGGAGGAGAGGAGAGGCGAGCAAAGGAGAGGAGAGGAACGGACAGGAAAAAGAGGAAGAAAGAGGAGAGGACAGAAGAGGAGAAGAAAGAAACGTGAGGAAAAGCGCACAGGCACATGTGTGAGGGCTGGAGGAAAGAGATTGTGTGTGTGTGTGTGTGTGTGTGTGTGTGTGTGTTTGTGTGTGTGAGGGATGGAAGGAAGAGGAAATGTGTGTGTGTGTTTTGTGTGTGTGTGAGTGTGAGGGCCGGAGGGAAGGCGAAATGTGTGTGTGTGTGAGTGTGAGGGCCGGAGGGAAGGCGAAATGTGTGTGTGTGTGTGTGTGTGTGTGTGTGTGTGTGTGTGTGTGTGTGTGTGTGTGTGTGTGTGTGTGTGTGTGTGTGAAAGAGAATGCGTGTTTGTCAAAGAGAGTGCATGGTTAGAAGTTCATTAAACAGGCAAATGCTAAATTGTGGGATGGTTTTTACACTACAGGGAAGACAAACATCTGCTTCTCCTCATCTAGCCTCTACTCCTTCTCTCTGTCGTTCTCTCTTTCCTTCCCTCTACCCTTCCCTTTAGCCTTTCCATCTCTCACTTTCTCGTCTCTACCTCTGGCTGTTTTGTTCTCTCTGTATTGATGTTATCACGTTAAGCTAGGAATAAAACACGACAGCAGGCACAGGCTAACCCAAATGTAAATATGCCAGAAATTACATATGCTACAAAAAACATGTAAATTCAAAACATTATGCATAATGGCTATATTTACATGCACTTCCACATTCAGATGAAAGGGCCTATCCTGATCATGAACCATATCCTGGTTATCAGTATCCTTGAGTACATGATAGATATTAGTATTCTGGTTACTGATTTCAGTGTGCTACGTATTGCAGCGTTTTGGCAAAAGATTCTAGTGAACCCTGCTGCATTATCTCTGGTTCTGATCCGTAATCTATCCTACACATAGTGCTCTATGCTCTCTCTCTCTCTGCAATCTATCCTACACATAGCGCTATACACTCTCTCTCTGCAATCTATCCTACACATAGCGCTATACACTCTCTCTCTGCAATCCATCCTACACATAGTGTTCTACGGTCTCTTTTAGTAACTGTCAAGCAACGAGATAAAGAGTATGCACTGTTCTGTTCCTTTTTTTCTTCCGGAGAACAGCATAACCTTATTTCTCAAAACTGGCTCTTTTGGGTAGAAGATGTACCACAAAACAAAAAAAAACCCATAGTAATTAGGATGCTCAACATTCACGTAAAGAGTAAGTGAACAACTCCTCATTGTGCAGAAAACACAGAGAAATTATGCCATAGTGTAGAAACAATGGAAATACTGTAGAACAGTGGAAAATGTCACAGTACACAACACGGGGAAATTACATCATAACGTAGAGTTCTGGGTCGCTACCTGATCCGTACCGCCTCCAAGATCCGTTCTGCACAGGCACAAAAATACATTCCTGCCTTACAGTAGCCTATCTCTACCACACATACAGTGCTGAAATGCTTGACAGCAAAGCAAAACAGCTGTTACATTTTATTTATGGTCGGAAAAATTAAATGGTTGTTACTGCCAATCTAATACTGCAAAGTGATGATGCTGACATAAATTGTGTATGCCTACTTACCATTTTGGTGTTCTACATTGACACTGTGATTAGATTGATTAGAGAACCGCTGTTGAAAACTGCTTGATTACAGATAGGGTATACTGAAAGTCCAGCCCATGGGCAGAACCAGGGCTGTAGTGGAGGGTAAACACAAGTAAGCAGAGTTTACCCACCTCTTTAAATGTCAGAAATAGAGTTTATCTACCTCTCAACATGTTTCACCTATCCATACAGTTTATTGTCTTTACAATAATAGTGAAAGCATGAAATACAACTTCTAACATACTATATCATCTTTTTTTATAATATGTGCTCTAGGGATCATTTGGTATTGTTCAGACATGTTTTGAATGTCTTTCCTTAAAACATCTGATGGTCCACCCCACCGTGTTTACTGAATTCATACTGTAGTTTACCCACCTCTTATTTTCCTACTACACCCCTGTGCCGAACTGATACGCAGGCGATACAGATCAGGCACTGATAATGACGTCATAGTGTAGAATACTGGGAAATGACATCATAGAGCAACGAGGGCTGGGAAATGACATCATAGAGTAGAATATTGGAAAATGATGTCACAGTGTAGAACACTGGAAATGTTGTCATAGTGCAGAAGACAAGGGAATAATGTCTGTATGGAGTTTCAGCACAGATCTCTCATTTACAGAGACAAGCAAGTCTAACTGCTATTACACCTCATCTAATTTTTACACAGAGGGCTTGTTTGAAATGACTCGCTGGCTTAAAGCAATGCATTCTGGACTTGAAATGGTGATCTTTTGAGGCAATCTTGTCTGAATGTCACTGGACCACAAGGGTGGGTACGATGTAGTACGGTGACATTCAGAGGATGTCACTATTTCAAGTCCAGAATGCATTACTTAAAGCCAGCCACTCAGCCCACCAGTCATTTCAAACAAGCCCAAAGGGATTAATGCTAGTAGATGATAGGAAGAGCATTAGAGGTGCACCTGATTGGCTAGCTAGATAGATAGAGGTGCACCTGATTGGCTAGCTAGTTGATTCATCAGAATCATTGTCAGGATAATTCAGGGGGCTCAGAATGCCACAGGGTCAACAGGCTGCTGTGATATGGTTGAAGTCGGGGCCCAAAATTCTATTCTATTATATAGCCGCGCCCCTGCCAGAGGCATTAGGGGTGCACCTGACTAGCTCATTGGCATTGATGGCGCAGTGAGCAGGAATGAAACGGTTGCATGGTTGAGTGATGACTTGAGATGACATTTACTGAGCCCAGAGCAGACACATGACATGTGTGCAAATCAGCCCTCATGCAGACATGAGAATTTACATCTGAACGTGTGAAAGAGTGTATGAGCACAGGCAGTCAGGAAACAAATGTGTGTGAGGGAGTGAAGGTGTGTTCAGTAAAAGTCTGCTAGTTACCTTAGTAAAGCAAGTGACAACGTTTAATGTGAGTGTGTGTGTAAGCGACTGTGTGTAAAACTATCTGAATGCATATGCAAGTGTGTAAAAAAGTGTTTGAAAGCCTTTGTGTGTGTGTGTATGTGTGTAAATGAGTGTGTGTTTCTCCCTCTGTTCTGTAATCAGCTCGTCTAATCGTCTAATCAGAGCACAGATGGGAGTGTCCATGTGTGGAGCATTTACTCCTCACGTCGCGCACACACACACTGCAGTCTGGGCTTGCACACCTCCTATCTGAGACATTCACACACACACGCACACACACACACATTGCAGTCTGGGCCTCACCCTCTGCCCCGACACTGAAGCAAACATCCCAAATCCAACCCCCACCCCCACCCCAGCTCACTCCTCCCACGGTCAGATATCAGTTTGGCCCAGTGAGGTTGGAGCTGGTCCATACATCCCTTTATCAGATCCTGGCCTACTCTGCCTCCTGCACTGGCTCTGATTGGCTCACACTGCCTCCTCCTCCTCTGGGTCTGATTGGCCTACTGTGCCTCCTGCACTGGGTCTGATTGGTTCACACCGCCTGCTCTGCTGGCTGTGATTGGCCCACTCCACCTGCTCTGCTCTGCTCTGCTGGGGTTGATTCTGGTTCTGCAGTGGGATGCTGTTCAGCCTGGGCAAACATCAGTACACCCACACTTACTAACCAATTAATAATTAAACATCTGTAAACAAACACCGTACCAGCACACATAAACACACTCAGCAAAGGGTCTCCTGAGGATTCCACTCGCTAACCGCTTCATGCTGCCGCCACCACAGGAATGCTGAGTGATCCAGCACAGGGAGCCTATGGAATGCTGGGTAATCCATGAGAGGGAGCCTGGGGAATGATGGGTAATCCCATAGAGAGAGCCTGGGGAGTGCTGGGTAATCTGGCAGAGAGAGCCTGGGGAATGCTGGGTACTGAAGACTTATGGGATTTCTGGGTAATGTAGACCTGAGTGGGGGGGATAGGAGCACACAGAGGTTGACACACATGTGTGTGGCTCAGAAGAGGTATGGTGTTGTTACAGCCCGCTAGGCCTTTTTGCTCTTTCTGTGCCTGACTGATTAACTACCTGCAGGTTTCTAGGGGGCCGGACTTGCCTAATGGCTGATGAGCTACTACAGGTGTCTCACCAGCTTTAAAAGACTGCTGCCTCTCTCATTTTTGGGGCCATTTTATCTTTGATTTAGACACAGCCACACAGCACTCAGAACATCTCACATCCACCAACATGTTTGCATTACTGATTACTGATGTTGACCCATCACACTGTGTTTGTGATTTAGTTAATAAATATATTTTGTTAAAAATCCAACCTCTCGTCTCCCTCTTTTGTTGCGGCCTTGGCACAGGGTCGTAACAAATGGGGGCTCGTTCAAAACACCAATTATCATTTGGTTTGCCATTTGAGTCGCACATTTGTTTGTGTTTTTTTGTGATTTTTGTGAAAATTTGCTCCCTGAGGTTAACATGCTTTGTCATTTGGTGTCAATTGCCTTGCCTTGCTCAAGATGCAGGTGCAGGATGGCTTGTGAATTTGAAGTCCAGAATATGGGATCTGGCTTTTGGTGCGTGCAGCGCACATTTCGGCATTTGCGTGTGTTCCTTTTTGTAGGGAGAACTTTGTGACGGGAATGCCTGGATTTGAGACTGTTGAATGCAGGAGTTCAGGTAACTTTGGAATCCCGTATTTGTCTTTGGCCGCCGGTAGGTGCAAATTTGGTTGCAGCCGTAGCTTTTGTGAGGGGTCTGCACAGTTGCAGGTTGGCAGGTACTCACAGATGTGATTTGGTTTAGGCTGCTTTGCTTTGTGTTTGCACATTTTGGTTGCATTTTGGAAGTGTGAGATTTGTATGTCTTGCATTACTGGCTTGGGAGCCAGGTGCAGATTGTTTTAGCTTGATGCTTTTATGTGTGACATTCCTTTTGTAACATGCTGTAGTGGTATGTCTGGTATTCATTTGAGCCATACATTTATTATTGTCACTTCTGTTTGTGCATCTGTGAAATTTGCCTTGTTTTGGAGTGCTTTGCACTTCCAAAAGGGGGATGAGAGTGGTTGGATAATTTGGATTTTGTTTTTGGCTACATTCTGTGGTGGTATGAATTTAATTGATTTTCACCATCTTGGCTTTGCACTTTGCTTATGTTTTGTTTGGCTGTGTAAAAACATGTGTAGGCTATGTATAGACTTCCCCTGTCAGGTACAGAATGCATCTTTCTGGGTGCATGATTTGTTATTTTGCCCTTCTTGTTTTTGGGCAGTCAAAGTGGTTGTGAGCAGTTGTCTCGGGGGCACCTCCAAGGCTTGGGTAACTGCTCACCAATTGGTGGTTTTCTCAGGTCTGTGGGTTAACCTTAAAAATAAGTACCCACCACACGACTGCCTGAAGATTAGGGTCTACTTAGGAAGGTGGCTTGGTGTGTTCTAGAGAGTATGGGGAAAGTTTGTATGAGCGTTTTGGATACAGCTGGATTTTTGGAATTCTTTGAGTGGTTCTGTTTGAGCCAATGTGCATATTCTGTTGCCTCTAGTTTGGAGTTGCTTAGCTGTTTTCTATTGGCCTTAGTATCTGAAAGTTTAGTTTGTCTTTCTACCATGTCATTTTGTAAGTCTTCCTTCCTAGGGCCCAGGGGTTTCTAGGGGGATGGACTTCCCTAATGGCTGATGAGCTGCTACAGGTGTCTCACCAGCTTCAAAAGACTGCTGCCTCTGTCATTCTTGGGGCCATTTTCTCTTTGATTTTGACGCATCCACACAGCACTCAGAACATCTCACATCCACCAACATGCTTGCATTACTGATGTTGACCCATCACATTGTGTTTGTTTTGTTTGTAATTTGGTTAATAAATATATTTTGTATAAATACAATATATATATATATATATCCAACCTCTCGCCTCCCTGTTTTGTTGCGGCATTGACACAGGGTGAACAGGTGTTCACATTGTTGTTAGCATTCCAATGACCCCCATTCATTCTGCATCACTTTGACTTCAAATCCCATTACATCGAGAGCATTCTGGGCCTTTATGTCAGCATCAACATTTTCTACAGAAACACTAAGTTACACTGCCCTACACAGTAACTACACAGTAAGTATGCAAACACTGAAACTGAGAATTGCCTTCAAAGACATCATACTACTCAGTGTAACATGGTGTGGGTATAATAGTTGGAATGCTTTTATGTACTTTGTTAATATGAACAAGATAGACATTTATTCCAAGACAAGCCTATGTACTAGCCTATATGTTTACAACATAAGGACAAGTCCATGGAAAGTGGATTCTTCATCACATCCATTGCATCATATGCAGGTGAAAGGGAGTGCTGACATTCATGCTGAGTATTCGCTGTGTTCAGCTGTAGAGGGGAAAATCACAACCTGTTTAAAGAGTACTATGCTTGCTCAAGGTCTATTACATCCATAGTGTGGAATTGCCCATAAAATACACTACCCAAAATGCCATGCTGTGTTCATAAAATCTGTGAGCACTTGACATTGACATTGTCCAAGTTCAAGCTGAATATCTGGGATACATCTACCAGACAAAATACAGCATCTCATTTTAATGATTGATGTCACCAAGCTGACTGACAAGCTGACACAGTAGACATGGCGCTCAACTGAAAGCTAGTTTAATATGTCCTCACCACTCTCCCACTGGAAACAGGTTCTCTATTTCTCTTTCACTTTTTTTACAGTCTATGCCTTAGAGAGCCAGGGGAAGTCTGGGTAATGTAGGACTGAGAGAGGCAGGGAAATTCTGGGTAATGCAGGTCTGAGAGCGCCATTGAAATGCTTGGTGATGTAGGCCTGAGAGAGCCAGAGGAATTCTGGGTAATGTAGGCTTGAGAGAGCCAGAGAAAAATTTGTGTAGTGTAGTCCTGAGAGAGCCAGGGGACTTTTTTTGTACTGCAGGCCTTCACGTTAGTCCATGCAGAATATTAATGTATTATTTTAGAACTATAGGGCTTTCAATGAACAACATAACTCCATGCTGTCCATGCAGTCTTGTTGTGCCTTTAGAAAAAGCTCTCTTTTCTCCATCTAACATGTGTATACACACATGAGACACTGCCTTGCTTCTGACAACACTGAGACACTGTCTTGCTTTGGACACCACCCAGGACATTGCACACACCGGTGAAACCGGTGAAATCACTTGGGCTATTGTGTTCCATAGTATTCTGTGTGTGTGTGTATGTGTATGGACATACTGCTGCAGCGATGACACGAGACAACCTTGTACGCTTTTCTGGTGTGTTTAATAACTTGTGTGTATGTAAGGGGTATGTAAAACCCAACCAGAGCTCACTGCAGAATCCATTTTCCCTGCTTGCTAGAGTAACCTACTTACAATCTCAGCCGCTATCCTCACTGGTCTTCTTCTACAAAATGACATCATCCCATATTACCGTCCTCCCAGCATGCTTAAAGGTGTCATTGCATAATTTTTTCATTAATTTTGCGGTGGTCTCTAGTATTAATGAATGCCCTGTGAGCCGGTTGAGGTGAAAAAAAAGTATTAGTGCTCCTGTTTCAAGCTGTTCCAGTTTGGTGGAGAAGATGGGGTGGGGAAAATGACAGGTTCTCAGCTATGCTAGTCACAGACTACCCTGTGCCCATTCAGTCATAGCACACCAAATAGAAGATGTAAATGTCCTAAAGATACCTACTTACCTATATGTTGCCAGGTGAATGTGTGAATGTGTGAAGCAAGACTCCTATAGAATCACAACTATACCATGGCTTTTTCTAATTCACAAACTTCTAATTTACGGTCCCTTTTCTTATTCTCTCGTTATTCCATCTATTTTCTTTCATTGACTGATGTAAGCAATCAGGGTAGAAGAACATTTTCACCTGCAGCATGCATATACTGACCTATCGTGTTTCAAAAAGAGCAAGTACTAAATGGTTTCTCAGGGAATGACACCTTTAAGGTTTACTGGTACTTGTTAAAGAAACAACCCCCAAAAATGGTTGCTTTAGGCCCATTTTCAGTCCAATCAATCACTTCCATTTTGAAATCTTGTAGCAGGAGAACCATAGTGCTCTATTGGCCAATCAGAACATAGTGTGCAGACTGACATGCTTCAGAAATCCAAAAGATATCTCTGGACAAAGATGTACAGGGAGACTAAGTACTTTGGATCACTGAAGCCTATTAATCTATTTTTCCAAAGATATCTTTTGGATTACTGAAGCATATCAGTATACTGTTTGATCAAATAAACAAACATTATGAACAGGACAATGTCACTTGAAATTCTGTTTAAGGTGAGAGGTGTGCACCAAAATAAGAAATCCCCCTCTCATAAAGAGGTATGACAAGGGGGAGTTGCCAGGAGGCGGGGCCTACTGGGAGAAGCGCATGAACATCAGTGAAGGACCAAGATGGCCTCCTCTCACAAATATGAATGACACAGTGTTGACGTGATGAAGGACACTACAGGAGACCTTTGGTACATGAAACTTTTCATACAGGATAGATGTTTGTACCAGAGAGACTTTTTGTCCAGGAACTTGGTACAGGACAGACATTTAGAAAAGGAGAGATTCCTTTATTTCCCTCAGGATAAATAAAGTATCTCTACTCTAGACATTTGGTACGGGAGACATGTTTGGTGAGGGAGAGCCTTTTAGTACGAGAGAGATGTTTAGTGGAGAATTACACTTTGGTAGAGGAGAAACGTTTGTAACAGGATAGACTGGTAGACAAGACACTTTCGTAGATGACAGACACGTCTGAGCAGGAACGGCAGGAGTGCTGGTGACTGAACCATTGAACCATCTGTGCCAAGGGAGGGAAGCTACGCCAAGAGAGAGAGAAGCTACGCCAGGACAGGGTAGCAATGCCAGCAGAGGGTAGCGGAGTCAAGAGAGGTTGGCTGTGCTGGGAGAGAGTGGGGAGGGCAGCTGAGGGCAGCGGAGTCAGGAGAGGTTGCCTACGTCAGGAGAGGGTGGTAAATGGTAAACGGATGAACTGCATTTATACAGCGCATTCCTATACTGGGCAGAGTACCTGAAGCGCTTTACACTGAATGCCTCACATTCACCCATTCACACACCGGATGTAAAGGCTGCCATGCAAGGCACCAATCAGCACACCAGGAGCAGTGTGGGGTTCAGTGCCTTCCTCAAGGTCACTTTGACCTAGCCAGAAGGAGGTGGAATCAAACCAGCGACCCTTCAGTTGCTGGGCGACTCCTCTACCTACTGAACCACTACTGAACCTCTGTCGCCCCCTGGGGAAGCCAGGTGAGGGCAGCGGTGATGGGGCTGGATCTGGAGGGCCTGACGCATGGTGATGCATGGATCTGGTGGTCGCTATGAAGGTGAAGGGCGCGCGGGCCATTAGGCAGACGGACAGCTTGACAAGCCCACTGAGCACAGCAACAGAAACGCCGGTCACACAGCAAATGTAGACATGAAGCACAGAGACAAAGACAGACTGCTCTGTGTGTGTGTGTGTGTGTGTGTGTGTGTGTGTGTGTGTGTGTGTGTGAGTGAGAGAGACAGGGACGCTGATTCAGGCTGTTTAAATCATATCTTATGTGATGACCTCAGCTGACCCTGCTGATGGACACTCTACCTACAGCGCGCACACCGCACACACACACACACACACACACACACACACACACACAGACGAGACAAACACACGACACAGCTACACACCACAGCGCAGACGCGTCGTGACGGCACAGCCAGGAAACAGGATGGGGAAAACAGAGGGAATAGAAACAAAGGATGGAAGACGAAAACAGCGAGATGCGGAAAATGAATATGCGTGTTGGGGTACAGTCTAGAGCGACGGGCAGATAGACATTGTAATCCAGAACCCACAAAATGAAGCCCTTGTAACCTGACCCCCCCCCCCCCCCCCGGCCCCACTGCCCCCCAAAACCACACAGCGCCAGAACCCCAAAACCACCCATCCGACCCCCAGAACCACCTCACAGGCTGACAGCATACTGTCATTGCTGATAGATGACTGTACACAGACATTAGGAAACCACAACAAACACACACTTCAGCTGCCTGCTCCAGGAGGCTAATGAATCATTCGATTTTCTTTTCATCAGAGCACTAATCCTGCTGAGGTGACACACACACACAAACACACATACGCAGGCACACACACACACACACACACACACACACACAAACACAGGCACACACATACACACACACACACACACACACACACACACACACACAAACAGTGATCCTATCACAGTACATTATAAAACACTGCACCAGCTCACACACTAAGATCATACAGCCTCAGGATGGATGGACAAGAGATACAGTCAAAAGGATATAAACACACACACGCGCACACACAAACAAACACACACTTAAATATGACAGTTTTTATCTTAATAGAAATAGGTACATGGTGTGTGCATGAAATGGGATGACAACAAGAAATAAAAGAGGCAACAAAAAACAACACAGGGTCACTTTCATGCAGGAGCGTTTTTTATTGATGACATCAAACTATATTCAGAGGAGAACATCGTGGTCTCATGCTTACAGAACAACTTTCAGGAGACAGGATGAATTATGAATGAAGCTCGTGGAGACAGACCCAAGAACAATAAAAAGAACTGAACTGGAAGTGTGTACAGTCATGATAGCATGAGCTCACTCACACAGTGCGGCTCGTTTCATTTAGCATCACAATATATACGAACAATTAATTAAAGGGTAATAAAAAGGACTTCTTACACATACACCCAAAGAAACACAAAGACAGAGAGAGAAAGAGAAAGTGCAGAGGAACTCACGGTAATCCCGTTACTGTAGGTTACTGTACATTTGTTCTAGGTCGTAATGATTACAAGACGGCGCGAAGCTGGCTTCGGTGTGGAATAGCGTACATGCCACGGAGAGAAAGGGCTCATTTTGCGGATAAGGCGAAGAGCCAGTGGCACCGTGACCGGTCCGTTATTAAGTAACACCGATCCGACAGCCAGCCCCCTCCCCTTGGCAGTAACCTGCATCGAGTAATCGTCCGCACCGAGAGACATACTCACCACATATGTTTTCTTGGAGGAAGGCAACGATGTCTGTTGATTGCTGTAACCCCTAAAGCCAGCTGCATACAAGTTATGTATTTCTGGTAATTCACCATGGTATAGTTCACTCTATGAAGGATCCACGGAAGAAAAGCACAGGCAGTCACACACACTCTTTCTCTTTCTCTCTCTCCCCTCTAGTCCCTGGCATCCGTCTCTACTGCGTCTTCCTGGTTCAGCATCAGAGCGCCATTTCCAGCGCTGGCGAATTGACGGGCAGGACTCTCCCCAAGGAACGGAGCGGGAGGCGCCAGGCCACCGCGACACATACACAATCACACGCTAACCGGAAAAGCTCTCGCTACACAGCGCCTGTCCGTTCGATTCTAGTCAGGATTTACACATTCTCCTCCCCTCCACCGCTGCACTTTGCTCGAAACAATCTCTCTCCTCTCTCTGTCACTCCCCCTCTCTCTTTTCCTCTCCCTCGCTCCCTCTCTGAAACGCTGCAGCGTCCAGGCGTCCGTGCGCGTGAGGTAGGGGATGTGAGAGTGTTTGAGGGGGGGGTGGGGGTGAGGGAGAAGGATAGAGAGAGATGTCGAGGAGGAGTAAAAGAGAAAGTACAAAGAGGTGGCGCTGGGTGAAGAGTACAATAAATAATTTTAAGATGCCCTTCTTTGCAGTCGATTCACAGGTCAACTAGACTAATTAAAAGGCTGGAAAACATTCAAGAGGATTCAGAGTGTTTGACGGCGAAATCCTCATTCGACAAAACACCAGCAATGCAGGCCTGCATTAAATCACGTAGTGCTTTGTTACTTTGTGTTAAAAAATGTGCATGTATCATATTGCACTGTATTTGCCCAGCTGTTCAGTTTCACCCTAAACACTTCACATTTGTTTGGAAATATGAAGAAAGATTAAACTACTGATTGATTGTTATTTGAGAGCACTGGTTCTGTTGGGAAACAACTACTCCACGTCAGAAAAAACGCTTAGGACAGTATATCACAGAGTGGACATTGGCCAGCAGCCATACAATGGTATATTGAACAGAAGAGATGAAAGCAAGGCACTGTGTGGAGACTGCAACTCCTGCACAGTGAACACAACACCAGCTGTATACACAAAACACCAATAACACACAACACCAATGAAAAGCTAATACAGAACATCTGTATTAGCTATTACATATTAAAATGAATAATAACTAACAGCAATGATAGCTATAAGCACAAAACAGTGAGACCTACAGGCCCCACGGCAGTGTTGATATAACTGCTCTGTATGCAAGACCAATGGTTGCCATCTATCTGCCCACACAAGCAATGGTATGGACATAACATAAGCATACACACACAAAATGGCTGCTGTATGCTGTATAAGCAATGCTATAGGTAGGGACACATGCGCACAATGGCCGATCTATGCATAGAACAGCGTTAGCTGTGTTAGCCGCCCCCCATCCATGGTCAAGTAGACCTGTGCTCTGTCCATTGTTAGACCCACAGCGTACTTACACACACACACACACACACACTCACACACAGACACACACCACATGCACACAGGTCACAGGCCCAGAGCGAAACCAGGGTACCTAGCATCAGTCATACAGCAGATATTCAATATCAGTCATCGAGCGCAGATAATCAATATTATCAGAGAGAAAACATATCCACATGACACTGACCTCAGATATTCAATGCAGAGCATAGATCCAATAAAAAGCGAAGAGATGTGTGTGTGTGTGTGTGTGTGTGAGAGAGAGAGAGAGAGAGAGAGGGAGAGAGAGAGAGAGAGAGAGAGAGAGAGAGAGACAAGGGTTTAGGTTTGTGTGTGTGTGTGTGTGCGCGTGAGATCTCCTGTTGGGGGATATTATATGTGTGAGAAACAAAGAGAGAATGAAGTCTGTGTGTCCATGTGTTCGTGTTTGTGTGTGTGTGTGTGTGACTGTGTGTGTGTGTGACTGTGTGTGTGTGTGTGTGTGTGTGCTTGTGCATGTGTGTCTGCGTGTGTCTCTGTGTGTGTTTTTGTGCATGTGTGTGCATGTGTGCGCGTGAGATCTCCTGTTGGGGGACATTATATGTGTGAGAAACAAAGAGAGAATAAAGTCTGTGTGTCCATGTGTTCGTGTTTGTGTGTGTGTGTGTGTGTGACTGTGTGTGTGTGTGTCTGTGTGCTTGTGCATGTTTGTCTGCATGTGTCTCTGTGTGTGTTTGTGTGCATGTGTGTGCATGTGCGTGTTTGTGTGTGTGTGTGTGTGTGTGTGTGTGTGTGTGTGAGGGAGGTTTTGACCGATGCTGTACACACAGATGAGGTGTGTGTGTTGTGATGAGGTGTGTGTGTGTGTTATGATTGGGTTAATTCAGGAAAATTAATTATCAGCGCGGGGCTCAGACCTCTCTAGAGAGCTGCCATGA
Source organism: Coilia nasus (assembly GCA_027475355.1). Lineage (NCBI taxonomy): Eukaryota > Metazoa > Chordata > Actinopteri > Clupeiformes > Engraulidae > Coilia > Coilia nasus. The sequence continues at coordinate 25,584,449 of CM050208.1, forward strand.
CACGGCAATATGCTCTCTTCCTCTTCTCCTCTCCTCCTCTCCTCTCATCCTCTTCTCTCTTCCCCTTCTCTTCTCCTCTCCTCTCATCTCCTCCTGTCATCTCCCCTCTTCCTCTCATCTCCTCCTCTCTCCTCTCCTCTCCTCTCATCTCCTTTATGACACACCAATATCCTCTACTCCCCTCCTCCTCTCTCCTCTCCTCCTCTCTCCTCTCCTCTCTTCCTCTTCTCTTCTACTCTCCTCCTCTCATCTCCCCTCTTCCTCTCATCTTCTCTCTCCTCTCCTCCTCTCTCCTCTCCTCCTCTCCTCTCATCTCCTTTATTACACACCAATATGCTCTACTCCCCTCCTCCTCTCTCCTCTCCTCCTCTCTCCTCTACTCCTCTTATCTCATCTCATCTCCTCCTCCTCTCATCTCCTTTATGACATGCCAATAGGCTCTACTCCTCTCCTCTCCTCCTCTCCTCTCATCTCTTGTCTCCTCCTCTCTCCTCTCCTCCTCTCTTCTGCTCTCATCTCCTCTCCTGTCCTCCTCTCCTCTTCTTTCATCTT
>CM050208.1:25590000-25595000 GCA_027475355.1 Coilia nasus
ATTAGAGGGTAACAATGCATTTTGCCAAATGCAGAATCATAGAAACAAATAGACTACACAGTCTAGGTGTCTGTCTCTATTGCCAGGTCTTCTTTCTATGTAATTAATTTTTTTTTGTACTAATTCTCCTTTACATTTTGCTCTCGTTTTGTCCCAGCCGATAGTGTTCATACAAAGGAGTTAAGCTGATTTTCTCAGATCAACTTATAGTGCTATGACTAATGTGTATTTAGTTTTCTTGGCTAGAGTTTATACGCGTGTGCATGTTTTTGCCAATTGCCAGGTGTGTTATTCATGCTAAATAAAAAAACACAGGGTTTTTTTAATGATTAACAAAGTGTCTAGGGTAAGAAAATGCATGTACTGTAAGAGTGTGCATTGTGTGCAAAAAGTGAGCACTGCAAATAAAGTGCAAAGTTGAAATTGTGTTTATAGTTCTGGTGCCTTAGGTTAAGGCATGGTTACATAAATGACAAGTTTCAATGCATTTGTCTAACGCATGATATTTAGTGTGCAAGCAATTAAAAGAACTGTAAACCTCTCTCTCCCCCTCCCTCGCTCCTCCCTCCCTCTGTCTCCTCTTTTTTCTCTCTCTCTCTCCCTCTCTCTCTCCATCTCTCTCCTCTTTTTCTCTCTCTCCCTCCCGCCCATTCTCTCTTCTCTCTCTGCCTTCTTTTCTTTCTTCTCAGTCCTGGTACACTTTGTGTTTGTTAGTGCATGAGTGTGTGTGTGTATGTGTGTGTATGTATGTCTGTGCTTGTGTGTGTGTGTGTGGTGTGTGTGTGTGTGTGTGTGTGTGTGTGTGTGTGTGTGCGTGTGTGTGTGTGTGTGTGTGTGTGTGTGTGTATGTGTGTGTGTGTGTGTGTGTATGTGTGTGTGTTCTCTGGCTGTGCTGGTGAACCTGTCAGACTGCAGAATCACTGAGGTTATTTTTACTTCATCATGAACTGAATTTCTCACAGCTATATCACCAGCCACAGTGACACCAAAAGCAACACACACACACACACACACACACACACACACACACACACACACACACACACGCACGCCCTAATGCTCCCATCACATATTTCAAGGACACCGATTTTTATGATGGCACACAGATATTCCCTTTCAGTGTCTTAATGAATGCAGTGCAGTGCATGTGCCCGTGTGTCGGCACGTGTGTGTGAGCGTGCATGTGTGTGTGTGTGTCAGATGACCAAGCAGAGGATGCCTATGCCAGGAAGTCACTGTCCTGGCCAATGAGAGGATGAGTATACCAGGAAGTCAGTGGTTTGGCCAATGAGACGAGGCCTATTTTAGGAAGTCAGAGGTTTGTTGTAGTTCGTTACTTCTCCTGTAACCATGACGATGCCTGCAGAGGACTCCAGGAGTGACTGTTGGGCTTGATCTAAACACAGGTGTGTCTCCGACCCTCTGCCCAATCACGGCTGTGTCCCTGACACTTCATCCAATCACAGCTCTGTCCCTGACCCTCAGTCCAATTACGGGTCTTAGAGCTTTTGGGGGTGGGCACTAATGTCTGCCCTCTGCGGGGATAACCAGACAGACCAATCAGACACTGGCATTGGTGACTTAGTGTGATGAGGTAGAGGGACAGTCCCCCTGGAGCAATGTGGGATTAGACGCCTTACAGTGAATGAGGTATAGGGACAGTCCCCCTGGAGCAATGTGGGGTTAGATGTCTTGCTCAAGTGCATTTCAGTCATGACTGAGTGTGCAGGAGGGCGCTGGTTATTCACTCCCCCACCCACATTCTTCCCACTGGCACGGGGGCTGAACCTTCGACCCGCCGATACCAAGACCAACTCCTTAAGCATTAGGCCACAGCTGCCCCCATTAGGTCACAGCTCTCCAGTATAGTACAGTATGTTAGATCATAATAATGTGTCGTACAATAAGATATACAGTGGTCCCTCGTTATTCGCGGGAGTTATGTTCTAAAAATAACCCGCGATAGGCGAAATCCGCGAAGTAGTCAGCTTTATTTTTTACAATTATTATAGATGTTTTAAGGCTGTAAAACCTCTCATTACACTCATACGCTTTTCTCAGACAGGCAAAGTTCACATTTGCAAACATACAGCACTTCAGAGTCACACAGCTAGCGGTGGAAGATTTATGTAAATTTTACAAGCTGAGCGCATTCTGTACTGTACAGGAGATTGCATGCACTAAAAAAATCTGCGAAACAGCGAGGTCGCGAAAGGTAAACCGTGATATAGCGAGGGACCACTGTACAGTATGTCAGCGATGTCATATAATGAGACATGTATTATACAGCATGTTAGAGGTGTCATATAACAACACATGTATTATACGTTATGTTAGGGCTGATTCACACAAAACACTACATATATATATACAGCGCATGCCCGTTTTCTGTCCGTATTCATTTAGAATGCATGTTAACAAATTAATTTATTCACACCGCACGCGTGATCTGAGTGTATTCTGTCACTATACAAACATATTGTACACAGTTACATGCTGTACACGCTGAAGTCGGTGTGAATCAGGCCTTAGAGGTGTCGTATAATAAGATATGTATTATACATTATGTCAGGGGTGACATGCAGTGAGATATGCTATATGTGTTGAATGCAATCGAATGTGACAGATATGCAGTGAATAACCAGCACTCTCCTTCTCCCTCATTATACATAGAAAGAGAGAGTGTGTGTGTGTGTGTGTGTGTGTGTGTGTGTGTGTGTGTGTGTGTCTGTAAAATGTGTGGGTTAAGGTGGGTGGATGAATGGGGGTGTGTGGGGCAGTGAGGAGGTGTGTGTGTGTGTGTGTGTGACTCTGTGTAGCTGTCCTTGGTGCCCCTGAGACAGATGGTACATAAGAGGCTATGATTTAGAACAGACACTTAAGCACACACACGCGCCAGCACACACACACACACACACACACACACACACACACACACACACACACGTACACACACATGCACACACACACACCAGAGGAAGAAATAGGAAGCACAGAACCAGAACCGATGTAGCCATCGGGAACCATTCAAGCTTTGCTCGCCGTCTATCACTGTGTGTGCGTGTGCTCAGAAGGTGTGTGTGTGTGTGTGTGTGTGTGTGAGTGCAAACTCACTGTGTGTGTGTACATGCATGCATGCGTGTGTGTGTGTGTCTTTGTGGTTAGATAAGGACTGCTGTAGGCAAGTTGAAATTAAGGTTATCTAAATTAGTGGTACACACACACACACACACACACACACACACACTAACACACACAAACACATCACTTACACGTGAGTGTATACAAACACAGAGATGTACACATGCATGCACACACACATGTGAACTCATACAAACACACATATTCATACAAGCACACACACACACAATCATTCAAACACGCACACACACACACTCATGTCAAACAAAAAAGTCAACAATTGAGCCTTGCGGCACCATCTGTCCTAGTTGTTCAAAGATGGAAATGCTATAAACATACACATGTACCGTATGTGTCCACACTGACACACACACACACACACACACACACACACACACACACACACACACACTGTATGCATTCACATGGACACACACAAACATCTGAGTTCACTCACACTAAAACACACATATCTGTGTTCACTCCAATGAAAATGCCACATGCGTTGCGTGCTGTAAGGATGTATGCTGTGTGTGACCTAAACCATCCTGCCTGAAAACACACACACACACACTCACTTATACATGCACGCATACACAAAGTGCCCCGTCTGCTGGACTACACCCCCTCAACACACACACACACACACTTTCACACACACCCACACACACACACACTTTCACACACACATACACACACACACACACACACACACACAAATGTTCAGTTTCCCTGTCTCTAGATGTCCCTGCTAGAGCCCTCAGATCCTCTGCAAGTCTCCTGCCCCTCCCAAGAAGGCTGTCATTCATCCAGGCCATGAAAATCAAAGTCAGTGGCAATTGAACTTCTTTTTTTAAGGATAAAGACGTCTGCTCACCTCTCAGTTCTGAGAACTTGAAGGGAGACTCCTCTAGTGGGGTGACACACACACACACACACACACACACACACACACACACACACACACACACACACACACACACACACACACACACATACTCGCAGGAGACTCTCCTAGTGGGGGTGGAGTTGGGTCCTACTGACCTGTTGACCACACCTCTCATCATGTGACCGAGAGGAGTCAGAGGTGTCTGTAGGAACCTTCTGGATAAGACACCCATTTAGCCTTCTAGCCGTCTAGAAGTGTCATATAATAACATATGTATTATACAGTATGTTAGATGTGACATATAATAAGATTAGAAAGTATGTTAAAGGTGTCATGCAGTGAGATGTGCTATATGTGTTGGAGAGCATGTCCAGCAGATAGGCTCAAATACTAATCTATCCTCCAGCAGATAGGCTTCCCCCCTGGACCACCGTCTAGCCTCCAGCAGATAGGCTCAGATACCAATCTAGCATCCAGCAGATAGGCTCCCCCGCCTGGACCACCACCTAGCCTCCAGCAGATAGGCTTCCCCCTTGGGCCACCGTCTAGCCTCCAGCAGATAGGCTAAGATACCCACCTAGCCTCCAGCAGATAGGCTTTCCCCCTTTGGGTCACCGTCTAGCCTCCAGCAGATAGGCTAAGATACCCACCTAGCCTCCAGCAGATACCCACCTAGCCTCCAGCAGATAGGCTCCCCTGCCCGGACCACCGATCTGTTCAAGGTTTCTTCCTGAACAACAGTCGCCCAAAGGGAGTTTTTTCCTTCCCCCATTTGCTCCTTTGCTCGAAGATGGGCAGGGTTAGTGTGTGTATGTGTGTGTGTGTGTGTATGAAAGAAGAGTGTGTGTTTGAAAGAAAGGAGTTAGAAAGAAAGTTTTCCCCACTGGTCCTCAAGCTCCTAAAGTTCCTGGCTGTCTTTCATCATCTTTCTACAACTGCAACGCTACTTTTATGTTTGCTTTATAAACAA
>CM050208.1:25600000-25612500 GCA_027475355.1 Coilia nasus
ACCCCACCCCCAGCATGTAGTCTAACCACCCACAGCACAGACTCTAACCCCACCCACAGCATGTAGTCTAACCACCCACAGCACAGAGTCTAACCCCACCCACAGCATGTAGTCTAACCCCACCCACCTGCTCCAGTGAACCCAGAGGACTTAGTCTATGATGAGTCTGGCACCATCGTCACGGTTGAGGCCACGAGGAGTCTGACACCACCTAGACACCTTACTGTCTCAGGCCATCTGTCCACCACAAACACACACACCTAGACACACCTAGACACACACACACATATGGCTACACACACACACACTCACACACACACAGGTCTAGACACACACACATGCCTACACACACTCACACTCATACACACACACATGCCTAGGCACACACACATACACATGCCTACACACACACACACACATTCATACACACACATGCCTTGACACACACACACATATGCCTCTACACACATACATGGCTAGGCACACACACACACACACACACACACACACACACACACACACACACACACACACACACACACACATGCCTAGGCACACACACACACACACACACATACAAATACACACACACACATGCCTATGCACACACACACACTGGCCCACCCCCACCTAGCTTTTGGGCTGGCCGGTAATCCGTCAGGGCGGAGGATTAGCAGGACTATTTTCTCCAACCTCCAGGAGGGAGGGGCCTAGCGGCCTCCAGGAAGGAGCAGCTGCCTCAACCCCTACAACACCACTCACAATAACCACCTTAACTCCATCCACATCTTCCACACCATCCAAAACAACATCACCATTTAACCCACTACACCACCGCACCCACCTACAAGGTCATCACCACCATGCTCTTGTGTATCTGCCAGTCTTGTGTGTGTGTCTAGCCATTTCCTCATACACACTCCACACCAGCGACTTTATCACTTACCACACCCTTTATTATACACACACACACACTAATACACATGCATACTCAGTCAGGCATGCGTAAACACACACAAACACAGAGAAAGACCCTCAGAACAATTCAGTCCTACGTGTTTGTGTGTGTGTGTGTGCGTGCATGTTCGTGTGCATGCATATATGTGTCCATGTGTGTGTGTGCGTTCATGTGTGCATCCGTTTGTATGTGCGTATTCATGTGTGTCTGCGTGTGCGTGCATGCATGTTTGTCTGTGTGTGTGCGCATATATGTGTGGATTCATGTGTTCTTGTGTGTGTGTGTCCTGTGTGTGAGTGTGTGTGTGCACGCATGTATGTATGCATTTGTGTTCGTGTGTGTGTGTGTGTGTGCATGTATGTGCGTATGCATGTATTTGTGGGTTTGCGTGTGTGTCCCCTGTGGGTCAGTGTGTGTGTGTGCATGCATGTGTCCATGTGTGTGTGCGTGTGTGTGTCTTACCCTGTTCCTCGAGCAGCAGACAGGTCAGCAGGCGTGGGCAGGTGTGCTCCAGCGCGGAGCAGAAGGCGTAGAGGCCCTCGGGGCCCTTGGCCCCAAGCAGCTCCAGGAATCGCGCGGCCCTTTGACGGGGGCTGCCCTGCCCCAGCACCTCCTGCTGCTCGGCTGGGGAGAACACCTGCGCGCACACCAGCGGCGGGAGGACCCGCGCCACGTCCAGGTGCCCCAGGAGCAGCCCCCGGTGCCGCCTCAGCACCCGCGCCGCCCTGCGCTTCCTCTTCCTGCCCCCACCACCAGCACCGCCACGCTGCTTCCTCTGCGTACGCACTAACCACTTCCTGGTCCCGCTGCCAAACATCCTGCCACGCAGCAGCACCCCCCAGACGTCCTCGACACCCCCGGCACGCACCCACGGCTGCAGCAGGGCCAGGAGCATCCTCAGGCCGGGGTGGGGGCCATGCTTAGGGCAGCTGTCGCGTTGGTCCCTAAAGAGCTCCTGTGTGCAGAGTGGGAGGGGACACAATCTGGACGCGGGTGAGATGCCTAAAGTGGGCTGCCTGAAGTGGGCTGGGCCAATGTGGACACGGGCGGGGTGCCTGAAGTGGGTCGGGTTGGTGGATGGGGTGAGGCGACTAAGTGGAGGGGTGGGGGTGGGGGGGCGTAAAGCAGATCGGGCGAAATCTAGTCACGGCCTGGACGCAGCGAGATCTAGACGCGGTCTGGACACAGCAAAATCTAGACAGTAGCTGGACGCAGCAATCAGAGGAAGATGGGACGGCTGCTCTCCTGCTCACAGGGCTAAGAGGATTAGCTTCCTGCTAAGTAGACCATTCCGCACTGCTGGGGGTTAGTGGGAGACGCCTGGACAACATGGCTGGCTAATTTAGCTCTGGATGTTTTAAAATTCACCAATGACCATGATTTTGCCATTAGAAATGCCTCATATCAGATTGTCTCTTAGAAAGGCCCATTTTACCCCCCCTTTTCCTATTTACTGTGACAACCAAATATCTTTAAGCTGACCATACTGTACCTTGCTTGACCATGAAAAGATAGACAAAACTGAAAGTGTTGAAATAATTATGAACACATGAACGTAATCTGTCACCCTAGAGGGCAGCTTCAAATAGTATCCTCCCCTTTTTTCCAAACCCGGCAATATCCCCACGGTGCTGTCGGTTGATAATATAATGTCGCCGCTAGAGGGCGATGTTGTGTTAAATAGTCATAGAGTTAAAACTAGTTTTAACTCTATGTAAACAGTACAGAAGGCTGTGGGAATAAAATTTATCTCATAGGGGAGGGGGATGATTTGCGGGGACATCTGTGTTGAGTCTTGCTATTTGCCTGGTTCTGCCATCTCCTTGAGATAAGGTGTGTCACTGGAGATTAGGAGAGGCTGAAGTGGCGCCTCACGTACAATTTAAAGGGGTCTAGGTCAACCTAGGAAGAAGCAACACAGATGTTGGTCGCAAGGGCTGTCTTTTGGGTGTTGACTAACCAAACACATGAATTGATTAATGTGCCACATGTAATGTGGTTGTATGGAATTCTGAAGGTATAAGAATCGATGTTCTTGTGTGTAAGATCAGACTACGCCTGTTTGCTACACAACGTGAGTCTCCGGTGCCGAAATAAAGCTCTCTGAACTTCTTAATCATCAACTGATTCTGCCTGAGTCTGTTGATACCTAAACTTTGGGCCACCTGAGGAGGTTATCTTTGGAACGTGACAAAACGCTCGTCCAGTAAAAGTGCTTTGATAAGGCAAGGCAAACATATTGTAGTTGTATTGATATTGCCAGCTGGAGCCTGTAATTCAAACATTGGTGAAATTATCAATTGGGTTTGTGAAACATCATTTGAACTTCATCAAACTTAAGACATTTTATCAAACTTTTATCAAAACCTTTGTTCATTACCTCCACTGAGTCACCCAATGCAATATTGTGTGCCTGTCACGCGAAGTCTATCGGTGTGGGTTGTGGACTGTTGTTTCAGAGCGCGGATCAAAGGTCAATCGTCACACGCGCTACTGAGCTTTTAGCTGATTAAGGAAGAGATTTATCCTAGTAACGAGTGTTTTATTAGTGTTCCTGTAATGGCCGAATGTTATCAGAGTTACTGTTTGTACTTGAAACGAATACCGTTAGCTTCAGTTCCTATATTTCAGATGTGATTTTGTGATATTATGTGTTTAGTACACTAACCTTTAAAGCTAAAATGGTATTTACCTTTTAACCTCCTATTCAAGTTTGCTTTAATGACTTTAATGATGGATTATCTTTTAAAACCAAAATCCTATTTCAAATTTAAATTTCTTTTCCTATGAAATAGGAAGTTGGTTTTAATGACTGCCATGGATTGACATGTAAAACTTGTGAATGTGAATGAGGCCAGTGTGTATGTGTGCTCGTGTGTGATGCCAGAATGGAGATGCAGAATGGGTAGTAGAATACATGCCGCAGAGAGCTGATGTGAGAAGTTTGGCAAAGATGATGTGTGTGTGTGTGTGTGTGTGTGTGTGTGTGTATTGGTGAGGGTTGGTGTCAGGCATGCATCACGCTGGTGTGGCTATACCAGGAAAACACACCTGGCAGATAACCACTGATAACACACCCTCTCCACACCCACACACACACACACACACACACACACACACACACACACACACACCACAGATCGATCGACATTCACAGTTAGACATTCTGCCATCATAGTAATAATGGTGAGAATTAAAGGTAATTCAGAAGCATTATGTTCCCTGCCCTTTAGCACCAGCAGGTACACACACACACACACACACACATAAATACACACACATAAATACACACACAAACATAGTGAAGGTGATTCAGAAACAGCATGTTGTTGACCGTCGTTAGACCCTTAGACACCAGTGGACATGGATAAACACACACACACACACACACACACACACACATGATCCCCCCAGTACTGTGTCTTTCTGAGCTGAGGTTTGACATGGGCCCAGAAATAGGGATGACCACACACACACACGTACACACACACACACACACACACACACACACACACACACACACACATGCACACGCACACACACACACACACACACACACACACACACACACACACACACACACACACACACACACACGCTCGCATACACACACACACACACACACACACACACACACACACACGCTCGCACACACATACACACACAGGCTACACTCCTTTTTCTGGCTATTTCCCCGAAGGGTGCTGCGTGTTAACCACAGGTGGTTCCTGCAGACTTCTGAGACCTCTCCTTACACACACACACATACACGCACACACACACGGGTAAACACACACACCCAGAGGTAAGGATCACTATTTAGCAGATGCTGTTCTCACTCCTAGAAATAAAGGGATCACTAATTAGCAGAAGAACTCTACAAGTATTGGAAGATGACACTGGTCGGATCAATCTGAAGTTGTATGTACGTGTGTGTGTGTGTGTGTGTGTGTGTGTGTGTGTGTGTGTGTGTGTGTGTGTGTGTGTGTGTGTGTGTGTGTCTGTGCATGCTTTGTGTGTATGTATGTGGGGCTGCTGTGTGGCTTGGGATTGGAAGGTCACAGGATGGATTCCTGTACAAGTAGGAGAAATGTGTGTGGGGGAATGAATTAACCAGAGATAGCTATTTTATTTCCACCTGAGTTCCACACACACACGCACACACACACGCACGCATGCACGCACGCACACACACAGTGCACACGCACACACACACACACACACACAGTGCACACACACACACACACACACACACACACACACACACACACACACACACACACACACACACAGTGCACACACACACACACAGTGCTACGTGTCAGGTGTTGACTCTGCAAATGTAGTATTATTGTGGACAGTAGCTCTCGACCACAGGTGGTTCCTGCAGACTTCTCTAGAAGCTTCTGAAAGTTACAGTCCTTCCGCTAAGACCTCTACCTACACACACACACACACACACACAGGCTACACTCCTTTTTCTGGCTATGGCTATTTCCCTGAAGGGTGCTGTGTATTAATACCAGTGTACACATGGGGCTCAGTAACACACCCACACACATGCAAACACACACACACATTTGAATTAGGAGTGTGTACAGTATTTAAAGGTTGTATATACTAAAGTCCACACAGGACACAATAGCGTGCAGAGGCGGTGTGACCTGCAGCATCTCAGGAGGATGATTGACAGATAGACAGCTGCCCAAGCAAACAGTGACATCACACTAGGAGCTGGAAATGACCTGAGCACTGTCTACACACACACACACACACACACACACACACACACACACACACACACACACACACACACACACACACACACACACACACCTTCTTAGACCAACAATGGCTTAATATCTCCTGGGTTTTCTGCTCCTGGGTTTTTCCACTCGCACACATTAGACACACAAATACACACACGCGTGTACACACACATGCACACACGTGCACACACACACACAAACATTACATTTTAAAGCTTTATAATGTTTATATACATGTATAATCTTTCTAAATCACATATTACACCCACCTATTCATATGGCTATGATCCATAATCCAGTAAGTCTGGCTTTTTTCTATGGCAGTGACGGTAACTGCCGAGGTGTGCCATCTGCTGTTGTGCCATGGCTTGGTGACACAATCACACACTGTTCCCATCACAATGGGCTTGGGCACTCAATCACACACTCCTTCAGTCACAGTGGGCCCAGTGACAGGCCAAGAAGAGAAAACAGTACACTCAGGGTTCCCACGGTCATGGAAATCCTGGAAAAGTCATGGGAATTGAAAATGTAATTTGCCAGGCCTGGAAAAGTCATGGAATTTTGTAAATTCACTAAACGTTTTGGAAAAAGTCATGGAATTTTAGTTTCTCCCTAATGCAACGACAGCATTCTGTTATTATTAGGCCTTTAGAGGCGACAATAAATGCATTGACAGTATTTTGAATGTTAAACATTTCTTATTTAGCCCTAAAAGTATTCTAAATTCTACACACTTAAGGTGCCATGGAGTCATGGAAAATTCACTTTAGGTCATGAAAAAGTCATGGAAAAGTTTTGAAATTGTGTTGTGTGAAAAAGAGTGGGAACCCTGTACACTGGTAGCCTACCATACAATACAATAATACATCATGCCACTGTATCAGACTAGTAAACACTCCCTCACACAAGTATTGATGTGAAGCTATTTAGTGTCCGGTTTGTTGGAAATATATCAGGATATGTTGGGAATATTTCAGGATAACTGCCTCTAATGTGGCAGTAGACGATTGAGATCTGAAGGTCATTGGCACAGGCCTCCTATGCCCTTCACAGTGCTGCGGAGGTCAGGAGGAATGGTAGTTAACACAGACTAGCTAATAGCCTATTGATGATTAGCACTCGAAGCTTCTTCAGGTTAACACAGATTAGCTAATATTGATGATTAGGACTCAACGCTCGGTCAGGTTTATTTCAGCTGTAAAATAAAGTTCACCTGGATCAACAGAAACAATGCAAGACACCTCATAACCAATGAACTAATATTGATGATTAGGACTCAAAGCTAATTCAGGTTAATACTGCTAACCTAATATTGATGATTAGGACTCAAAGCTCATTCAGGTTAACACTGGTTAGCTAATACTGGTGATCTGGGGTTAATGCTCATCCAATGATAGCTAATACTGCTGATCTGGTCCTAAAGCTGATGCTGCAAGCAGCTCGATTTCAATGTGTGCGTTAACATGCACTTTAGTATGCGAATAAGGTTTTTACATAGACTTGGAGAAAACTGTACACAATTTCACACACACACACACACACACACACACACACACACACACACACACACACACACACACACACACACACACACACACACATGTCCATGTAAACACACTCACTGAGGTACAGATGGGCCCAGTGCACGCACGCGCACACACACACAAACACACACACACACACACACACACACACACACACACACACACACACACACATGTAAACACACTTACTGAGGTAGAGACACAAACTCTTGCTCCATACTTTGTGTGTGAGTGTGTGTGTGTGTGTGTGTGTGTGTGTGTGTGTGTGTGTGTGTGTGTATGTGTGTGTGTGTGTGTGTGCGCGCTTGTGTGTGTGTGTTCTCTTTGGCTGTCTGCTGTGGTGAATCAGGTTATTTCCATGTAGAAATCAGATCCTGTTGCTCAAAGGCGTTTCATCCCCTCCTCAAACACTGAGTGCGCAACACTGTAGGATCTTCTGTCTTATCCTACTGGACAACACCTAGCAGTCCCATCAAGCTTTTGTGTGGGTTATCATAGTTAGTGGTAGTTTCTCAACGTTATTTATTTTGGGCTGTTGGTTTCATTAAGCACATTATAATGGTTTCATTGTAGGTTATCAGAAATTCCAATAATATGAGCACATATTTGTGTCACTACCTTTACTCTCCACCTGATTTTGATGTGTCAGAGTAACTATAGTCTCTTCCCCAAACAGCAGGTTAAAAATGAATAATAATCAGACACCTACTGACAGGCCCACTGACAGTCTTGGCTGGGCCTCGGACAAGATAATCTGATGAGGCACCCCCTATATTCCATAATGTAAGGAGGGACCAGTTCTGCCCCACCCCCCCCCCCCCCCCCTTTCCATGGACCTAGGACAAGTTTGTCCCCCCCTTTTGGCGGGCCTGCCTACTGACAGCAGTATGCAGTAATGGCCTGTATGTTTGTTATGAGCCCAAAGAGTCAGTATTACCCAGTGTGCTTGTTCAAGACAGATTTAAGGGGTCAGTAATGCCCAGTATACTTGTTCTAGAGCAGGTCAGTAATCTTTGTGTGTCAATATTCTAGAAGACAACTAATAAAAAAATATCCAGTAAAACGTGCCCTACTTGGTGGTAAATTCAGATAAACTGTTTGAAATACCATATGACAAAAGCCAATAACGGCCAAGCTTAATTGTCATGCAGCCACATTTGATCCTGTCTGGTCTGATCTAACTTAACTTTTTTTTTTTATCCCGCAAGGTTTTAGTATCATCAGGTATGGTGACGTTTGAACAAGATTGTCCAAAAACATCACTATTTCAAGTCCAGAATGCATTGCTTTACACTAGCCACTCAGCCAGCCAGATATTTTAAACAAACTCCCTGGTTGGCTTGTCCACACAACAACGCAAAATCAGCATTGTCAGATTTTTCACCCTGGAACGACAACACATACACACACATGCACACGCATGCACACACACGCACATACACACACACACACACACGCACACACACACACACAGTCAGACCTTTAAGGCTACACTCTGTAGCATACAAACACTGTCTCAGGGACACCAAGAACAACTACACAGCATTATGCACACACACACAAACATTTGAATAAGGAGTGTGTGTAGCATTACGAGGTTGTATAGATACTAATGTCCACACAGGACACAATAGCGTGCGGAGGATGATTGACAGATAGACTGCTGCCCAAGCAAACAGTGACATTACACCTGGAGCTGAGAGTGACCTTTCACCAGCATTTGGCTGGTGGCTGGTGTGACTTCCTGCTACACACACAGATACACACATACACACACACACACACACACACGAGCATCCCTTCTCTTAGACCAAGACTGCCCTAAAACCTTCTGGTGTCTCCTGAATTTTTCCTCTCTGCTCCTGATCTTTTCCACTTCCACAGGAGTACTAGATTTTATATGACAAGAAACACAAGAAGCGTCTGATATTTCACAAGACCATTAAGAGTTATCTAACAAGACTCAAGACTTGTCTGATATTTAACACCAAACGACTGTATCTATTTAAGACCAAATGACTATCTATTTAAGACTACATGACCTGCATGCCTCTTCCCACATTTAACATTGCAGTGAGTCTGTCCATGCATGGATCCTATCTGATATGAAATATAAAACACATGTATCTCATGTTTTATGAGATATATGCAGGGTTCCCACTCTTTTTCACTGACAAAATTTCAAAACTTTTCCATGACTTTTTCATGACCTGAAGTGAATTTTCCATGACTTCACGGCACCTTAAGTGTGTAGAATTTAGCATACTTTTAGGGCTAAATATGAAATGTTTAACATTCAAAATAAAGTCAATGCATTTATTGTCGACTCTAGGCCTAATGATAACTTAACAGAACGCTGTAGATGCGTTAGGGAAAACTAAAATTCCATGACCTTTCCAAAACTTTCAGTGAATTTACAAAATTTCACGACTTTTTCAGACCTGGAAAATTACATTTTCAATTTCCATGACTTTTCCAGGATTTCCATGACCGTGGGAACCCTGTATATGAAATAAAAAAACAGCTGAAATGACCGACGGAGCATATGGCGTGGTGACTTGATTGTCACATGATTTATTATCAAAACAGTTATATCAAATGCTTTACATGATCAGTTATATCAGATGTTTTACAACAGACTGTAGATAAGAGAACGGAGGATGAACTCTGTGATGTCACGCATACACTTTCTCAAAGACTGTATGATGCCTAAGTTGGCCATTCCAGCCAAATGCCATTAATGTCAATGTAAATTACCTGGGGATTAAACTAATGGATTCTAAAAAAAAATCTCTCCCCTGAAAGTTATCTTGGACCGGGAAGCTACCAAGACACACCAAAAACGTTTCGCTGAACCAGCCTGTAAATGTTTATTTTTGCTGTGAAAATTGACCTTTTAACATGGGAGTCTATGGGAAGCTGCTCACGACATGTGAGGTATTGCAACTTCAGAACGTTCAGTTTGGGCTTCACTGTTTGGCCTGGAATGTTGCCGCGACAGTATTACATGATCAGATGTGTGTTCTGTCAGACATCTGGGTGGTGGTGGTGGTACTGGCATCAGGCTTGCCTTGACCCTGAAAGGTGTAGAACAGTCGCCTGTGTAGCGCCTCTCTGGCACCACACCACACAACAACACTGCAACATGGAGAAACACAGAAAAATAGAAACCAGCACAGTCCTTGAGCAGGAACTTTAAAAGTTCTCACAGTGGTGCATGAAGTGGTCTTTGAAGCAGGAACTTTAAAAGTTCTCATAATGGTGCCTAAAGTGGGCTGTGGAGCAGGAACTCTAAAAGTTCTCATAGTGCTGCATGAAGTGGGTTGTGGAGCAGGAACTTTAAAAGTTCTTACAGTGGTGCATGAACTGGTCTTTGGAGCAGGAACTCTAAAAGTTCTCGTAGTGGTGCATGAAGTGGTCTTTGAAGCAGGAACTTTAAAAGTTCTCATAATGGTGCCTAAAGTGGGCTGTGGAGCAGGAACTCTAAAAGTTCTTGTAGTGGTGTATGAGTGGTCTTTGAAGCAGGAACTTTAAAAGTTCTCATAATGGTGCATGAAGTGGGTTGTGGAGCAGGAACTTTAAAAGTTCTTATAGTGGTGCATGAACTGGTCTTTGGAGCAGGAACTCTAAAAATTCTCGTAGTGGTGCATGAAGTGGGCCTGGTCCCGCTTGTTCATCTGTTGGCAGGCCTTCTCCACGTTCTTGGTCAGACCCGGCGGGCCACAGCTGAACACCCCGATCTTCTTCACCTGAAACAGGCCCAGATTTGTTAGTTCTTAAGCAGACCCAGTTTGGTTCTGTTAGTTCTAAGCCAGAGGCATAACAACCCTGCTAACATGAAACAACAAATTAACTTTTGTGTTCGCCAGCTAGACATTCCATGCTCTCAGTGTACATAGCCTAAGATGAATGTGGAAGTGTAAGGTGAAGACCGACATGAATTAGAAAACAGCTGTAGAAAAGGTGGGTTAGACTTCACCTGGCCAAAACTCAATGACCAGTATTTCTTTATAATTGTGATTGTATTTCCTTGTCAATGTATTGCTAAATACATTTATGAAACAGCCTTTGTATGGGGAGGGAGGAGGGGGTCCTCCGGGATCCTCCGGGATCCTTTGTATGGGGAGGGAGGAGGGGGTCCTCCGGGATCTTCTCCCACCCGGTTCTTATGCCCGTGTGTGTGTGTGTCTGTGTCTGTGTGTGAGCGCGTGCTGATGTGTGTGTACAGTAAGTCTGTGCTTGTGTGTGTGAGTATGTAAGTGTGTAAGGTTGTTTGTGAGTGTGTGTGCATGGTTTGTGTCACGTCTACATTTGTGTGACTGCGGTTCACACAATCACTCAATATGCGCCCATGTGATTACTCTAAAACACTTGTGGCTTATGTACCTCAGGGTGAACCACCTGTGTGTGTGTGTGTGTGTGTACAGTATGTGTGTGTGTGTGTGTGCCTGTCTGTATGTGTGTGGGTGTGTTGTGGGGGGGGGCTTACTTCAGGGTGTACCTCGTGCAGAGAGACGGTGTGTATATGTGTATGTGTGTGTGTGTGTGTGTGTGTGTGTGTGTGTGTGTGTGTGTGTGCGTGTGTGCGGTAGGGGGGCTTACTTCAGGGTGTACCTCCTGCAGAGAGCTGAAGAAGGCAGTGAAGGGGGGACGACCAAAATGTGTGATGGAGCGCAGGCCTGTGAACACACTCCGGTTCCACACCTTCTGAAAGTGCCGCTCACACACATACTGACACACACACACAACCACATGGACAGAAATACACATACACAGACACACACACAGACACACACACACAATGAAAACCATCATAATCAGTGTAGCTGTCCTGACTGTCTATCTAAATTATCTTTTCTGATTAAAATATCTATGGTCAGAAAAAAACATCAGTGAAAATTATCCAGTAAAGTATATTAATTCCGACAACACTTCAGAATGAAATTGAGGTTACAATCTCAGTAGCACAGAACAGGGCTACCGTGAGTTACTGTAAATCACAGTAGCATAGAATAGGACTTCAGTATGTTACTGTGAATAGCGTAAAACAGGATTACAGTGAGTTAGTGTCAATCACAGTAGCATAGAACAGGACAACAGTGGGTTAGTGTCAATCACAGTAACATAGAATAGGACTACAGTGGGCTACTGTAAATCATAGTAGCACAGAATAGGACTATAGTGGGTCAGTGTACATCACAGTAGTGTATATGGAGACTACATTGG
>CM050208.1:25617500-25622500 GCA_027475355.1 Coilia nasus
GGTTTATTATTTGGAAAAGTGACAATCTTCTTTGTTGGGATGACCATGTCCACACAGAATGTAATGTATGATGATACAGTATCTACTAGTTCGTCAGTGTTCTCAGACCCATCCTTAAAACACTCCCAGTCTGTGCATTCAAAACATGCTTGAAGAGAGGAAATGCTATCCTCTAACCAGAGTTTCACAGTTTTCTCCTCATGTTCTAGGCGTCTGAAAGAGGGTTTATACACGGGCATGAGGTAAACACTGTTGTGGTAGGAGGCACCTAAAGAAGGCATGGGTATGGATGTGTACGCGCCACCTACTGACCCATAGCAAAGATCAATAGAGGTCTTTCTCTGAGTTGTAGCGCACGTTACGTATTGTTCATACGTTTTCATGATCTGTGTGTTCCCTATGATCTGTGTGTGTGTTCTGTCTGTGTACTCTATGTGTTCTCTGTGTGTGTTGTATGATCTTTGTGTTGTGTGTGTGTAGTTGTGGCGCAGTGACAGACCCGTTGTTGGAGAGCACCTGGGGGAAGAGGCAGGCCAGGATGCTGAGCTCGCTCACCGACAGCACGTACAGGTTCACCACATGACCCAGACTATGCACCACTGCAGGGAGTGAGAAGGGAGACACACACACACATGACCCAGACTGTGTACCACTGTAGGGAGCGAGAGGAAGCACACACAAAGGTGTCAATCCCCGTTTCAGGACGTAAAACTCCACATATCAACCAGCCTATCCTAATGAACACACCCATCATAAGGCAGTAGAACTAATTAGTGACATCACCTGTGTCAAATGCACAGACTGTATGAATACATTGCAGGAGTTTTACTTCCTGAAGCCTGCGTGGACATCTATGGAAACAAATGTAGAAACACTGAGGATGGCCTGAGACGTTTGTTTCCGTGTACTGCCTGCATTGTTTTTCGCCTTATTCAGTAAAATACAGTTTCTGTAACTATTCATCCTCCCTGTGTGTGCTCTACCTTTCTCACAATTGTACTACCTCTGAAAACATGACACCATCTGCAGTGCACATTAATTATGTGGTCTCCATGACGGTAGGTGGACTGTGTGAACGCCCCCTAAGCAGAGCAGCTGGCCTCTGACTTCCGACCTCTGAATTGTCAGTGTGTGACCTCTGACCTGTGAGGACGATGGCGCTCATGGCCATGATGCGGTGAAAGTCAATGGCGGCGTCGAAGGGGATGTATCGGTTGAGGAACGTCTCGCGGCACCTGGTGATGAGGTTGCGGCACACGGTCAGCAGCATGTAGGGGAACAGGAAGGAGATGGCTGCCGCCGAGCCACGCGACACCACCACGCCCACCGCCGAGGTCTCTGGGATACCGGAGGACACAGCCTGCAGGCCGTAGTCTAAAGAGTGAAGGTATACGCACACGCACACGCAGACACGTTACATCTCAAGACAGATTTATACACTGCAGGCTGTAGTGTAAAGGGTGAAGCAAAAACGCCTGTTAGTCTACAGTGTCTAAAGGACACACTGCACACACTGTGGCACAGCAAACTGTGTGTGTGCGTGTGTGTGGCCCAGACAGGAGAAGAAGAGAACAATCTCATGATGGACATTCACTGCTAAGTGTGTATATGTGTGTATGTCTAGGGCAACTCATTCCCAACATGCCAACACCACCTGATGCAGAGAGCTTAGCCTGGGAGGCTAGCCTTTTAGCCCAAGAGCTAGGGACGTCAACACACCACCGAAGACCTGTGCTGCATAATGAAACCAGCCCTAATGTTGAGTAGGGGACATGATTACTTACCAAGGAAAGGCTACCACATGTGTCCTCCACCTCCATGTAGCATCTGTTAGCTGTGTGGTAGCTAAGCTAGTGTAACAGATGCCAGCTAGCACAGCTCAGCGCAGAACGCCCCAAAAAGATACACTACTGACTGAGCCAGTAGCCCGGCTATTTAGCTCACTTGGTAGCGTGTCTGTCTCCAGACTGGAGCTGGAGTGCACAGCAAGACCTCGGTTACACTAGTTAGCTTATGGTAACTGACTAATACAGAGAGGAAAAGTTAGCTGTGCTATTTCATTAATATGCAAATCAATTAGCTATGCTAATAATCACAGACATGCTATTGCTGTGCTAACTATGTTGTGATAACTGACATGGACCGTAACAGTTAGCTGTGCTAGTGGCTCTGGTAATAAGCTTATGATTATACTGGCTCAGAGCATGTAGCTGTACTACTTCTCTTATGGTGATTAAAACATAACAGACCAGTTAGCCATGCTCCAATGGGAGAGTCGTTAAGGCTCTCAGCTCACAGACACGGAGTAATGCCTCTGTTGGTGGATGTATTAGGTGTTAATGTGTACTAAGTAGTAGCAGCCCCACTCCTGTTCAGTAATATATGATGCATACATACATGAAATATGAATATATGACCGTGTTAGTACCTGTTAGTCCACACACTCCCCCACAAGGCTGTTATACTCTAGCTGCGTCCGAAACCTCAGTAGGCACTGCCTACTAGTCAGTGCCACTCCACCGTTACAGTAGTATCTTCTACATAGCAAGCTAGCTAGTAGCAGGTACAATTTGGACATGCTACAACACCGCCATCTTGTCTGTCCTCTGACCCGGATGTTTTACCTTTGTCCCTTTTCTAATAGTGCATTCCATTTGCAGTCAGAGCTCAGTTTCGAAGTAGTTGTGTGCGTTCCAAATAAGGACGGGACACCATGCATGCCCCTGACTCTCGGACGTTCGCTCTACAAAGTCAAAGCAGCACAGAGGACCCCGAGTTTACAATTCAACATGGATGCACAGTTCAAGCACGTTGAGTAAATGCTGTACTATTTTCCATTCATATGTTTGCAATAATGTTTGGTGTTGTCATCAGCCTTGCACATAGTCAGTGTTGTGTTATAGTCGATATTACGTACTATTACGGTCAGATTCTTTGTGAAATACAGCGTTATATGTCCTTTATCAAGTGTCAATCCAAGTTAGGTAAATGGAACGTATCTAATTTTGTTTTTTGTTGTGTTTTGTTGTGTCAGTCTGACCTCAGAATCTCGGTTACCAAGACAAATGGAATGCACTATAACCTCGTGGTGACTACTTTATGTATTGGGACGTACTATGCCGTAGCTTTCTCATTTTTGGCCTACTACATAGAAGACTACATGGGGTATTTGGACACAGCGATAGTCTCCCATTTGGGGTTATTCTGATGGCTCTGTGTGTGTGGTTAGGATTACGGTTAGTTTTACCTTACAGACTCCCGAGGAAGGTTGTGATCTCTCCATACTTGATGTTAGGATTTGGGTTAGGGTTATCTCACAGATCGCCGTGGAAAGTGTCGCTGGTTCTGTGTGTGTGTCTGTGTGTGCGGACTTACAGGGGCAGTGCTCTGAGTTCGGGGCGGTAAACTCACACCAGCATCTCTCGAGTGCTACCCCGGCCGTGATGCCGTAGATGATGCAGAAACACACGATGTGGCGGCGGTAGTTCTCCACAAAGCGCTTGAACTGCTGCACACGCTGCTGAACGCGGTTCCTATGGTAACGCTCTTGCTGGGGCTTTACGTATAGCCGAGCCGTGGTCTGGCCTGGCCTGCACACATACAGGGCACACACACACATACACACAGAGTACACAAACACACATGGACACACAGGGCACACATACACCACATCACAAGCACAAAACAATTATACACACACACACACAAAGGAGCAGCAGTAAAAGGACAAATTACCAAAATACAAAGGGAAAAGCTTTGGTCTTTTAGTGACGGTCTGATGATACGTTTAAGAATGGCAGGGTCCATAGAATATAATGTTAAATTTTAGAATCTTTTACAAATGTTGTAGAACGCATTCTTTTAGAGAATGTTTAAAACCTGAACCTTTAACATGACAGAGAGATCTAGAGAAGGCTAAATGCTGCAAGGCTGTATGGGTATTGCTGGTGCAGTATGGGATATGTAATGCTTAGCTGTTAACCACTTTGGGAGAGCTTGTCTTGTAGACATGAGCTCAGTTTCCAAACCACAAGCTCACACGACAGCACATGTGCACGCACGCACACACACTCAAAGACACACACACACACACATAGCACCTGTGCACAAATCCCTTAATAACTACCATGACAGCCAGCCTAGAGCACACAGGAAGTCATGCAGAAAACCACATTAATACCTACACACACACACACACAAACACTCTCTCTCTCACACACACACACACAAACACACTCTCTCTCTCTCTCTCTCTCTCTCTCTCACACACACACACACACACACACACACAAACTAATACCCTTATTACTGCATTAGTGTGCTGGACATCAACATTCTGTAGGTTACACCACAGCGGAGGGGAAAACACCTGAGGCAGCGTTCCATCACACTTTACATCAGCGACCTACACATGAGCTAGCACGTCAGCATGTGGCACGTTAACCCACAGCACAGAAAAAAATCCTCACTGTTTTAAGTCTCCATCTTACCTTTGCTTACTACTAAAGCCTGCCTTGGTTTTCATTGTCATATTCCTTTTTTAGTCTGACCTTTGCTTACTACAGCCCTGCCTTGGCCTTCATTGTCCCATTCCCTCTTCAATCCACAAGAGACCAAAATTCATCTTCTCTTCAGGCAGATTCATACATGTGAACCAATCCCACACCTTTTCAGAACAAACTAACCAATCCCAGCCTTTTTCACAACCTTACCAATCCAACTGACCAATTCCAGATCCCAGACTGGCCATTCGAAGATCTTTTGACAGGCTTACCGATTCAACCAACCAATCCCAGACCTTCGCCTGTTCATCTCTACAGATCAGACCAGCCAATCACCAGTGGTGGCTGGTGGTTGTGAAAGTAGGGGAGGAAGAAGGGTGACTCGCTATCAACCTTATATACATCACCTACCTCTTCCCCAACCTTATATACATCACCTACCTCTTCCCCAACCTTGTATACATCACCTACCTCTTCCCCAACCTTATATACATCACC
>CM050208.1:25627500-25650000 GCA_027475355.1 Coilia nasus
GAGGATGCTGAATCCAGCTGTGTTTGTGTATTTGTGTGTGTGTGTGTGTGTATGTGTGTGTGTGTGTGTGTGTGTCATACTGACCTACAGGGAAGAGGAAGAGGACGATGATGAGGATGCTGAATCCGGCTTTGCTGGCACTGTTGAAGAAGTCTGTGGAGGAAGCCGGGGTGCAGAGGGGCAGAGAGGAGGAGAGCAGCTGACCAGGCTGAGGACAGGGGTCACCTGGAATACACACACACACACACACACACATACACACACACACACACACACACACACACATGTAAGCACACACATACACACACGCGTGCGCGCGTAAGCACACACATACACACACACACACACAACGCATAAGCACGCGCGCACACGCACACGCACACACACACACACAACCCAACCCTGATTCATGGGAATATGCTGAATAGAAACCAATTTGTGTTTGTGTGCATGTGCATTTGTGTGTGTGTTTACCATTCCTCCAGAAGAACACATTCTCCTGAATATCTCCTTTTTGTGCAGTTGTCACGGCAATGATGATGTCGTGGTAGGTGGTATTATGGATGGACATAATCTCTTCCTCTGTGAACAGCCTTGAACATACCGAACACACCATTCATGTTTTTATTTTTATTAATTATTATATATTATTAGTTTTATATTTATTTTTATTTATTATTATAATGTATTAGAAACTTCCATTAGACACCATTTATAACTATAAGTGTATACATTATTATGACGCATATAAACAACCAATCATACAATTTATAATTGCATATAACAACCTTCAAAATACCAAATACACCATTATTAACAATTTATCATTATGACACATTATAAACGTCCAAATACACAACTTAGTGTATAATTATACATAATTATGGAATTTGAACAGCCATACACACTACACACTACACACAAAAGCACTATTTATAAGCATATCTCATTATGGCATATTCTAAACCTCCTGATACACCATTTTAAAATGTGTCTCATTGACGAACATCTTAATATGTTATAACTGTATCTCACTGTGATGCAATCTAACCCGACATCTTACACTGGCATGTGAACTGTTGTTCTGATCAGCCACTGTGTGAAGACTGGTATTGTCTGTAAGCTCCGATTGGCCACTTTGTCAGGACTTGTCCCGCTCATAGCCTCTAATTGACCACTGTGTGTATGAACTGGTTCTGTCAGGACCCGTCCATAGGCTCTTACCCATTCTGCGTGTTCTCGAACCAGAAGCGGTCCCCGTTGCGGATGCGCTGGAACTGGTCTGCGATAAGGGCCGAGAATACGGGGCCAGGCGCACCCTCTGACTCCAGGAGTCCCGCGGGGAACAGCTCCAGTCTGGACAGGTCATTACCGTACAGCGCCGACAGGTCCTGGAACAGCTGCCATGACAACACACACTGGCTGAGTGGCATCCCAAACCACAGACTACAGTTCAAGCAACTGCAAAATCACTGTTCAAGCACAGTGCTTCAATGCACAGACGTAATTTTGTAAAACCAGTAGTGTCTGATTAGTTATAGAAAATGTGAATAAAGAGAGTGTTCCTAACAGTGTGTGTGTGTGTTTGTACCTATGGGTGTGTGTTGTTGAGCGGGGTGTGTGCATGTGTGTGTGTGTGTGTGTAGATGTATGTGTGTGTACCTGAGGGTGTGTGTGGTTGAGATTGGGGTTGAGGTCTGCCCAGGTGTCCAGGGGAGAAAGGCCGAGAGCATCGCGCACCTCACTGTAACTAGGCAGGCCAAAGTCCCGCCCACGCTGGATCGTCATGGCAACAGCATCCGAACGGGAGAATCGCAGTGTACCGTACATGTAATCTGAGCAAAGAAGAGAAGAAGAAAAGAGGAGAGGAGAGCTAAATGCTACATTCACAGACCAGCTGCCTGAGAGGAGAAACACACACACACACAGTCCTACACACACACATGCACACACACACACACACACACACACACACACACAGTCCTACACACACACCCGTGCACATACACAGATGTACACACATGCACACAAACATACGCACACACACACAGTCCTACACACACACACACACACACACACACACTCACACACACACACACCTCTGAGGTCCTCCACCACGATGTTATCCTCCCTCTCTGCGATTTGTGATGACATTCCCAGAATCAGCTCATCCACGTCCTCTGCAGTCTGCAGTTTGGGGTTCTACAACACACCAACACACACACACACAAATACCAACACACAGCTTACAAAAAACACACCCAAAACAAAACACACAGCCAGTACACAGTGAAGAACACACAAGAGACACTCACGCTGCCCAGCAAACCTCCAAACACCAAGTACACACACTCACTCACACTCAGGACACTAGAATGGTTCAAACACCAAGCACACACACTCACTCACACTCAGAACAGTAGAATGCTCCAAACACCAAGCACACACTCTCACTCACACTCAGAACAGTAGAATGCTCCAAACACCAAGCACACACACTCACTCACACTCAGAACAGTAGAATGCATCAAACACCAAGCACACACACTCACTCACACTCAGGACACTAGAATGCATCAAACACCAAGCACACACACACTCTCTCACACTCAGGACACTAGAATGCTTCAAACACCAAGCACACACACTCACTCACACTCAGGACACTAGAATGCATCAAACACCAAGCACACACACACTCTCTCACACTCAGGACACTAGAATGCTTCAAACACGAAACACACACATTCAGGACATCATGATACTCCAAGCACACACTCTGGGCACTATGACACCCCAAACACCAGAATATGCTGACACCTGGGCTCTCACCAAACACACACTCAGAACACGATGAGTCCTCCACCTCTTCCCAAACACATACAGACAGGCAGGAGAGTGTGATGCTGGTGTGTGTGTGCGTGTGCCATAACTTACATGTGTGTATGGTGCTGGGGTGTGTCTGTCATGACTTATGTGTGTGTGGTGCTGGTGTGTGTGTGTGTGTGTGCATGTGTGTGTGTGTGTGTGGTGTTATGACTTACCTGTCGGCTCCAGAAGCTGTTGCACAGGCGCATAGCTGGAGAAGAGCGGCCGTCACTGTTGGCAATCATTTTGTAGTGACAGCTTGTGTCCCTGATGTCACACACACACATACACACATATCCATGAGACCCATGCAGTCCAACAAATGTATATCTGCCAACCCTCTGATTGACTGGGGGCATTAATCGATGACCGATGTGGACAGAAACCAGAGTGCAGATCAGCTGTGATCGTGCAGTACCTCATGTAGACACCAGAGGGCGCCATGGTTAGCCCAAATCTGGCGGCTGCAGCAGCGAACTCTGGAGAGACTCCAGGATCCACATGCTTCTGATAACCTGGTGTGTCGCATGACAGAAAACACTCAGTGTTACAGTGTATGTAAGCATGAAAATTAAGAATGAAATACACACACACACACACACACACGCACGCGCACACACACACACACACAGTGTACAGTGAAAGATAAACTCACACTTGCACAGAGTGCACTTGGAGGGTAAACACACACACACACACACACACACACACACACACACACACAAACACATGCACGCACACACCAAAACAAACATGTCATCTTCTAATATTTCACAATCACTCTTATCCAGTAATGGCGGACTTGTGGGGTCTTGTGGTCACAGGTGTCTAGTCAGCAGTCAACCCCCCCCCCCACACACACACACTCAAAACACACACACCTGCAGCACACTGAGAGCTCTAAACAGCCCACAAGAGCTACCTCAGGCACCCCCACCACTGTGGTTAGTCGTGCGTGGCCATCTCACTGGCCCATCTCTCTCTCTCACACACACACACTCACACTTAATCTCTTCTTCTCTCATGCTCCACACACACACAGAGACACACACACACTTACAGGATAACACTATTATATAGACACAAACAGACATGCACGCACAAACACACCTCATCTCTCCCCCTCTCACGCTCCACACACACTCCATCTCTCTTGCACACACACACACACACACACACACACACACACTGATACATTACCTGGGTAAGGAGGCAGAGACTTCCCCAGATAGCTGGGCAGCCACTCATAGACAGCGATATTCTGGTAAGACAAGAGGAGCAGCTAGGAGTTTACAACAACAAACCCACTAGATAGGACAAGAAGAGCAGTTACCACTGACAACATTAGAGTTTACATTTACAAACTACGAGATAAGACATGAGAATTATCTATAAATGTACATTTATAAACTCACTAGATAAGACAATAGAAACACCTGTGAGTTTACACTCCTGCACTGTTTGATAAAACATAAGCTAACCATAAGACCAAGGAGTTCACACACACACACGACTTTACATGTTGCCCACATACATAAGAGGTGTTTATGCGTATCCACGTACATGGTGTGAGTGTGTGTCTACATACGTAAGGTATGTGTGTGTTTGTGCGTTCACATACGTAAGATGCGCATGTGTGCGTAACACTGACCACCACCACAGCACTCGCACACCTGTGCCACCACAAGCAGCTTAGCGCAGCACTTTAGCAGTCATTAGCACACGCAGCAAACACACGACACACACCTTACACACGCACATGACATTACACACAAACACACACGACATACACACACATGCCACAGACACAACACGTATGTTACACACACACACAGACATGCACACACACACACACAAATGGGGACTCTCAGTGTCAGTGGAGTGCAAAGACTATAGTGGTGGTGGTGTAGACTCTGAGTGTGTGTGTGTTGGAGATTGTGAGTGTATGTGCTGTAGGTTCTGAGTGTGTGTGTGGGGGAGGTGCTAAAATTTTGCTGAATGAAACACTCACGCACACTCCTTCCTGGCCTCTGGTCTCTGTAAGTGTCAGCTAGTGTGTAATTAACACACGTGACAAGAGGAGAGAGAGGCTTACCAGCCTTAGACAGCCCTCACCTGGACACACACACACACACACACATACACTGACCTGTAGGGTAGCGATGAGCCTCTTCCTGGCTGTGTGAAAGAGCTGGTCGTCGGACCAATCAGGGTGAAGCTGGTGCAGCTGGGAAGCCAGGTAGTTATGGTAACGAAACCAGACCACGCCCTCAGCCAGAGTAAACACATTCTCATTGGCCCAGGCATTGCCCAGCTCTGCACAAACACACACACACACACACACACCACACACACACACACACACACACACCAAACACAGGACTGCATTATAATTGGCTAGGCATTCTCCAGATGAATACACACACACACAGGCACACAAAGTACTACGCAGGGTGTGTGGGTCAGGTTCAGGGGTCAGATTCAGGGGTAAGGTTCAGGGTTAGGGTCAGGACCGAGCCAGACATTATTGCACACCAGATGTGTGAGCTGCTTGAGTGGAGTTTCACCCTAACCCTGAGCTGCTTGTACAGATGTCCTCATGTCTCCAGAGGTTAAGCAATGGCTGACAACACAATAGCTTACAATGGTTGACAACACCACACAATGGCTGAGACTGTCATCACTGTGCCACACAATGCTTAAAAAGTGCAATAGCTACACCACACAATGCTCGAGAACACAATGGCTCCAACCACACACAGTGTGTGATGTTGTAACGGTGGCTAGCTAGCTGGTAATGCTAAGCCATGTAAACCTCCATTGATGACTGAAGAGGCAGCGCTAGTGATGAGCTGATAGCTCACTGAGAAGCTGACACCGTCTCCACTCCCAGTGACAGCTGCTTCAGGTTAATGGGTTCGACGGCAGACTGGAGCAGGGACACAGTGCTGGCACACACACAATGCAGGCTACAGCAGTGAGAAGCTAGTCACACACACACAATGCTGCTTACAGAAGTCACACACACAAACACAATGCGGCAATTACAGGAGTCACACACACACAAACACAATGCGGCAATTACAGGAGTCACACACACATACACACACAATGCTGGTTACAGGAGTGAGAGGACTGGATGCTCACACACGCACACACACACACACACACACACACACACAATGCTGCTTACAGGAGTCACACACACATACATACACAATGCTGGTTACAGAAGCGAGAGGACTGGATGCTCACACACGCACGCACACACACACACACACACACACACACACACACAATGCTGCTTACAGGAGTCACACACACAATGCTTTGTAGAGGAGCGAGAGGGTTTGTCACACACACCTACGCGCGCACACACACACACAATGCTGGGTAGAGCCCTGTACAGCTGGCAGTGGTTGAGCCCAGAAGGGAGAGATTAGCAGAGAACAATACACACACACGTTACACCACTCACTCCAGCAGAGTATAGAGGTGAGGAAACACACTTACACAAACACAATGCAGGCCACAGCAGTCCCAACACTCCCAACCCCACAGGTAGCATTCCGCACTCCAGTAACTCTCTCGCTGCCAAGAGTCATATTTCAGCCATACGCAACAAAGCTTTTGTTATGGCCAAAAGCTTAATGCAGTATAAACTAGAAAAGCACTCGGAGAGCGCAGACCTCCGCCAAGGCAGCTGAAATCTCCACCTTATACCATCCCCACCTGAAGACTTTTTGTTTGATGGGTAAAAAATGTAACAGTCTGGATCACCAGATCCGGAATAATCCCAGGATCTGGAACATTCGATGGGGATTGTTAGTCTACCAGCTACCAGCTGCCAGCAACACGTAACACTCCCAACCCCACATGTAGCATTCCGCACCCCAGTAACTCTCCCACTGCCAAAAGTCATATTTCAGTCATATACAACAAAGCTTTTGTTATGGCCAAAAGCTTAATGCAGTTTAAACTAGAAAAGCACTCGGAGAGCGCAGACCTCCGCCAAGGCAACTGAAATCTCATAATCGCAGGATCTGGAACATTCTATAGGGATTGTAAGTCTATGTGGTGGTCTTACACTGTGATTTTTTAACAAGCATTCTGAGCATTATTTGTAGAGTTATGACCAAAAATGTCCAAATTGGCCCTATCTCGCAATGGTGAAGAATCCTTTAAAAAAATCCTGCAGCAAGATGGTGATCCGGATCACCACCAATAACTAATCAGTTCTAAGTTAGCCAACTTCTGATCTATCCTGAATCCTGAATTTCAGTGAAATCCATCCAGAACTTTCTGAGTTATGCTATTAACAAACAAACGGACAAACAAACCAACGCCAATAAAAACATAATCTCCTTGGCGGAGGTAAATATTTGCATAGTGTAATGCATTAATAAATGAATAATACATGTACAAGCTACACCGCAGTCTAAAACTTGTGTGCAATGCACCATACTGAACTATGTGATGTGGGCGTTTGTTTAGGCTACTGATATAACTTGTCTAAATGTGTTTACCATGTCAACTGTAAAAAATGTTACACAAAGTTCTAGAACACCTGTGCATTAGAGGTTGGTTACCATAGAGACCGTGTGGGCCGATCTGATTGGTCGAGGGGTCCGGGGCACTCCACATGAGACTCCCGCCCCTGCTCTCTCTCGGAAGCTTTGACTCCGCCCCCGACGCCAGCAGGCCCCCGGAGAAGCTCCTGAGTGCGTCCGACACGGAGCTGGAGGAACCATACACAGAACTGCCGTCTATCCAGGAAGACACATGGTTCACCTACACACACACACACACACACACCACATACACATGCACAATATTAAACGCATGCACATACTGGGTGCGGTGTGCAGGGGTAATTGTATTTCCGTGTGTGTGTGGCCCCTGTTTGCAGGGGTGTGTGTATGTGTGTGAGTATGTGCGTGTGTGTGTGTGTGCGCATGTTTGTTGGAGGGGTGGTGTGTATGAGTGAGTGTGTGTGTGAGAAAGACTGTGTGTGCGCGATACATGTGTACAGAGGTAATTGTCTGTGTATGTGTGTTACCTGTGTGTGGGGTGATTTTGTGTGTATGTGTGTGCATGTGTGTGTGGTGTGTGTGTGTTACCTATGTGTGGGGTAATTGTATGTTATGTGTGTGTGTGTGTTACCTGTGTGTGGGGTAATTGTATGTGCTGTGCGTGTGTGTGTGTGGTGTGTGAGTGTGTTACCTGTGTGTGGGGTAATTGTGTATGTGTGTGTGAGAGAGAGAGGATGTGTGTGTTACCTGTGTGTGGGGTAATTGTGTTTGTGTGTGTGTGTGTGTGTTACCTGTGTATGTTTGTTACCTGTATCTGGGGTAACTGTGTGTCTGTGTTTATGTGTGTGTGGTGGTGTGTGTGTGTGTGTGTGTTACCTGTGTAGGGTTATTGTGTGTGTATGTTTGTATGGTGTGTGTGTGTTGTCTGTGTGTGGGGTAATTGTGTGTGTGTGTTACCTGTGTGCGGGGGTTGTTGGGACTCTTGCCAGTGTCGTGGTCCCACTGCCCCCTGTGAAAGCGGAGTAGGGGGGCAGGGGTGGCGTTCCAGTGGAACACGGGGTCACCCTCGGGGACAGAGATGTGCATAAACTCGGGGGGACACCCCGGTCTACGTGCCTCCAAGACCTCAGACACAACATGGTAGCCTGTAGCAGCAAAGTATATGTGTGTGTGTGTGGAGGGAGAGGGGTTAACCAGGAAAACACACAAGAGACAACCATGCTCAGGAAGCATATACTGCAAAACGAACAGTTAGAGTAAGAGATCTCAGTGTTTCTCAGAATTACTGACCAAAGAAGAGCGAGAGGACGGTCTGGTTTCGAGAGGATGGCAGCCCCGACGGGCCCCTAGCGACGACGTTGCTGACCACGCGTGGGTTGGGTAGCTCTGGCTCGCCACGCGGCTGATACACTCCATCTGAGTAGCGCGCTGGGAGGAGGCGCGTGAGCGACTCACCTGTGGACACAGACCAGCGAAACACAGTAAGAAAAAGTCACTGCAGATGAAGACTTTTAAATTAGAGCTTCAGATAAAATATATTATCCATAAGGCTGGAGAAGACAAGCTTACCTGTGGCTCCACGATTGTGGTAAGCTAAGTTATTGTACCAGCCATCATAACGTTGGACCTCCCAGTCGACATTTGACTTAGAATCTATATGAAATTGGACACATTTGGCGTTTTTACTATAAGAGTGTAATAGTGTCATTGGAAAGTTCCCATTTTGACGGGGTATTTTTCTTGGGAACAGGCTGCAGTGCCATGGGCAATTTAGCTAACAGTAGTTTTCAGCAAACTTTACTTATAGGTTGTGCATAACGTTACATCCACTTACTGCAATTGACGGTTGTCACGGTCAACAGGACCACTGCGCCCCAGACCCTCGTGCGTAAATCCATGTTTGCGCGGGGCATTCAAGCGTAACTGGCCACAAGTGCTCGTGAGGATACTTAAGGGCGGCATGGAGAAAAAGAGAGAGCGAGAGGCGCAGCACAGTCATTGAAAACCTTCTGCTTTAAATGGAAGGGGGGGACCGCTACCGACAGTGTTATTTGGTTATGGCAGTGCACTTGGATTAAAGCAACGACGTTAACATATATCAACACAGCAGCAAGTTCTGAAAAGTAGAATGAAATAAGAAACAGTACGTGGAGCAGATGTCTATGCCCAGTTTTGATCACTTACCTGATCTGTGAGCACGATCCACAGCGAGCAGTCTCTGGCCAGCAAGTGGGCGCGAGGTCGTATGGGCTACTTATTTTCCCGAGCAGGTGTGTGATTAGGGGTCAGGCTGTGACTTCCTGAGAAAGGATGGTCGGAGCAGGTGCACACCTTTTGTAAGGCATGCCAATCAGTGCACATGCAGGCTGGAGTTAGGACGAACAGGTGATATAAAAGATGGGTAGCTGGGCGAGCCTTTCACATCAGCCGACACACTTGTCAGTCTTCACTTTTCTCTCTCACTCCTCCAAACTGTGACTCGGCCTACAGGTAGGTGCTGCTGCAGATGGCATCATTTTACACGACATCAAGTTTAAAAAGAGTTAAAATAGAAAAGCTTTATAGCAAATAGAAAGTTTTTAGTGTTTCTGGATAAAGGTCCTGTGAAAATTATTATTCTGTAATGTGTAGTGTGTTGAGCAGTTAACAAAAATAATCAAAGTGCACATTTGTGGTTATTTGATGTTCGGTTATGAAATGTGAGATGGTGTGTTTTGTGGTTGTTTCATATTCATTTGCTCGCTAAAGTCTAGAGAGCTTTAGGGGTTGTCTGCTAGCTCAGTTATGCAACGTGGAACGAGGTGCACCTGCTGGAGAATGGTGAGGCCGGCTAGCCGGTCTGCCATTCCCGGGTGAGACACGAGCCCTTTATCCGCTGAGCATCGGAGTAGCCGAGGACATCTGCTAATTGCCCTGACTGTAATGACACCCGCTCACAGGCGCAGACCGCGGAAGATGACTTTCTACGATGGCATTTACCCATTCTACCCGCTACAAAGGACCCCTTTCATCTTCAGCTCCAGCCTGCTGACGATCATCCTGGTCTTCTTAGTCCTCGCGGCCTCTCTCCTTCTCATTCTTCCAGGAATCCGTGGCAAATCGGTGAGTTCAATCAGAAGCGTCTGTACGTCTTTCTCACGCCTTCACATGCCTTTAAGCCACGCGCTTAACCTTATTCAGAGGTAGTTTTTTTATATTGTGCTGTCATATATACTGGTTCCAGCGAGATTCTTTCCCCCTTTATTTTAGAGGTTCTTCTGGATGTTCCGCATAATAGTGAGTCTCTTTATTGGAGTAGTAATAGTCGGTGAGTTAATATTCTGTTATTATATTCTATTTGACGGTTGTAAAATTACATTTTTAATTTGAGTTGTGGTGGCTCATGAGCGCTTCCCCTCCTGTGTATGTGTGCCGCTATGCAGCGCTGAACTTCACGGCTGACTGGGCACAGGGAAGCCTAAGAGCCAACAGCACCTACAAATCTTTCAGCAGAGCAGTGGTCAGCGCCGATGTGGGGCTTCATGTGGGTTTATACGGGATCAACATCACACTCAAAGGTGAAGCTTCACTCATCAGACACATCTGAATTGTTTTAATGCATTTAGATATGTATTTTTCATATCACATGCAACAAAAATGTTTTGTGTGTGCTGAAATGAACTCTGGTAGGGGACAGAGGAGGACGAACTACACAATTCCTTGTATTTGTTTTCAAAAATACTTAAGTATTCAAGTAGAAGTTTTTTTTTTCGTTTTATTTGTTTTTTGTTAATAGCCTAATGTGGGACCACAGACAGGCCACAAGAACTTAATCTGAGCTTAAATGGCGTGTGTGTGTGTGTGTGTATATATGTTGGAAGTGGAGAAGAAATAGGGATAGTTGTGTGAATGTAAAACATTAGTTAAATGTTGAGCACATCCACCTCTCATCAATAAAAAGTACAACATTTGTATTGAGAATGTAGTGACATGAAAGTCACAACTTGTCAAAATGTTTAATGCTCAAGTAAAGTACAAATACTTGAAAAGTGTATTTAAATACAGTACTTGAGTAAATCTACTTAGTTACTGTCCACCTCTGGTCGTGGTGTTGATTTTGCTCTG
This sequence comes from Coilia nasus, assembly GCA_027475355.1. NCBI lineage: Eukaryota > Metazoa > Chordata > Actinopteri > Clupeiformes > Engraulidae > Coilia > Coilia nasus. The sequence goes on from CM050208.1 coordinate 25,639,005, forward strand.
CAGTGGCTGCATATCATTTCTATAATTCCGAGTCTGGTGCTCAGTATGTCTCTGTGATGTCATCCACTCTGGGCCAAAACGGGGAAACGCTGATGTAGCACTTTACCTCACGCGTGTGGTCAGGATGGCGGTGGATGTTAGGGTTAGATGGATGTGTTAATTAGTAACCTTTACCTTACGCGTGTGGTCAGGATGGTGGTGGATGTTAGGATTAGATGGCTGTGTTAATTAGCAACTAAATGACTGTCCTGCAGAGGTGGACAGTAACTAAGTACATTTACTCAAGTATACTGTACTTAAGTACAATTTTCACGTATGCAAGTATTACAAAAATTGGCAACTTGTGACTTTCGACTTTACTACATTTTCAAGACAAATATTGTACTTTTTACTCCACTATATTTGAAATGTGGGGATGAAGTATTTGCATTGTGTAGTACCTCTACAGTTTCACCCTGTGTGTGTGTGTGTGTGTTTGTGTGTGTCTATGTTCTGTACTTTCGCTGTGTTGTAATTGCTCCTATGTGTGCCCGTAGGAAACCCTGTGCACCAGTTGAACGAGACCATAGACTATAATGAGGAGTTCAGCTGGACAGGGCAGCTGGACGAACAGTATTCAGAGGCCCTGGAACGAGGTCTCCCCAACCCCATCCTCTACATCGCTGAGAAGTTCACGCGCAACAGCGCCTGTGGTCTGATCTATCAGTACAGATACTCCGGGCGCTACGCATCAGCCACACTCTGGTGAGTGGTATTGCATGGACAAGCGTCTCAATACTGCAGTGTGGTAATGTTAGAATAAGTCTGTGAATACACAGAGCTGTTACTATGGCGGCCTGTAGTCCTAAGGGCACATCTCTCCTCTCCTCTCCTCTCCTCTCCTCTGCTCTCTTTCCTTTCCTCTCTTCTTTCCTTTTTTCCTCTCCTCTCCTCTCCTCTCCTGTCCTCTCCTTCAGAGGGTGAATTATCCCTTCATAATAAGGGTGTACTACCTTTTACAAGGGGTACTACTTTTTACGTTTTACATCCATTACATCAACATGTTGTACCCCCTAACCCTGCTATTGATGTCTCTGTGGGATAGTACTTGGTCTTGGTCTTGGTCCCCCAGTACTCCCCTTTAATTCGAACTATGCTGTCCTCTCCTCTGCTCCATGCAGGACAGCCTTCTGCTGCTGGCTGACGGCCAACATCCTCTTCTCCATGCCAGTGCTCCTGTACGCCGGCTACATGATGCTGGCTACAGCCGCCTTCATCTTCTTCTCCATGGCCTCCTTCTCCACTGTCTTTGGGCTGCCCCAGTGCTCCTTCAGCATCGGAGACGCCACCCTGCAGCCCTCCTACAGCCACTCCTTCTGGCTCGCCCTCGCCACGGGTACGGGAGCATCAGCACCACCTGCCTTGGATGTGTAACTCTCCCACACATTAGGACTAGTTGCAGTCATACAGCACAACCAAATGCAGTCATACTGTATAAATTAGGACCAGATACACTTATATACTTTAGGACTAGATGCAGTCGTACAGCATGACCAAATGCAGTCATATACTATACATTAGAACCATATACACTTATATACTTATATAGATGCAAACAAACAAAAAACATTAATTTGTCCCTGTGGCAATTAATATTCTTAACAAATACTGTAGGGACTAGCACTTTGCTGCAATGCACTATAATGCACTTAATTGGCTTTTCTTTTTCCACTCTTATGCTGTTTTTAATTATCTATTTCTAACCCTATGTAAGTCTTTTGTATTCTTGTGTTAGTTGTGTGGTGCTGTCTTAGGTATTGTCTTATGTACTGTCTAGTGTCCATGGTGTTATATTGTCGTGGCCTGCAAAAGTATTTGCACTTTGGGATTACAATAAATTGACTTGACTTGACTAGATGCAGTCATACAGTATGGCCAAATGCAGTCATATACTTTAGGAGCAGATACACTTATATACCTTACGACCATATGTAACCCTATATATTTAAGCAGATACACATATACTGTATTTGTTTTGTCTTGATTTTTAGGGGAGAAGCTAGATGGGGGGCTTAAAACTGTTGTCTGTCCTGTGACATGTGTGTGTGTGTATGTGTGAGGTGCTCTCTCTGAATTGTTGTGCGTGTTTGTGTTTGTGTGTCCTGAGGTGAGGTGTGTGAGGTGCTTTCTCTGACCTGTGTGTGTGTACGTGTTCTCAGGTGTGCTGTGCGTTCTGATTGGTGGTATGGTGGTGCTGTTGGATTGGCTGGTTCCTGAGATGGTGAGGGAGGCGTTCAGCGTCAGCGGCGATGATGACGAGCAGGAGGACTTCCCTCACGGATACCTCAACGCCAACTTCCTGGAGGGAGTGGCCATTGAAGGGGGGCTGGCCATTGGAGGAGGAGAGACATCAAAAGAAGGGGGTGTGGCCACAGAAGGAGGAGTCATGGTGAAAGCAGGCGGCGTGAAGCCTGTGACCATCTCAGATTTAGTGGTGAGTCTCACGCTCACTATGGCGTTAGCATTAGCCATGATTAAACTACTGGGCCTCATTATCGCTAGCGTTACCCAAGATTAAACTACTGGGGCTAATTATGGCTAGTTAGCCAAGGTTAAACTACTGTGGCTGTCTCAGGCTTAATACAGCTAGCGTTAGCTAAGATAAAACTACTGATGCTTCTGTGAAACACTTGTGGAAACCTGATTAGGATATATATACCAAAGATACAAATGAATTCGATGTATACAAAGCATATAAAGTTGTTGTCATGGTGCACTTGAACAGACACATTTACATGTTTAATTAAAATGCACCTGAAGTGATCTAATGGAGAATGTAACTCAATGGACTAAATTATCAGTAAGACAAGTGTCACTCTACTGCCTTAATGCATTGTATATTACAGGAATTCATTTGCCTTAGTTTTTAAGATTTTAACACAAGAGTTTTAATCCATGGCAAAAACACCAAAATGGCCCAGTATATAATAATAATAACAATAACAATAATAATAATAATAATAAGAAGAAGAATCAGCATATGAAATAAGCTAAATTAATGACCTTGCCTTACGTAATGAAACACAACATTCATTTTGCTCTTTTCTTGTTTTTATTGACCCCGTTCCTACAGGAGAGACTGTGACAGCATCCGCTCTCTCATGACCATCCTCTTTCTACTTGACACGACTGGAGCTGAGGCCAGCCAACCATGTCCACGGAGCATGAATGAATGTATGTGTGTGTGTGTGCACCGAGGCCAGCCAGTCACGTCCATTGACTGTGAAGAAATGTGTGTATGTGTGTGTGTGTGTGTGTGTATGTGTGACTGCACCGAAGATAGCCAGCCACATCCACAGAATGTGTGTCTGTGTGCGTGCATGTGTGTAAATGTGTGTGTGTGTGTGTGTGCGCGCATCTGTGTAAATGTGTGTGTGCATCTGTGTAAATGTGTGTGTGTGTGTGTGTGTGTAATTGTGCTGAGGCCTGCCAGTCCTGTCCACTGAGCCTGATGTATATTAGCCTGTGTAAATGAAATGTAAATATGGGATGTCTGCTGGAGGGTAATAAAATAGAGAATTGAACACTTCTGTGCTCATGGTGCTGTTCGCATAAGTGAGGACAGAGAGAACACACTCCCTACACCTGGTACAAGTCCACTAGTCCACATGAGACTAGCCTCACCTCGTACCACATGACACTAGAGTCAGTACTGGTACACATTAGTCTAGCCTCACATCCTGGTCCACAAAACTTGTTTTCATATCCACACTAGTCCACATGAGTCCAGCGTCACATCAGCACTGGTCCACAAGAGACTAGTGTCACACCCTCATCCTACATCTGGTACAAGTCCACGCTAGTCTGAGTCTAGCGTCACGTCCTGGTGCACGAGACCTGTGTCACATCCACACTAGTAAACACTAGTCCACATGAGACTAGCGTCACAACCGGACTAGTCCACATAAGACTAGCATCTAATCCAGACTAGTCCACATGAGACTAGCCTCACATCAGTACTGGTTCACATGAGGGTCAATCCCTCAGATACCTACAGCTTCAGAGGCGACACACCTTCGCAGTGACCTAGTTGAGGTACAGTTCATCACACGCCAAGTCATCCTCTTTCTCAAAGACACACAGGTAGATTTGTGAGTGTGAATGTGTGTGTCACAAAATCAGACACTGCCGCATTTACCTCAGGTCTTGTTAGCCAGAGCTGCAGATGGGACAGCTATACACTGGCATTAGGCTTACAATTACATTGATAACAATGGCATCTTTAGCCAGGCTAGCTTCTGTATTTTCCTTCAGCAAACTAGTGCTTTCACTATGTGAAACACTCAAGGGTGCAGAAATGGTGTGCTTTCATTCATAACTAAGAGCTTCACACTATCTTCTACATGAAGCAGATGAAGCCAAAATTTCTGGGCGCCGCCATCTCGGCCAATTAATTCTGTGAATGTCAGTGTGCATGATCTGGGCATTAAACTCGTAGTTCTACCAACAAAAATCAGTTAACTTTTCTATGTATATAATCAATAAGATTTTAGCGATAGCTAGGAAAAAAATAGGGTTTTATTGAAAGTTAATGACTTTTAGTTTAGCTGCATTCACTCGAATGAACTGGTACAACGGGAGGAACAGAAAGTAAATGGGCTCTGGCTTTAACCAGGCACCACCCTTCACACAACTTGCTGTTCTGTCTGTGTGTGTGTTTGTGTGTGTGTGTGGGTGGGTGTTTGTGTGAGTGGGTGTTTGTGTGTGAGAGAAAGACAGACTGTGTCTCTCCCACAAACATTACAACGACGCTCTCATGTGTTGATGGTCAACTCAGTACACAAAGCCCTTGGTGTCTGAAAACAGCTTAACACACATGAGGACCAGACAGGCTGCTGGTGTGTGTAGCGTCTCGCACATTGATATAGAGCTGTGTGTGTAGTCTAACACACATGAGGATCACACTCAGACACACTCGTCTATGTAACATCTCACACACTGATATACTCGTGTACATGTGTATAGTCTAACACACATGAGGATCACACTCAGACACACTGGTCTATGTGTCGGGTCTCACACACTGAGACACACTGGTGTGTGTGTGTAGGATCTCACACACTAATAAACAGGTGTATGTGTGGTGTATGGTGTGTGTGGTGTGTAATCCCCACTAAAGCAGGACTCCCACTGCATAGATAGACATGTTGTCCAAAAAATAAACAACTCATTCGCCATTGATCGCTTCACCAAAGCCACATCAACTCTTCCTATCACAGTCAACTAATTCCCCCAATGCAGTCAACTCTTGCCATCACAGTCAACCCTTCCCATCACAGACAACTACTTCTCTATCACAGTCAATTATCCCCACCACAGTCAAATATTCCCATCACAGACAACTATTCCCACCACAGTCAAATATTCCCATCACAGACAACTATTCCTCTATCACAGTCAACTCTTACTATCACAGTCAACTATCCCCATCACAGTCAAATATTTCTATCACAGTTAACTACAGGCAACTGTTCCTTTTATAGCTTCTCTGGTTTTGGGTTAAAACACAAGTGTCCATCTGCACAGTTCTGTTTGAAAGCAATAAAAAAATACTGATGATGATGATGATGATGATGATGCGTTTCCTGTCAGTCGTCTGATGGCGAGGCAAGCATGCTGCACATGCGGAAAGGGGAGTGGCTTAAGGACGCACCTGTGTGTGTGTTGGCGTGTGTGTTCTGTTGTGAGCCACAACTACAGACTGTGCACGGAAAACACCCTACCCAATCAGGGATCACGTTTAAGAGAGGCCTATCCAATCAGGGATGACTGTTAGGAGAGGCCTATCCAATCACAGATCATGGTAAGGGCAGGCCTATCCAATCACAGATCATGGTTAGGAGAGGCCTAGCACTTAGTCGCACACAGAGAAGAACACTTATAGGAGCATGGCGGGGGAGGGCGGGGCTCTTAGTTGTCATGTCAACCAGCGGTCCAACCACAGCACGGTGTGGGCGGGACTCAGATGTAGACGGGCGTCTCCTGTCCAGTCAGCAGGCGGAACATGACGGCAGGCATCGTCTTCATGTTAATCTAGAGGACAGAGGAGATGGGGAGATGTAAGTGTGTGTGTGTGTTTGTGTTCGTACTGACCCCCCTGTATAAGCCCTGGTGTGTGTGTGTCTGTGTGTGTGTGTGTGTGTGTGTGTTTGTGTCTGTCTGGTGTGTATGCAGTGTGTGTGTGTTTGTGTCCAGCATTGAAAGAGCCTGAAACTGTAAGGAAAATTAGCGTATTTACAATTTGTGGACCATTCTGTCTTGGACAAAGTCCTTGTCTTCATGATCAAAGCACGACTACAATGCAAATGCGGGCAATGTGCCATGAAAGCAGGACCCTTACTACACCCACATTGGCCCACATAAAAGATGGATGCAACCAAAACAAAGGGCTGTATGTGGCCAGACACGATCGCTTGGTCGACCTCATTGCTTATGACTTTCAGGAACTATATAAAGGGTATCACTGAAGGTTTTTCTCATACAGTACTGTTAGACTACACTGGTTTTAACATATCTTAAGACCATTATTTTTAAAATACTGTAAATCCAAGAGTAAATTTATCTTTAAGTTAGGCTTCAGTTTTGATCTGTGCCTGAACACTTACTCGAAACTACTGAAATATCAACAAGTAATAAAACTCTACAATAAATTATATACAAATAAATTCTACAGTTTGGGTACTTATTTGTAGACTTATAGTATTGGCTTTTGGAAGTTTAGGCCATTTACATGGGGGGGATGTTTGTGTGTATGTGCTTGCATAACTGTGTGTATATGTGTTTGTGTTTGCATGTGTGTGTGTGTGTGTATACCTCTCCAACAGACACAGAGAGGGCGTGGACGATCTTCTCATGGGCCATGGCCACCACACTCTGCCCATTGATCTCGATGATGCGATGGCCCACACGGACCCCCCCACGCTCTGCGATGCCCCCCCGCATCAGACTGCAGATCTGGACACACACACGCACACACAGATATCAGACTGCATATCTACACACTAGACACATATCTACAAAATCCTACTGTGATATAATGTAACGGAATGCACCTATTATGTAGTGAAGCATTCCAGAATACTGTATACAGTACTGTAGTTCAGCATACTGTATAGCTATTATTATCAGTATTGTATAGTTCAGTGTACTGTATAGTTGTTTATTATCAGTACTGGGAGAGCTAACTGGGAGAGCTAACTGGGAGAGCTAACTGGGAGAGCTAACTGGGAGAGCTAACTGGGTTGATGTTGGGTGTAGGCAGTGATGGGCAGAACTACAAGTACTGGAAGTCAGGTCTGTTGCTGAGGACAATGGTGTGTGTGTATGTGTGTGTGTGTGTGTGTGTGTTTGTGAGTATATGTGGAATGTGTGTGTGTGATGTGTGTGTGTGTGTACTCACTATGCCATTCTGCACGCTAAAGCCCAGCTGGTACTGGAGGTCGGGTCTCTTGATGAGCACAGTAGTGTGTATGTGTATGTGTGTGTGTGCATGTGTTTGTGTGTATATGTGTGTGTGTGATGTGTGTGTGTGTGTGTGTGTGTACTCACTATGCCATTCTGCACGCTAAAGCCCAGCTGGTACTGGAGGTCGGGTCTCTTGATGAGCACAGTGGTGTGTGTGTGTGTGTGTGTGTGTGTGTGTGTGTGTGTGTGTGTGTGTGTGTGTGTTTGTGAGTATATGTGTGATGTGTGTGCGTGATGTGTGTGTGTGTGTGTACTCACTATGCCGTTCTGCACTCTAAAGCCCAGCTGGTATTGGAGGTCGGGTCTCTTGACAAGCACAGTAGTGTGTATGTGTATGTGTGTGTGCAGTGTTGGGCAAGCTACTTGTAAAATGTAGTGAGCTAAGCTATCAGCTACTCAACCATAAATTAAGCTTCACTACACTAAAGCTACCACCATTACAAATGTAGTGAGCTAAGCTACAAAAATGTGGGGAAAAGTAGTTTACTACATGAGAAGCTACATTGTACCGGCATAATGTCCCAGGGATAGCTTATAAGACTAGGAACATTTGTATGGAATAAAATGGTTATAGTTTCTTTAGGAGCCTAGATGCTTATGTCCAAAGTGACTTACAGCACAGGACAGAAACAAAAAAAGATAGGCCTACTTTGTTGTCTGTGTTGTGCATGTGCGTATGTGCCGTAGACTGTGCACTGTGTAAGTGTAGGCCCAGCTGTTTTTTTTTTATTATTTATTTATTTTCAAACCTCACTTTCAACATTTCTTGAGATGGTAGTATTTGCTTATGCTGTATTATTTTCATATCCACTTTAGTTTTTTACCATCCCAAAGAAAATATGTAGGTAGGCTAAAAGACAAGTAAAACTGACCACCAGCAAATACTAAATGACTTGCCATATTATTTTCTGTGTATTATTGTACACAAATATGCAATAATGCCACTTGGAAAGTGAAAGCAAAGAGGCGAATATCCCTGGCTTCAGAAAATACTGCCATGAATTCAGACAAATATGAATGATTGGGTTGTGTTAGCATCAGCTGGCTGATAGAAATAGCCTAAGTGGTGGAGGTGAACAATCTGCAGTAGCCTACTTGTCACCTTCACACACACTGCATTTGAGCAACAAACTGCTAAAAAAACAGTCACTTTGTGTGTCGAGTGTAAATTGCAACCCAGATCCAACAAAAATAGGACAAATAAGCTTACTGATCAATTAATTCAACATGTTATAACCTACGTGCAATATGAACTACGAGCCTCTGCTGAGTGGCACGGTGCCATCTGAACTCGCCCGTTTCCAAAGACAGCTTACATAATGATGCACTTTGAGAAGATGTTTGTCATCTAATTTATTGTTTTCCTTTTCCTAAGACATTTATGCAAGTATCAACTGCATTAGTCTCCTCTTGGAAAATTTAAAATCCTCGCGTTGTTGTAGCCATTTCCATATCGAAGTGTTGGTCGCCAATAGTTCAAGCAAGTTATCTAGCGGGACCTCTATGTGGATATTATCCGATGTCAGTGATCACGTCGCCGGCCAGCTTACCGTGGCAGCCTGGCTCCCACACGAGTGGGAGCAGCTTGCCCATGATGTTTAACACATTCACATTATTGTGCTCAAAACCATATTGTGATGCAGGTAACTGCTGTTTTCCTCAGGCATGCCCTGAAATGTGTAGCTTTTGTGGACGCTACGTCGCTACTTGACAAAAAAAATAGCTTAACTACAGGGACGTTACTCCATAAATAAAGTAGTGACGCTACGGCCAAGCTACTGGGAAATGTAGTTAAACTAGTAGCTTCGCTACAAGTAGCGGCGCTACTGCCCATCACTGTGTGTGTGTGCATGTGTTTGTGTGTGTGTGTTTGTGAGTATATGTGTAATGTGTGTGTGTGATGTGTGTGTGTACTCACTATGCCGTTCTGCACGCTAAAGCCCAGCTGGTACTGCAGGTCGGGTCTCTTGATGAGCACAGTGGTGCGTGTGTGTGTGTGCACGTGTGCGTGTGTGCGTGTGTGTGTGTGTGTGTGTACTCACTATGCCGTTCTGCACGCTAAAGCCCAGCTGGTACTGGAGGTCGGGTCTCTTGATGAGCACAGTGGTGCGTGTGTGTGTGTGTGTGTGTGTGTGTGTGTGTGTGTGTGTGTGTGTGTGTGTATGTGTGTGTGTGTGTGTGTGTGTGTACTCACTATGCCGTTCTGCACGCTAAAGCCCAGCTGGTACTGGAGGTCGGGTCTCTTGATGAGCACTGTGGTGCGTGTGTGTGTGTGCACGTGCGTGTGCACGTGCGTGTGTGTGTGCGTGTGTGTGTGTGTGTGTGTGTACTCACTATGCCGTTCTGCACGCTAAAGCCCAGCTGGTACTGGAGGTCGGGTCTCTTGATGAGCACTGTGGTGACGGGGGGGCAGCTCACCACACTCAGCTTCACCTGCACCTGGTTCTTCAGACCCTACACACACACACACACACACACACAGACACAGAACACACACAAACACACAGAATCACATACACACACACGTGCACACACACACACACACACACACACACGCATGCTTAGAGAACAGACATATACACACACACACACACCCATAGAGCGCACACGAACAAACACATGCATGCACACATACACACACACATGCATGCACACATACACAGACACAAAAAGCACATAAAACTATGGGCTCTATTTTCACGATCATATGCGCATTGTCTAAAGTCTATCGTGCAAGTTGCTTTGGGGGCGTTCCCGAGACAATATGCTATTTTGACGACGGGAAAAGTGAACATTGTGCCTGGCGCATGGTTAAAAAGGGTTGGTCCTAAGTTACCTAATTAATCATAGGTGTGTTCGGGGCGTAACATGCAATAAACCAATCAGAGTTTATACTCTCATTCCCTTTAAAAGCCAGCCGCGCTTTATCCATGGCTTGTTGCTATTACGATGGTGTTTCCCATCAGGAGCGTTTTTCTTTGAAGACCGATCTGCTCGTGCATGAGCAGTTAATCTTCCGGGATGGATATTTAAGTCTGTTTTTTACACTTACTGTTTCCCTTTGGTTATGAACAATGTGTGTTCCCTTTGGTTATGAACAATGTGTGTATGTTTATTAAAAAAACTGATTGCTCAATAAATGTGCATTATTGCAAAATATGTATCAGTGTTTATGTCGTTGCACTTAGTAAATAATCAGATTCGTAGTCGTATGCAATTGGACATCTTTTTGGAGCTTGAAGACGTTTTAAGCCCTGTTGTTGGCATGATGTATGTGTTAATAACCATGCCTAGTGGATAGCTATCGTCCCCTAACAGCGACTCATCAAGAGGGGGATCCCTCTCGTTATATCCCAAAGCGCTGTGCGCCCATAAAATAGCTTTTCAGCAATGCGCAACTGACGACAGACCAGGGTTTTGTTGGTCACTGGCGGATTTAATGTTTGTGTCCTTATAATAGCATCTGGCACGCTTTGCGCCAGACCACACCTCT
>CM050208.1:25652500-25732500 GCA_027475355.1 Coilia nasus
ACAATTCCGTAACTCAACATTACAGTATCATTCTGTACCTTTCCTAAACTATATTACAGGAACATTCTGTATTTGTGCTACATTATATTACAGCAGCGTTCTGTAATTCTATGCTACGCTATATTACAGCAGCATTCTGTAATTCTATGCTACGCTATATTGTAGTAGCACTATGTAACTCTATGCTACACTATATCATAGTAGCATTATGTAACTCTATGCTATATTAAAGAAGCGTTCTGTATGCAGGTGCTCCAAAAAAAACACACATCTGACTCTTTTTGGTTGCTGTGGTAACTCAGGTGGCTTAAGTGACACTCACGTCCTCTGACTCGAAGACGTAGCAGACCATCCTGTACTGCTTCTTGCAGCTGGAGGCTCCGCCCAGGGACTCGGTGCTGTCCAATGAGGCGGAGTGGGACATCCGCCGCCGCGCCATCAGCACCACCACGCTCCCGATGTCCGCGATGTATGAGATGGTGCGCAGCGCGTTATCCATGATCGCCTCCTGCACACACACACACACACACGAACATGCACACACACACACACACAAACACACACACATACACACACACACATAAATGTGCACATACACATATACACATCGGATGAGTAAGGTCAGCCTTTTTCAACACACATACACACACACCCACACCTCCTGTTTGGTGAGAACTAATGTGCTACAGGACATTCAGATCTCCAGGGGCAACAGAATGCCATGACTACACACCTGTGTATCGGCGTTCAACACTTTGATGGCCTTCGTGGAGATGAAGAGATCCACTTCTATGACGCTCTGATTGTCTTCACTTGAACACTGAAAAGGAAAAATGTGGGGTTATATTGACCTCTAGTGGCAGAGCACCAGCATAGCAAGGTTGCATGAACAGTGACAGTCAGACAGACAGCCATTCTTTAAGATACCTGATAGTTATTATAGTGCATACACATTTATGTTATTACCAGTCATGTAAGTATGTTTAATATTTAATTGCATTTGATCTGGCCAATGAAAATGTATCTGTGGGAAAAGCACTGAGTCATAAAATGGAGTGGCGGATTTGGTAGTGGAGTAGTGGGTTTGGTAGTGGAGTAGTGGGTTTGGTAGAGGAGTAGTGGGTTTGGTAGAGGAGTAGTGGGTTTGGTAGAGGAGTAGTGGGTTTGGTAGTGGAGTAGTGGGTTTGGTAGAGGAGTAGTGGGTTTGGTAGAGGAGTAGTGGGTTTGGTAGAGGAGTAGTGGGTTTGGTAGTGGAGTAGTGGGTTTGGTAGAGGAGTAGTGGGTTTGGTAGTGGAGTAGTGGGTTTGGTAGAGGAGTAGTGGGTTTGGTAGAGGAGTAGTGGGTTTGGTAGTGGAGTAGTGGGTTTGGTAGAGGAGTAGTGGGTTTGGTAGAGGAGTAGTGGGTTTGGTAGAGGAGTAGTGGGTTTGGTAGAGGAGTAGTGGGTTTGGTAGTGGAGTAGTGGGTTTGGTAGAGGAGTAGTGGGTTTGGTAGAGGAGTAGTGGGTTTGGTAGTGGAGTAGTGGGTTTGGTAGAGGAGTAGTGGGTTTGGTAGAGGAGTAGTGGGTTTGGTAGTGGAGTAGTGGGTTTGGTAGAGGAGTAGTGGGTTTGGTAGTGGAGTAGTGGGTTTGGTAGAGGAGTAGTGGGTTTGGTAGAGGAGTAGTGGGTTTGGTAGTGGAGTAGTGGGTTTGGTAGTGGAGTAGTGGGTTTGGTAGTGGAGTAGTGGGTTTGGTAGTGGAGTAGTGGGTTTGGTAGAGGAGTAGTGGGTTTGGTAGAGGAGTAGTGGGTTTGGTAGAGGAGTAGTGGGTTTGGTAGTGGAGTAGTGGGTTTGGTAGTGGAGTAGTGGGTTTGGTAGTGGAGTAGTGGGTTTGGTAGAGGAGTAGTGGGTTTGGTAGTGGAGTAGTGGGTTTGGTAGTGGAGTAGTGGGTTTGGTAGTGGAGTGTTTGGCTTGGTAGTTGGATAGTGGGTTTGGTAGAGAAGTAGTGGGTTCGTGGAGGAGTAGGGGGCTTGTAGAGAAGTAGTGGGTTTGGTAGAGGAGTATTGGGTTTGGTAGAGAAGTAGTGGGTTTGGTAATAGAGTATTGGTGGGTCTTTATCTGAGCTAATGAGTATAAAAATAAATTTAAACTGAAGTGGCGTACCTTGACCTGGTCCACAGCTTCCTGAGCTTGCAGCATGCGGACACTCTTGGATGGGTTCCTGTCCGACAGGAGCTGGGTGGAACCGAGGTAGTTGGCAGCGAAAATGATCCCGTCGATCAGATCCTCTGGCTCACACGGACCAGGAACTGAGGACACCAGAGAAGATCAGGCACACTGTTACAGCTGTGCGTATTTCTTCTATCTGTGTTTCCTGTGTTGTCTGTCCCTCTGTTTACTCATACTGTATATCATAGCATAACATACGAGCAAAACACACTTACCATCCACAAAACTGGGAAAGGAGGCATTCTTCTTTGCTTGCTGAAAACATAAAAGGCATCAATTAAATTGTCCGTGGGCAAATATAACAGCCTGCGACATCCAAGTCAAAGAGTACAAAAACTGTTAGTTAATTTTTAAGCAGTTGCCAGTGAACTTGGACTAGATCAACAGAGTTAAATAATGGTAGAGAGGTGTTCTGCAAGCATATTTCTGTGTGCTCACCTGAGGCGGTCTGTGGTTCCTTTCGGTTCTGTTGGGTTGCGGGTTCTGTTCTGTGAAGCGGCGTTCTGGCCGTTCTGGGCTGGCGTGGTCGGGGAAGTGAGCGGACCGGCGCCGGTCTTGCCTAAGGTTGGCCGAGGCCAAGTCCTGGTCGCCAGGCAACACCAGAGGGAGGCTGACCGGTCTGGGCGGGTGCGAGCGGCTCCTGGGCCTTTCGGGAGTCTCCCTGGAGTCATGTGACCTCTCCATGTGCCGTCCCATGCTGAGCGACCTCCTGACCTCGTCCGCCAAGTCCACCGTGACCTCTGACCTGTGCTCGTGCCCCTGTGCATGCCACCCCCTGCGCTCGGAGCCCGTGTGCCCAGCGTGAGCGCGGCTGCCTGACCCCTGCCAGCCGTCGGCGTGCCCGGCGTAGGGGTGTGTGTCGGCGTGTGTGTGTGCATGGCACTCCAGCACCTCACACTCCCCCCCCAGCTGTGTGTCATGAGCTCGGCCGTGCGACACTCGCTCCACGTGGCAGCGGCCGTCCTCTGATCCGCGCCGCCCCTCTACGCCTCTAGGGGCGCTGTGCAGACGCCCGTCTCTGCCCCTCTCTCTGCCCTCGGCCTCCCCCACCGACTGGGCTCTGCTGCTGGAGCCCTGGTCCACCTCCCTCTCCCTCCGCTCCACCTCCCTCTCCCTCTGCTCCCCCCTCTGCTCCTCCCTGATGCTTCTGCTGCAGGGCGCCTGCGCCTCCTCCTCGTCCTCGCTGGCTGTGTAGCTGCTGCAGGGTGGAGTGTCCAAGCAGGGTGGAGTGTGTGTGTGTGTATAGCGTGTCATGTCCATGCAGGGGGGCATGTGCGAGTGTGTGTGTGTGTAGCGGGGCACCTCCACACAGGGAGGCGTGTGTGTGTGTTTGTAGGTTCTGCAGTCATCTGAGACACTCTGCTCTCCTCTGTAGGAGCAGCCTGCCCCCTGCTCCCTGTCTCCACGGCAACACTCCGCCTCCCCTCTCTCGTCCCGCCACTCCCCTCTGTCCCGTGGACACAGCGCTCCATCCTGGTCCTCCTCCGCCTCCTCTCCCTCGTACGGGAAGTAGTCGTCTTCCTCCTCTTCCTCCTCGTCCTCCTCCTCTTCTTCCTCCACCTCCTCCTCCTCGTCCTCCTCATCCTCGGCCATGGGCGCCTGGATGAAGGTGGGGTCAGTGAGGGGTTCTGGCTTCTGATAAGCTAGTGGGTCGGGGTCCTGCTGAGGGGTCGGGCAGAAGCCCTCCGAGGTCTGCGCGGGTTGGCTGGTGCCTCCACCGCCACTGGTGCCATTGGGTCCCCTGGACGTGCTAGGCCCCTCCCCCGCGCCCCCCACCTCTTGGCAGCCCCCGCCATCCCCAGTGTCCCCACCCTCATGGCAGTCCATGCCCTCCATGTAGCTCTCATCCTCGGGGCAGCAGTGCACGTAGTAGGTCATGCCATCCGCGTCCGTGCGCAGCTCCTCGTCTTCGTCGTAGTCCGGCTCCTCCTCCTCCTCCTCCTCAGAGCCAACATTGTCGTACTCAGACAGGGAGTCTTCCCCCGCGCTGCCCGAGTGCCGGGGGCTGTTGCCAGGGGTGTGGCTGTTGTTAAGGTTGGGGACATCATCAAAGCCACCACCCTCGTCTGAGGAGCATTCTCCGTCGGCAGGTGCAAATCTCTGGGTGTCCTTGGGGACGACACGAGGCGGCTCACGGGTGACCATGTCACCATTGACTGGCTGTGTTTCCATGGTGTTAGGGTTAGGCTGCTTGGCTTGTGTGGTGTTAGTGTGACACTGCTTGGTTTCCATGACATTAGTCTGAAGCTGCTTAGGGTCTGTGGTGTTAGCATCAGGCTGTTTGGTTTCTGTGGTGTTGTGACGTTGTTTGGTTTCCATGGTATTACTACTAAGCTGTTTGGTTTCCATGGTGTTACCGTGAGATCGTTTGGTTTCTGTGACGTTACTGTAAAGCTGTTTGGTCCCCATGGTGTTACTACGTACTTGTTTGGTTTCCATGGTGTTACCGTTAAGATGCTTGGTTTCCATGGCACTGCTGTGACGCTGTTTGGTTGCCATGGTGCTGCAATGATGAGTCTGGGAGGGCGGTGCCTCAGGGGTGGGGTGGGCGGAGCCCTGAAGCCCAAGCTCAGGCTCCGCCTCCAAGGCTCTGGCCCTCGGCTTCTTCCTGTGGGCCTTGGCTGGCTTCATGGAGCCTCCTCAAGCCTAATGCATACACACACACACACACACACACACACACACACAAATACACACATTACAAGCTCTGGCTGGCTACTGCACACCTGCACCACTGCTGCCTAAGACTGCTGAACTACAGGGTTTTAGAGTGTCACCGATCACCTATGATGGGCTGATTACTGATGAGTACTGATTACATGGTCAGTGTAATCTGTAATGTGATGCCAGTGCTGTTCAGGCTAAATGGCGAGTGTCATCTTCCAGTGCTGATTACATGGACAATGTTACCTGTAATGGAATACCAGTGCAGATTACATGGTCGTTGTAATCTGTAATGGAATACCAGTGCAGGTTACATGGACAGAGTAATCTGCGATGTAATACCAGTGCTCAGTGCATGTGTTATAAGAGGTCTGACTGTGAACCCTCCAAGGTGCCTACGCTCATTATCCAGCTCTCAGAACTCCCTCAGGCATTCTGCCTGGCTTACATTCATTTATTCCTTTCACCACAAATAAGAAACTTTGAAACCCTTTAACTTTTTTCTGTGCTAGTAAGGGCAACCATCTGCTCTGAAGACTACCGCAATGTAGTTGCACTATCAAATCGATCAAAACTAGTACAACGCACTTGGACCATCACTAAGCCACACAGGCCACTTGTAGAAATGTCACAAACACACTGTGGAAACCAGCAGCCCAGTGAGGTGGTCACAGGCCACATTTGCATCGTGGGAGGAGGGCATTCAGTGCATTGTGGGAGGAGAGCACTTGGTGCGTTATGAGAGGAGGGTTCTCATTAGTATGCATTTGATGTGTGAGATGAGACTCAAGAGGCTACACAGGCTTTCTCACTCCTCTGAGCCATCAGCCCCGAACCAGTGATTACTCCTTCACCACAACGAAGAGAAATTAAGCAGTCTAAACATGTAGAAATCTGTGAATTTAACAGTGTGAGGATAGAATCTGAGACTCAAAAAGTCTGATGTTTTTAAATGTTTTCATTAAAAAAAAAAACTTCCACGAGTGCAGACATTGGCTGAGTTTTGAAGTTTTCAGTAATTTGTGCTGTAGTCACAATGTTTCTCATAAGTCTATGCAAATACTTCTAGTATCTGTCTGACTGCCATAATTACCCTGTGATAAGGCTGTCACTTGTCGTCAGTAGATTAATACTACAAGAGCTAATGTGATGCTGCAGAGATGAGACACTGTTAGTGTTGTAATAACACTATTAGTGTTATGACACAAGGTAGCTGTGATTATTAGTGTTATGTAATATAATGGTATATAATGTAAAAACAGTTAGCTGTGATGGTATTAGTGTTGTAATGACACCAGTTAGCTGTGAAGTTATTAGCGCTACTACACCAGTTATGACACCAGTTAGCTGTGATATTCTAAGTGTCAATAATGTAAGAACACAGTTGGCTGTGATATTATTAATGTTGGATTGACACCAGCGAACTGTGACATTATTATTGTTAATAATGTAATAACACTTAGCGGTAATATTATAAGTGTTAATAATGTAATAACAGTTAGCTGTGATGCCATTAGTGCTGTAATAGCACAGTTAGCTGTGATATTATTAGTGTAAATAATGTAATAACACAGTTGGCTGTGATATTATTAGTGTTAACAATGTAATAATACAATTGCTGTGATGTTATTAGTGTTGTAACAGTTAACTGTGATATTATTAGTGTTAAGTTAACAATGTAATAATACAATTTGCTGTGATGTTATTAGTGTTCTAATAACACCAAGTGATTAGGTTGAGCCTGTGCTGAACCTCAGAGTGTTACATGTAGAAGAGTGACTTGTGGACCAGTAGCAACAGACCTCAGACCCCAGAGGAGAGATCATCTGCATCTCTTACACCCGTTTTTACTTCTTTATCTCTCCCTTCTTTCCCTCTGTCCATCTCTGCCTCTCTTTCCGGAGCATAGGTCTGTATCTAGTAAATCGCATCTCTGTCCGGTCCTAGTCCGGTATCTAGTAAACCGCATCTCTGCAGCCTTATCCAGGGCTAATGATGCTAATGCTGATGATGCTATCCTCCTCCGAGACTCTCAGTGGTACACACTGGAGTTCAAGCACTGCTAACAACGGCAGTGCAGCACACACACACACACACACACACACACACACACACACACACACACACACACACACACACACACACACACACACACGCACGCACACAGCCTCAAATCAATACCGTGACACTCTAAAGCCTAGAGCCAACAAGCGGACATGAAGCACAGATGGCTTGCAACACGCAACAGCACCAGCTACCCTGCTCAAAAGCTCTAAACAGCAATCACAATCCCACACACACACACACACACACCACACACCCATCCACACACACACACACACACCAGTGTAAAAACACTGTAAGAGAAAGAAGCAGGGCATTTGAGGTTCCATGTGTGTATGTGTATGCGTGTGTGTGTGTGTGTGTGTGTGTGTGTGTGTGTGTGTGTATGTGTATGTGTGTGTGTATGCGAGTGTGTGTGTCTGGGTGTGTGTGTTTGTGCGTGTGTGTGAGTGCACGCTGTAACTGACACAAGTTCCTCAGCAGGGGTGTCACTGGCAGCATGTCCAGTCCTCTTCTGAGCAGCCAGCCTGCAGGAGGGATTCACACATTCACACACTCCTCACACACACACACTCCTCACACACACACAGACGCACACACAGCTTTCGCACACTCTTCACAATCCTCACACACATATACAGACACACACACAAACACAGCATTCGCACACTCCTCACAATCCTCGCACATATATATATACACACAGACAGCATTCTCACACTCCTCACACACTCCTCAAAACCCTCACACACACACCTTCCACGTCCTGTATCACACACACACACACACAGCTCCAGCAGCCCAACTAAATACCATGGTGTTTAGTACAGTACTGTGGCCTTTATCCCCAGATGTGGTCTATGGTACCAGGTAGGTGGCCTGTTTTTTGGCATCCTCGGCACTGAGTGGGCCACGCAGGCCTCTGTCCTGATTCCTGTCTCCTGTGCCAGCAGCACAGCCACTGACCACTTCACACTGCCCTGTTCACACCTCCCCTGCCCTGGCCAGCAGCTGGCTACAGCAAGGCTGGCCAATGCAGCAGGGACGGGATGGGGACGGTAACCTTCGCATAGAGGTTTAGACCACCGGATGATCCAGTGTTCGAACGGAGGTGTGCTCGCGCACAGCTGATTAGCCTACACCGTATGCCACAATGCTTGCCGCAGCCTCACGCGGAGCCAATCACCGGATGCTGCTGCTGGAGAGATTTTCCCGTTTCAGTCAATAGATGACACACCAATACACCGGCGGTAACTTATCATAGCACAGTCATACACATATACTTAAACCCAAAGGCGCATACATACGTAAAGGTGCACGCCTACCAACAAACATACACACACAAACACACATAGCTGGCTTTTGACTACATGCTCCAAGTCACAATCAGCATTAAGGTATATGTTAACTCTAACAAATAGGCCTTTAAAACTATGAGGTGCAACCGACAGGACAATCCTATGGACAACTGTTTATTTTTTGACAGTAACTAACCCGTTCCTATTCAAATGCATGATCCTTAAAGGTTGCAGCGTTTATTCCGCTGTTTCATGGCTATTATTTCTCATGTGAACACACTGGCATGATAGCTACTGAGGTTACATGTTCAGCGGCCAATTGCACTGGACAATTCACCATTCGGCTATCGTAGGCAGCGGACCACCACACACTCTAGTCATGTGCACACAATTATGAGACCCATGCCTAGTCGTCTCTAGGTGGTATGGATGGGAAACCGATGGAAAAACACGCCCGATGCCTTACCAGAATCGCTCTGGAGTTCTCACTGGGTTCAGTGTACACGCTGTGTAACACTTGCGTTTCTGCATGGAGCATCCTCTGAGCAGACACCCCGGAACCTGAAGATTTTTTTGGAGACGAAGACGCGCCTGCCCGGGAATCTGTGTAACAATGCTCGCCAAAGGAGCATCCTTGTCAGCATAACGAGTCTGATCTGAATCTGAATAACTGACTGCATCAGTACCCTATCTAGAGTACTCCAATGAGATTATATGCATTCATTTGGTTTAATATTATCCTAGCTATTAAACACCACGAATTACTCAAGAACACCCCATATTTTACATGTTTTCATTGTTATTTAACCACCCTACTCACTGATGAGCTCTTGATAGAAGGTTTAATCTTGGGTAAAATAAATAGATAAACAAGAAGCTATGTTTGTTTTTTATGTAAATCGTTAAAATAATAAACAAAACAAATAAATCGATTAGTTATGTCTGAAATTGTCGAACGTTGCTCGATTACCACTGCCTTTTGGTTTAGTGTGCAGCGACCGCGGGCGGAGAAAGAGACGACTCGCTGGACACTCTTCTGAAACTCAGAGCTCATCTTTAAAGTGTCATAACAGAGACGGTAATAATCTTTGTCATCCTTTAAACTAATGTGCAAATGTAGGCACTTGTCCGTGTTGCAAGATCGGACTTTGTACTTGTGTGGTTTTTGCAGTTCACACCTGCTATCTCGAATCATTGCAATTGCTAACACGCTGGACCAAGCAAGTCCTTGTAGGCTCTCTCTGTTTTGTAGAAAGTCTCTGACCAAGCTTAACCGGCTGGTCATCTTGCTCGAAAAAGTAATAGCTGTTAGAAAGTCACAGTATGATTTGAACAAGCCTTTTCAAAAGGCTGCGCATAGGTTAAGGTTTTGAAAGTGTTCATAGAGGAGGACTCGGAGCACGGATGGATTGCCCTAGTGTGGGACATTTGTGTTGCTCTGTGTCCATTTTACAGTATTCACTCTTCACCAGCTTGTGCACTAGCATAACTCTGTTTGACTACTGACACCTAGACTTTGAAGCTCAAAAGGGAGATTTTGTTAAAATCTTTTCCGTGTGCAAATGTCCATGTGAAACTAATCACTCGTGTGCATCTTCATGTGCATTTCACAGGTTGTTGATGTCCCGAGCGCCTGGACTGGCGCAGAGGAATGCTTGCCATGGTGTACGGTAGAGGTGTGATATAGATAACGTTCATAAGCGAATGGCAGAGAGGCGTCGGCCGCTAGGTGGAAGAGGGTCTCAGTCGCAGCGGAGTCTGTCTCTGTCAAGGAGAAAGAGAGGCGGCAATGCAGTCGGGGGCGGTGGCGCGAGAGCAGGTACCATCACTTCCTTCTTTAGCAATGCACCACCCAGGACATTCGCGTGCCCCGTGTGTGGCGAGCTCGTGCCTCGCTTCAGGATCAACGAACACATCGACACCGAGTGTCAGCAGTTTCGTCAGGAGGATGACAACGAGTCAGTGCGGGTGTCCAGCGAGACACCAAAAACACCGCAAAAAAAAACCTCATCACCTCACCATGGCTGCCAGAAGACACCTGACAAGCAGACAAAGTCACCTAGTCACACAGGTGAACAAAAGACCAGTCCGTACTTCAAGAAACAGCCTTCACAACAACAGCAGCAGGAGGAAAAGGAGGAGGACTCAGGAGATGTCACACACCGACCTGAAGTGGTCAAGAGGATCAGCCTGTCCTCAAGACTCTCCAGAAAGGCCCTGACGTTTCCGCAGAAAAGCGACACTAGGCCAGCCAGCAGCACTGAAGCAGGAGACGGGGATATTGGGGAGCTGAACGGGTCTCAAAAAGAAAACCAGTCGGACGTTTTCACAGCAGGAAACACCTCAGAATGGTTCTCCCCTCAGAAACACACTGCTGGTAGCCACCCTCTTCTGGTCAATGAGAAGGAATCTAACCCTGGACTCCTGAAATCACACCCATCACCTACCACATCTGAATCACATCCATCACCTACCACAACTAAATCACACCCATCACCTGCCAAAACTAAATCCCACCCATCATCTGCTGCAACAAAATCACATTCATCACCTGTAACAGCTGACAACAGAAAGTTATCATTAAAGAGAAGGTCAGCAGAAAACACGTCCGACACACACACATTAAAGTCCAAACTCCGCAAGAGGGCTAGACAGGAGGGAGACTCTGTGAAAGCCCACACAAACACCACCCATGTCCCCTCGCCTGAGCACACACACACACCCTGCGTCACTAGTCTCGCACAGACAGCACAGACACACACCACTACAGTTCCCGACCTCCAAACACTCACCTCCACGGTTCGCAGCCTTGAGCAGACAGCACTCAGTGAGCACGCCACACACACTGATGCCTCCTCAGAGCGTACGAGCAGTTGGCAGGTGTCCAGAACAGCAGGGCCAGATCTTGGTATGGATCAGACCTGGAAGGCCACCGAGAAGAAGGATCCAAGACGGTCAGGGGTGGAACAAGGAGCGCCACATTCGGGCCCCCCGCAGTTCGGCACTGACGACACACAGGCCAACGCAGGAGCAGGACCAGGAGCCTTCAGGAAGCCGTACTACCTGAGGAACTTCCTGTGTGTGTTGGAGGCTGTGCTGGAGCAGGAGGACGACCGCCGCCTCTTCAACCAGGACGACTTAGACACCATACACAGCTTCCAGCAGCTCTCAGGTACACACACACACACACACACACACACACACAGACACACACACACACACACTTTCTTTTCGACCAGGAAAACCTGGACACCATCCACACCTTCCAGCAGCTCTCAGGTACATACACACACACACTTGCATACACTCTCTCTTTGTGTGTGTGTGTGTGTGTGTAGGTTGCTCTAGGTCTGGGCCTATTGCTGCATGCAAGGCTGTTCCAGAGAAGGCTGATGAGGCTTAATGTGTGTGTCTGTGTCTGTGTCTCTAGATCAGATGTTAGGGGACATCCCTGACCAGATGTGCTGTGTGTAGTTAGACTCCAGATGTGGTGTGTAGTGAGACTCAATGTGTAGTGTGTGTTTGTGTGTGTGTGTGTGTGTGTGTGTGTAGCTCTAGGTCAGATGCTGTATGTGAGGCTGTTCCAGAGGAGGTTGAAGTGGCTGCCAGCGGGGAAGCTGGACTACACCGAGATAAGCACTGACCTGGGACCTGTGCTGGACGAGCTGCAGGAGGCAGGCCTCATACAGGGAGGTCAGTCCACATAAAGAAACAAACACCATACACACACACACCACATAAATGCCAGGCTTGTACAGAGGGGTCTGTACAAACTCACACATACACTCAGACACCATAGCACTTCTACAGGGGATCAGTACATACACAGATAAACAAACACACACACACATTGCATGTCTTCTGCAGAGGGGTCAGTAAGTATATGCATACATACACTTACATACACAAACACACACTCGTAACATGACACAAGTACGCATATCCACCTGCGTGTGTGTGCCAGAGGTTGAGCTCCAGGACCTGGGGGAAGTGCTGGAGGTCCTGCCCGCCCCTGAGCTGCGTGTGCTGGCCAAGGCTCTGCACGTGTCTGGGGCCAACAGCAGCCAGAGGCCCCACCTGGTGGACGCACTACTGAAGCTGGGCAGACAGAGGGCGCTCTTCTCCTCTGGCCCAGGCACTGGGGCTGTCATCCTCAAGAGGTGAGGGAGTAACGGAACCACCAAGAGATGAAAGAGATAAGAAAATAGTAGTGGGGAAGTTACCTTGAAGAGGTGAGGGGGTAAGACCATAGCAGTGGGGTAGTTATCTTGAACAGATGAGAGGTAAGAGAATAGTAGTGGGGTAGTTATCTTGAAGATGTGAGAAGGAGAGGGTGCAGCTAGCTAAATTAGCACTCTGATTACATGAACTGTCCAACTGGCCCTCCGGAGGCATGTAAGGGTAGCCTGGTAGACTAGCCCCAGAGAGTCTGCCCTTGCTGCATTGAGAAACTATTTCTACCTGGAGGTGTGGACTCTGCTAAAGTGTAAAACAAGTGGCTCTGCCTTTATCCAATCGCTAACGTCTGGTCGTCACATATGCAATTAGCTACCTATGTACTACAATTGAAATGTAGCACACCAAGTCAACGTCATTGCTCACAAACTCTCCCTCTGTTCGCTGATTGGCTTGGATTTGCTTGTTCCGAATACATAAATGTCAAGGGCAGCAAGGCCAGACCCTCT
Organism: Coilia nasus; assembly: GCA_027475355.1. NCBI lineage: Eukaryota > Metazoa > Chordata > Actinopteri > Clupeiformes > Engraulidae > Coilia > Coilia nasus. Next base: position 25,665,414 of record CM050208.1, read on the forward strand.
GTACAAAATGAAACGAAGTACGAGGGGCTGGTCAGGGTGTATTAGCCCAGTGTTTCTCAAAGTTTTTCAGACAGAGGATCATGCCCCCCCCTCCCTATTCTAAGGTTAACAGGGCTATGTATGAATTGGTGCAGCATCACAGCCCTAACTAGGGAATAACATGAAGATGATATACATGTCATTTATACACACTGTGCATAGCATAGGTAGCTTAAGAAACTTGAAAAAATGATATTTTAGCACATCTGCTTGCGGACCATCAGTGATCCACGGACCAAAGTTTGAGAAACACTGTATTGACCCACCCCTACTTTGTATCCTATGGATAGATAGCATAGATAAGTCCCTAGAGATAAGAAAACAGATGATTTGGACTGAATAATAACTCCGCCCCCTTGCTCTATGATAGGGCGAAGCAGCTGTTGGGGCGGTGCGTGCGTGTGGCGGCATGTGGGCGGGCCGTCTTCTCCCGCGTCCTGCTGCTCTTCTCCCTGACTGACACGCTGGACGACGAATCAGCTGGCGCAGGGGGGCAGGGCCAGCTCTACACAATCCTACTGGTCAACTCGGGACGCCTGGTCTTCCCAGACTACACCATCCAACGCCAGGCCCAAGTGTTCCGCCACAGAGACGACCTCATAAGGTGAGTGTGTGTGTCAATCTTTGTGTGTGTGTAAGAGAGAGAAAGAGCAAGTGGACACCTGCTCTTTCGGAAACACACCATCCAGCACCGGGCCAGAGTGTTCCACCATAGAGACAAATGTGTGTGTGTGTGTGTGTGTGTGTGTGTGTGTGTGTGTGTCCATTTAATGTGTGGATAAATATGTGTATTTATATTAGGGTTTGTGTGTGTGTGTGTGCGTGGGGAGGTAGTGTGCATATCTGACTAGCCTTGTCTCTGTGGGACCCCTGCAGATATGAGGTGGCCATCCGCTGCCTGCAGGAAGTGAGCGCAGCCATGCAGTCGGGCAGCTGGGAGGACGCCCTGGGGCTTTACACGGTCGCCAAGGCAACCTGGCAGGAGCTGCAGCAGAGTGGGGACCTGAAGTAAGCAGACGGAACCAGTCATGTCCATACGAAACATTTTAGGAGACGAAACCACTCATGTCCATACGGAATATTTTATTGAGATATAATATACCTTTAACACAATTTAAAAAAGGAGGGGGGACTGAGATGTATGTGTGTATGTATGAGTATTTTTGTGTTGACACGAAGTGGAATTTTTGTTTTTCACACATTCTCAGATTGGTGATTTGTGGTTGTAACTTTATGCTCAGCTTTACTTGTTCTCCTGTGTGTGTGTGTGTGTGTGTAGATATGAAGCGGAGCTGGCAGTATTTCTGCGGTCCTTCACTGTAGGGTGGACCTACACTCGCATCATGTCTCGTGGGGTCGAGATACTGCAGAGATTACGCCGTTATGAGGTGGGCACACACACACACACACACACACATGGAGATATTACAGAGATAACGTTTTTATGAGGTAGACAGACACACACGGAGGTGGAGATACCACAGGCATTACGTTGTTATGGAGCCGACACACACGCGCACACACACCCCACATGTCTTCTGCAAAGGGGTCAGTAAGTATATGCATACATACACACGCATACACACACACTCGTAACATGACACAAGTATACATATCCATCTGCGTATGTGTGCCAGATACACAGGTGGAGATTTTACAGATATTACAGTACGCTGTTATGAAGTGGGCACACATGTAGGTCACTCTCTAAAAGAACATATCGGTCACTCCTTTAGGGAACACACACACTGTAGTTTGCTGTAGGTCACTCTGTAGAAGAGCATGTGGGTGATGTGATGTCATGACTGCTGTACAGGAGGCTGTAGCAGAGCTGAGGTGTCTACTGGAGCAGTCAGTTTACTGTCTAGACAGCAGGGGGCGATGGTGGGACCGCTTGGCCCTCAATCTACAGCAGCACCTCAAACTCCACGAGCAGGTACCCAACACACACGCGCGCACACACCTTAATCTGGCAACATCCCAAGCTCTGTGAGCAGTTACCCAGCACACGCACGCCCAGCAGCGCGCGCACACACGCACATGCACACACACGCGCGCGCACACACACACACACGCACACGCACACGCACACACACACACACACACAGCAGTTTTCAGCAGCACCGCAGTCTGGTCCAATTTGTACATGTACTCTGTTCTGGTGTTCATGCACAGGCTATCAGGGCCATCAGGGCCATCTCTCTCTCTCATACACACACACAAACACACACACACACTGTATATTGCTGATGTCCACAGGCGATTGGTGCTATGTTGCTCTCTCTGTCACACACACACACACATATCAGAGATGCTTGTAGGTCAGTGTATATTGCTGATGTCCCCGGGCGATTGGTGCTGTCTCCCTCTCTCTCTCTCTCTCTCTCTCACACACACACACACACACACATACACACACACACACACACACACACACACACACACACATAGATGTCGGTAGGTGAGTGTATATTGCTGATGTCCACAGGCAATTGGTGCTATCTCGCTCTCTCTCTCTCTCTCACACTCACACACACACACACACACACACACACAAACACACACGCACACACAGATGCTTGTAGGTGAGCGTACATTGCTGATGTCCACAGGCGATCGCTGCTATTCGTGAGGGGCTGTCTGACCCGCTGGTCCGCACCGGTCACCAGCTGGCCCTGCAGCAGCGCGCCGCCCGCATGAGGGACTCACCCAGCCTCAAGAAATTCCGCCTCCTCCTCCGAGACCTGCCCAGCGCCCACGTCAAGGACGTCCCCCACGTAAGTCTAATCACACACACAGAGCACAGAGCGCACACACACAAACAGCACACCTTGAGTCTGACTACACACAGCACACCTGGAGTATACCTACAGACACCTGGTCTGGTACATTCTAATCTAAACTAAGTCTAATCACACACACACAAACAGAGTGCACAAACACACACCACACAGCGCACCTTGAGTCTAACTACACACAGCACACCTGGAGTCTAACTACAGACAGCACACCTGGAGTCTACCTACAGACACCTGGTCTGGGACATCCCCCCTCACATAAGTCAAATTACACACACACACACACACGCGCACACACACACACACACACACACACACAGCAGGCCTGGAGTCTACAGACAGCACACCAGGCTGGGACATTCCCCAGCCCAGTCTGGGGGACATTGGGGTCCCCTATGAGAGTCTGGGGACATTAGGGGTCTGCAACGCCAGTGTGTGTTCGGTGCATGGTTGGAATGTGTATAGTTGTAATGTGTGTGTGTGTGCTGTGTGTGGTTGGAATGTGTATGGTTGTAATGTGTGTATGTACTGTGTGTGGTTGTAATGTGTATGGTTGTAATGTGTGTGTGTGTGTGTGTGTCTGTGGTTGTAACGTGTGTGTGTGTTCTGTTTGTGGCTTTTCAGGTCACCATCCGGGGTCACATGCTTCCACACCAGAGTGGCATGGGGAAGTCTGTGTTCCTGCGGCCAGCCAATCAGGAGGAGGCAGGAGACGAGGGCGGGGCCACCATCATGTGCTCTGTGGAAGATCTCGCACTGGCGCACTACAGACAGATGGGCTATGACCAGGGTGAGACACACACACACACATACAATATGTCATTATTACCAGAAGCAAGCACTAGCCCACTACAGACAGATGGGGTGAGTTAGACACAGACACACACACATACACACACACTCACACACATATACTTATTATAGCCTGGCGCAAACACTTGCCCACTACAGAAAGATGCGCTATGACCAGGCTGAGTTACACGCACATGCGCGCACGCGCACACACACACACACACACACACACACACACACACACACACACACACGTCATAGGCTAGGCATACACTGGCCCACTGAGGGCAGATCTGCTACGACCAGGGTGTGTGAGCGAGAGGGGACCCTATGATGCATCTATATGTGTGTGTAAGAGAGAGGGGGACACTATGATGCATCTACTGTATATGTGTGTGTAAGAGACCCTATGATCAGGTTGTGTGTGTGTGTGTCTGAAGGGCTGCATGGGGAAGGGTCCACCTTCTCCACCCTGTTTGGCCTCCTTATGTGGGACGTCATCTTCATGGATGGAGTTCCTGACGCCTTCAGGTACCCCTACCAGGTATGACACAGGTGGTGTGTGGAACACGTTCTGGGTTAGGTGGGGTAGGTTGGCGGTGGAAGGAGTGTGGTTCTGGGCTGGGGTGGGTGTGAGCTGGGGTGGGTGTGTGTTGGGTGGACTGTGGGACAGGTCCTGGGTTAAGGTAGGGATGGAGTCTGGGGTGGGCACTGGGTACTGGTTTAGAGTGGATTTGTGTAGTGTGTGGGGCAGCTGTTGGGTGGGGGTGGGGGTGGGAGTGGAGAGGGGGTTTGTGTATGGGGTGGTTCTGGGCTGGAATGAGGGTGTGAGGTGCTGTGAGTGGGGGCTGGGTGTATGATGAGTGGTTCTGGGTTACGGTGGGTGTGGTGTGTGTAGGGGCTGGTGTGTATGGGGTGGGGTGTGTGTGGTGGTTTAGGTTTCTGTATCTCCTCACTGGTCCTCTCTCCCTCTGCTCCGGTCAGACGGGCCCTCTGGACCTGCACACGGACTGTTTCTATGGCAACCGGCAGGAAGCGGTGGGGGCGCGCGTGCAGCTGGTGCGGGAGGCATCCGTGGAGACGCTGCAGGAGCTCCTGGCACACGCATGGCACCAGCAGCATGGAAGAGTGTGTGTGCTGGTCAACTGGGACCGCTTCACATCGCTGCAGCAGGCTCAGGTAAGGTGTGTGTGTGCGTGTGCGTGTGTGTGCACGCACGCTGGTCCTGTCTGATGGTTGAAATAAGCGATGTGCGTGCTTTGTGTGTGTGTGCATGCTTGTGCGTGTTTGTGTGCGTGCGTGTGTGTGTGTGTGCATATGTGTGTGCAGAGTCTGGTGCGGTGTATGGGCGGGCCCTTCCTGGCGGAGGTGATGCTGCGGATGGCCAGAGACTACAGACACTGCCGCGGGGGACTACCGGACCTAGTGGTGTGGAACACACACACGCACTCCTACAAAGTGAGGAAACACACACACACAGTTACTATGTGAGGGAACACGGCCGTACGCACACATACACACACACCTAGGACCACGCACACACTTACAAGGTGAGAGAACACACACACACATCTAGATTTAAAAACATGATTTTGTCCGAGGGCTTTATAACACAGGCTCTCTGGTGTAGGCTCTAACACAGGCAGCCCCTGGACCATAGCAGTGAAGAGCCTGAGAACACAGAGATGTCTGCTTATGAGTGTGTGTGCTGAATGTGTGTGTGTGTGCTGATGAGTGTGTGCGCTGATAATTGTCTGTGTCCTGGGGAGTGTGTGTGCATGTGTGTGAACACAGACTGAAGCAGACAGTTTCTCTCTTGTTTTGTAGATTTACTGCTGGGAACATGCTGAGATTAAACTGAAACATAAGCAGTTATGTTACTCACAAGTATATTAACCTCAGGAAATACACAATTCTCCGTACACACACCCTGCTGTGTTTAAATTACTCCTGTGTGTGACTGCGTCAATAAAAGCAGCTGTGCTCTTAAAATGAGGCCTGCTATGTGTGCATGTTTGTGTGTTTATAAGAGACCTGATGTGTGAGTTTTTAATCGAAGTCTGCAGCGTGTGTGAGTGTGTATTTAATTAAACTCTGCTGTGGTGTGTGTGTAAATAACTATGTAATTGAACGCTGCTGGGGTGTATGTGTGAGAGTATGTAACTTAATGTTGCTGCGGTGTGTGTACAGTTGAACTCTGCTGTGGTGTGTGTGTGTGTGTGAGTGAATATGTAGATGAACTGTGGTGTCTGTGAATAAATACATAATTGAACGCTGCTGGGATGTGTGTGAGAGACAGTATGTAACCTAATTTTGTTGTGGTGTGTGTGTAATTGAACTCTGCTGTGTGTGTGTGTGTGTGTGTGTGTGTGTGTGTGTGTGTGTGTAGCTCGTGGAGGTAAAGGGGCCTAACGATCGTCTGTCCCAGAAGCAGCAGATCTGGCTGGACGAGCTGAACTGCTGGGGCGCCGATGTGGAGGTGTGTCACGTTACGGCCATTGGGGGGCGCTAAGTAGGAGGTGTGTCACATCGTGGCCACTGGGGGGCGCACTGCCCGCATGGCCTGAAGAACAGTACACAGCACTCCTGATAGCTGTTACGCTCACCTACCATACACAACTAGTTTGGGGTACTAGAACATGCTTGCCCCCCCCAAAACCCTACCCCTCGTGTGGACTACACCAAGATGACCCCCCCCCCCCCCTCCAGCACCAGTCCCTATGGGCCCCCCAAAAAACCCTACATGGACTACACTACAGGAAGGACTGCAGGGGAGTAGCAGATCCTAGCAGTGACGAGTGTATGACATACTGTCTTAGTGTCCTCAGAGTGTATGAACTGAATCAGTGTGTGTTTGTATGTATGTTGTTGGAGAGGGGCTTGCCATGTAAAGGGGTGTCACTATCTTTCATTGCTGACCTCTTAACAATGCAATGCTGTAATGCTGATGCTTATTGATGGACTGGAACTGTAAAATAAAATGTACATTGTTATTAAACGCTGGTCCTATGGTTCGTCATCGGAGAACACTGGTTCATAGTTGAACAAAGGCAGATGTTCAACTATGGACCCCAGTGTGACTGTTAGCTCTGCTTACTCTAGGCTTCTACAAACACACAAACACACCCTTGGGCAGTATGCTGGCATATGAGCTTATAATGCACAGACAGAGATCCATTAAAAGACAAGTTTTTTTTATTTTTATGCTTTTCAAGTACTCAAAAAAAATTACATCTCTTTGCACAATACGTTTTGAAAAGTTAAGTAACAATGTTCAAAGTGGACAAAAAAAAGTATTGCGCATTCTGGACCATTTGCATTGTATTTATTGCACAATGCTCTTGAGCTACACTATAAAAAACAACCTATAGAATTTACCCAATAAAAGTGAGGTAACAATTTGCACTCACCCCATTTGGGTACATTTAACCCAATATTTTGAGTAAAGATAAGCCAATTTCAGCAGCTATGACACTAAAAGGAATCACAGGTCTTAATCTACTGTACTCATGGTCTATCTCAAAGAAATACTTATTAATAAAATTTGGGTAAAATTAACCCTTTTCATATAATCTTAGTGTTACTATTTATTTATTAATGAATAATTATTAATTATTAGTCTCCCTCTTCCTTCATGCATGTCTGTGGCTCCTGAAAATGCTGTGGGGAATAGGAGGTGAAGGGTGGCGAGCTCCATCGAGACTGGAAGGTGTGCATGCCCTCCATTAACTGGGCAACCATGCGCTCATTGGTCTGGAGGATAGTGGCGATCAACTGCTCCTCTCGGGCCTCACTCCTCTCCATTCTTTCTTCCCATTTTTTATTCATTTCGCGAATCTCCTTCACAATCACATCCACGTCCCTAATTTTCCTTGTTTGCTGGGTCCTTGTCCCTTAAAAAATAACAAGTATAAAGTAAGTATGTGTGTCCTACTGATTAGGCATGTGATGGTACCATATATAGTGACAATAAAAGGCATTTTATCTTCAAATGAGTTGTTTGTTATGCTCTACAGAATGAGTGGATGCATCACACTAAGATTCTTTATGATGCCCATATGTTGATGCAGCAACAATTTTGCAGAACTTACCAGTTATATCAGCGGTTACTTTAGTGCTACGCAGTGGATTACTTGAGGGAGGTGGTGTAAGTGGAGGCGGTGGAGAACAAGCTGGAGCGGACCGTGTAGGTGAGGAGGCTCCAGATGAGGATACAGGTGAGCTTCCAAGCAGCGTGGTCTCTATGATTTCTTCTGGGTCCATTGTAGTCTCTTTTAGATGGTACAGCATAGAGCATTTACGGTCAACACGTAATATCTGAATATTACTTAGCGCTGCTCACACGTTTCTCAAACATAATGGGCCAGCTAGCATCTGGCAACTAGGTTAGCCTGTGATGGTATAGAAACAGAACTTACCCGCGGTTTGTCGCGCAACACCCGAATCTACGCCGTGGTGTTTGGCTAGGGACAGAGGTCGGCTCCCAAAGAGTTCTTCCAAAACGTCGAAGAATGGGCACGAAGTGCGACCTTGGCCACTAATACCATTGTTCCTTTTGAACGCGAAGTACGCCTGTTTCACATTCTTCCACCTAACTCGGACTTGCTCCGGGGTCCTCGGAAAGCCGTCCTGTAACATCCTCTGTGCTATCTTCTTGAATAAATCACCATTCCTCCTTTTCCTCCCGTCCATGAACTTTAAAATGTTCAACTCTTTTAGTTGTGTTATCATGAGCCGTGTTTCCTCGTCGGTCCAAAAGTGTGAGGTGGTTCTTGAGTTGTCCATGGCGTTGATTGTTTACGACGGCGACGACAACAACACTTATATCGTCTCTTTCTACTTCCGGGTGCGGACATGGGGTGGGGGTCACGAGCATGCGCAGAACGCAAAATCCTAATCCCAATCTGGTTTAGGACCATGGCTTCAACGACTCCCGTTGAAAACGACGCCATCCCACGGTCCATTCTCTGACTGCACACAGGAGCACGCAAGTCTACTCCCTGGAAATGTTGCACGTATATACAAATCAAATATATTTTAATCATTTTTCATTACTTGGAGTTAATACTGTTTAATTATGGGTAATGAGGCTATACTCTACCCATTGTGTTACATTTTCTGCTCACTAATATTCCTGGGAAATATTTAAACAGTTTTCATAAATTGTATGTACTACCCATAGACTGTATACAGAATTATTTGTTACAGTGTATAAATACAAATTGAGTACAGCTTACTCGTTTCTCGCCAGTGGCAGTTCATACTGTTTAATAATAGGTAGTGAGAGTATATTCTACCCCTTGCATTACATTTTGTTTGTGGACTATTCTTAAGAAATATTTAATTTTAATAAAATTTTTATCAGTTGAATGTACTACCCCACAAAATATTTTTTTTTACAGTGTACTTAAATTGTACACAGGATGGCGCTAAAGTCATGCCTTTAAAATCTCCAAACATCAAATGCCGGATGTGTGAGTATATTGTATTGTACATACACTTATGTCAGAGACTATTTATGGGAAATGGTATCTGGCATAGCCTAAGTATGTTAACAGATTATCAACAGTAGGATGACAATATTTTGATTACCGAAAACCAGGACAATCGTCTCTGCAATGACATATTCAAATGATACTGGAAGTTTAATCAAAAATGGCTTAAAAGTTCAATACATGTAAAATATGCCTCCTCTGTACGGATAGAAAATTATTATGTTACAGAATACTATCTATAACCAACAGGGGCGGTCTTAGCCTGTTTGTTTCCCTGGGCGAGCACCCCTCTGTCTTCTAGCATAGCTTATAGAACAAGCGGCTAACAAACGTAAACAGAATTTATGGCTTTCCTTTAATAATTATGTTATCTTGTTTCACGATACATGCATTAAACACGCAAAAAGGGAAAGCAATGAAAACCAGGACATTTTCATCACTTTATAAGAAACAACCAGGACGGCCAGGACAGGACGTGAAAACAGGACATGTCCTGGAAAAACAGGACATTTGGTCACCCTAATCAACAGCAACATTTCTGTTTTCCATATTAGTTTTCATATTTCAATAGCCTATTAGCGGTGCTCATTGCTCATGGTGCACTCTGGTATGGACGTTCTAATCAAACATTTTGTCAAACACTATGACGCTAACAGAGGTTGTATGTGATTATAAACTTCACGCCATTTCTCGCGGGATTGCTGCCTAGAATCTTTGCGACCCCATGAGACACATGAATAGTGATGTCATAATCACATACAACCTCTGTTAGCGTCATAGTGTGCAGGGGATTACTTAAACTATCAATATTATAGGCTATAATCTAGCGTACCTTTTAAGGAACAGCTAAATAGTTAAAATATTTTCTTTTAATAGTTTTCAATACTATTTATATTACCTAATTATTATTATTATTATTATTATTATTATTATTATCATTATTATTATTGTTATTATTATTGTTGTTGTTGTTGTTGTTGTTTCTCTTAGCTATTTCTAACCTGGGGTGCGTTTCCCAAAAGCGTCGTTGCTAACTTCCTTAGCAACTTCGTTGGTTTGAACAATGGTCTTACTACACTGCTGTTTCCCAACACCATCGTCCAGACTTAGCAACTAACGATGTTTACAACTACAGTGGTCCAACGACGCAAGTGTTTCCCAACAACAAAGTCTGGATGACCCATCGGACATTGCCTCGTAAAGTTGTGCAGTTGGAACGATTAGCATGGACCCGTCGTTAGACCATCGTGTTTGTTCACGTGACGCTTTGCTCGTCACCTTTGGGGCCACCATCTGCATAAATGATGTTACTCCCAATTCACTTAGTTTTCGGTCTAGCATTGCCATATCGTGTAAAAAGAAGGCAGAAAACACACCCGATAACACAGAAAAGGCTGTTGCAAAATGTGTTTGGATCAAAGTTAATGTGCGTCAGTGATGTTAATCAGCGCTTTTGTAATACTGTGATGTATGAGCACTTATTACTGACCCACAAGCACGGTTATTCCATTGTCCCTTAGAAGATAATTTGCACCTGTTACAAATTGATTATTCTTCGGCAGGATTCGAACCCTTATCTTACCGAAAAAAGAAACACTTCATTTGACAGACCGACAAGTTAACCACTCATCCACCTCACCACTTCCCTACATGGAGGGAGTGGATATATTTATAGCTGTTGCTCCATGCAGTATAAATTAAATACACAGACATATGATACAAACTGGCATTCGGTCGTTGCTTTTAATGAGTAGGGCACATAGTTGTGTTGATGGAGATATCCCAGAGTTTCTACAGCTGTCATACCGGCTTAAATGAAATGAGACTACGTTTATGTCCTTATGTAGATCAATCCTTTCTGTCGTTATCCGCAACGAATGCATCCGAATACTCTCCGAGCACTTCCGAAACATCTGGGTACTTTGCAGTTTGAACCACCTAAGTCCAAACTAACAACAGTTCAGACTTGAATCGTACTTTGGTGGTTGGAGATTTTCGGGAAACAGTCGGTTGTGGGGTGCTGAGTAGTTTGAACCTACGTTGTACAACGGTGGTTTAATGCTAACCTCCGTCGTTGTTTACAGTTATTTACAAGCGAGTATCTGACAACCGAAAACAGTCATATCCTGAGACTTCAACATCCAGCTTCTCCAGAAGCCTAACATGAACACTTTAAAGGGCGTGCAGTCTAGTGTCCAAAATATGGCCTACACAAGTTTGGGCCTGGGAATATGAAACCTGGGGTGCTTTTCCCAAAAGCGTCGTTGCTAACTTCCTTAGCAACTTCGGTGGTTTGAACGATGGTCTTACTACACTGCTGTTTCCCAACACCATCTTCCAGACTTAGCAACTAAAGATGGTTACAACTACACTAGTCCGATGGATCGTTCAACGATGCAAGTGTTTCCCAAAGGGGTAGGAGCATAGGTGGAAGTTGAAGCACCCATGGGGAAATCCCAACCCGGAAAGGGCCCAATAGCCTTTAGCATTCCGTTGACTTCCATTCATTTTAGAGTCACTTTGAAATCAAATACCTTTACATGAGAAGAACTCTGCGTCTTGATATTGGCATTGTTCTAAACCGGAGAGGACACAGCACAACATATTTGCTTCGATAGGAAATATGTCATGTTATTTCCTTGTAAGAAAAGTTTATCTGAAATTGTGCTAAAAATGGCGTCACAAATCATGCGACGGCTAGTGAGATTCTGTCGCACAGGAGAACATTTACCGTACTGTTTGGATAACAAGCAGTAGCCATAGTCATACCCCTTCACTTTTCTATTCATGATGGGGAACCATTTACATCAGTATTTCTCAAAAAAATGTTTGTTTGTAAGCAGAATCGCTATGTTTATGGATTTTACTATTCGATGCAAGTGAATTGAGAAAGATGGCTAAGCTAAGCTACACGCTATAGCTTGTAGTTTACATGCTAACTAGCTAGCTCCCTTGACATGCTGGCTTGCAAGACTGCCTGGAACCAAAGTTAGTTGACAAAGAAGAATAATGCAGCAGCTTTATCAAGAGGAAAGAACAAAGCTGAAGGAATTTTTTTGAGTGGAAAGGGAATCATTCCTGCATATAATTCAAGAGGAAGAGACAACATTTCTGAATGCCATGAGAGAGGAGCACAGGAAGCACAAGAGACACCAGTCCCTCTTGAGAGAGCTGAAGGACAGAAAGACAAGTGTGGAAATGGCTAAGGTGAAGAAGGATGAGATGGAGAAGAGAGAAATAGAAACGGATCAATTGAAAAAGCAGTCACGATTAAGAACATATTGAAGGCAGAAGCACATGGAAGAACAGATGCCAACATGGCAAAGCTGAGAGAGAAGGAGAGATTAATGAATAAGAAGGAGGATAATGCTAAAGAAGAAAGGCTGAGGAGAGAGATGGAGGAAGACATGAAAAAAGGGCTGGAAAAACAAGAATTCAAGGGAGTAGCAGAGGAGCTTGTCAAAAAGTGGTCAGAGCCTCCAGACTTCAGCACAGAAAGTGACACGGACTCTGACGAGCCGTGGTTTGATGAGGAGGAGCATACGATGATTCTTGAGGCAGAGAGAAAACACAAGGAGGAAAAAGAGAGAGAGCAGGCCCTTCAGAGGGAGCTGGAGGAGAGAAAGAAAAGTGAGGAGACGGCTAAGGTGAAGAAGGATGAGATGGAGAAGAGAGAGAGGGAGGAAAAGGTGATGGAGCAAGAGAAAATGATGAACTCACAACAGAGATCAGATGGAGATGGACATGAAAAAAGCGATTGAAAAAGAAGAATTTAGGAAAGCGGCAGAACAGATGGTGAAGAAGTGGTCGGAGCCGCGAGAGTTCAACACAGAGAGTGACACGGACTCGGATGAGGCGTGGTTTGATGAGGAGGAGCGTGAGATGATTCTTAAAGCAGAGAGAAAGCACAAGGAGGAGAAGGAGAGACAGACAGGCCTGTTATACTGAGGAAGAGCATGAGCTCATCACTGAGGATGTGAGGAAGTGCAGAGAGAAGAGGAGGAGAGAGCTGATGGCATAAGAAGATCCTGAATTACCAAAGAGAGACCATACACACATACACATACACAAACAAAAAAATTTAAGGAAACTTTATTTCTTTCTTTTATTAAATCTATGCAATAAAACATTCTATAAAAACAAAGCACTTTCTCGAGTTAATTTTGTAAGTAATAATAAAAATAATAATAATAATCTTTACTTGTACAGCACAGTTCATACATGCAAGATGCAGCTCAAAGTGCTTTACAGTTTAGCAGGATTGTTACAAGACAACATTTCTTGCGGTTCAGTGGTGTCGGAGCAGATAAATACTAGATAAAACTTTGGAAGTCGGGCGGGGGCGGTGTAGGAGATGAGATGGGGGAGGAGGAGGAGGAGGAGGAGATGAGGCCCAGACAGGCCCTTGGGGTGAGCGAAGCCCAGACAGGCTCCCTTTCCCCCCTTCTCCTTCCCCTCCTCTTTCCCTAATTGTTTTTTTTTTTTTTTTTGCGTTGCTGCAAACAGTTGGTAATGAGCAGTAAGTAGTAAATTTTGGAAGTAAACAATGGTTGTAAGTGAATTGTGGAAGTACATTTTGGAAATTTGGGTTACAGGTAGCTAGGTAACTGTGGACACACGCTAAAGGATTGATCACCTTTAGTGGGGCTGCCTCAGGGGAGGGTGTACAGTGAGTAAAGGCCCGAAACACCCGTTGATCCTGAGGTACACTGCTGAGGATGTGTCCCACATAGTGTATGGATAATTGTAATGGCTGTAGTTAGGAAAGCCTGAAGTGTGGTACAATGGGTGCTCTCCCCACATGTGCAAGTGTGTTGTATTTTTATTTATTTATTTATTTGTTTTTATATGTAATTGTTAAGGAAATGTTGGAGGAAACTGCAAAGGCTTGCCAGTGGTCCTGGATGAGATGCATGTTGTTGGCATGGTGAAAGCCATGGGGGAAAGCGATAGGTAGGTGCTGCTGAGTGGATCATGTAAACGGCCCCAGCAGCCCCAGTCACTGTAACGGTAGCTGGCTGGTTCAGGTTAACCCTTGTTGAGCATCTGTCTGTACGGCTCCAGTTGGCCATCCCCGTCCTGTACAGCTCACATGAGGTTGCGTGAATAGCTGTAGTCAGCGGCCAGTTGTGCGTGTTACTCCTGGGAGTAGGGACTAACAGCCTGAACTATTTACTTGGTTATAGATAGTGTAGGGGTAGGTGTAATAGCTATAGTTTCTCCCTAAGGTGCTCTTCCTACATGCACAAGTACTTTGTGTTCTTTGTAAACTCATGTCACTTTGATTAACTGAAATCTGAGGGGCTTCAGTGAGCCTAAGTGCAGTCCTCAATGCATGCTTTGCTGTACATGTAGAACATCGATAGACCCATATCTGGAGCATGTCAAGTCAAGTCAAGTTTGTTTCTAAAGCACATTTAAAAACAACAACTGTTGATCACAGTGCTGTACAAGCAAAACTAAGATATTTAGGTCGATAGACAATTGGACAATGCGGTATTAAAAAGACAAGGTGAAATGAGAAAATAATAAAGGTGATAACAGAAGTGAGAACAGAATGAGCAAATTACATAAATGAAAGGCACGTGTGCTGTAATAAAAGACAATGTAGATGGCTTTTAAGATGTGATGTAGAAATGGTTAAGGAAGGAGCCAGCCTTACAGTAGCTGCAGTGGCAGCTTATATATAGCTGCAGTGGCAGCTTGTTCCAGAGTGTAGGGGCAATCACTGTAAAGGCCCGGCCTCCCTTGCTCTTAATGTCCTCCTCATAAGACAGAGTTGTTTCGCCAGTGCACATTTTTATAGTGATGCAGGAAAGTGCAGGGAACTCAGGGATGTAGTGGAGGATAAATGCAATTAAACAGAGTTTACCCACCTTTCAAATTTCAGAAAAAGCATTTATTCACACTATCAATACAGTTTATTCACCCTATAGTAGAATTTATGTACAAGTACCAAACACAATTTCTAACATTCCCAAATTACACTATGCCATCTATATATGCACTAGAGACCATTACATGTACTGGGGCTGTTCAAACATGTTTTGCATGTGTTTTTAAAACATCTCCAGTATGGATAGCCATGTCTAGTAGGAATAATGAATTCACCTTTTACATACAGTACAGGCAATGAATCAAACCACACACACTAGGGCTGCTCAATTAATCGAACACATAAAATCGAGGGAAACAATGTTTTTGTCCTAATTATTTTCTACTGTTTGTACTGTACATTAGATGTATATGTTAGACATTTCTACTGTTTGTACATTAGACATCAAAGGAGATGTTTACGAAAAAAGGTATTAGGGAAAATCTGAAGGTACAAGAATGTTTTTTCGAAATGTTTTTGAATACATTTTCAATAAATGAAGCATGTTACTGAGGAAAACAAAATAATCGTTTGAATAATCGTGATTTCAGTTTTGGCCCAAATAATCGTGATTCTAATTTTTTCCATAATCGAGCAGCCTTAATACACACACACAGTAAGTAGATGAGCTTCTAAACTTCTAAAAGTAAAAGAGAGAAAATTGGCATTTCTTCATGCAGTATTTTCAAATTACCATGGTGGTCATACCTTTACTTGGATAGTCATAAACCATGATATCACTATCACTGTGACAACTACCACAGCTCTGTCATCTCCATATCCCCATTCCATTCTTGAAGACCCAGTGTCTCACATGAACACACTTAGAACCTCTTTCTCAGTGCTGCTGGCTCCAGGAGTTTTGGGTTCATGTAGTAGTGTGTCTGTGGTTGTGTGGGGTGGATGTCAACCCTGGCTGTTCTTCGTCCCCTTCCCCGCTCTGCCTCCTGTAATTGGACAACACTGGCTACCCCTCACCTTGTTCTGTGCCACCCTTTCCTCTGATTGGGCATCCCTGGCTGGCCTTCATCTCCATCTTCATCCCATCTTCTCTGATTGGTCATCCCAGGCTATATCCTTCACCTTGATCTTGCCCACTCTTTCCTCTGATTGGTCATCCCCGGATGGTCTTTACCCCCTTCTCTTCTGATTGGTCATGCTTGGCTGGCCTTCATCTCCATCTTCACCCCGTCTTCTCTGATTGGTCATCGCTGGCTGGTCTTTAGCCCCTTCTCTTCTGATTGGTCATCCCTGGCTGCCAGTCACCTCCCTGTACACCTCCCTGTCCTCGGTGGCTCTGAGCTCCCTGAGAAGCTGCTCTTTCTCCAGCTTTATGCGCGCCTCCAGCACCTGCCTGAGGGAGCCCAGGCTGTCATGGACCACCGTGAACCCTGACAGCACAGGAAGAAACACAACAATCAGTCAGTATCTCATGGAAACATGACGCGTATAAAGCACACAAACAAAAGTCAGCCAGCACATCATGCCCATGTAAGTATGAGCTTCATGTAGCAGCACATGGCTTTAGGTAGTAAGGGAATCAATACTAATTGCTTTTACATTACATTACATTTAGCAGACACTGTTATCCAGAGCGACTTACAGCTTTTCAGCATTTCTTTATATTTACATTTATTCACTTTTCTACGGAGCCTGTGGTAAACAAGTAGAGTGAGTCACGTTTAGTGTGTGCACTGCCCCCTAGTGGAAGACAGTGGTAAGATATGTCCATCTCCAGGACTGCAGTTATGGGTTGGGAGGAACCACTGTCAGAATCTGCTTTCATTTTTGTAAGCATGAAATGCTGCAGCAACTGTCATTACATACAAGTGTGATGGTACTTTTGTCGTCTGTCTAGATTCTCATTCATCCAGGTCATGGTAGTCAAAGAAGCAAAGAATAAGTCAAAGAACCACTTTTTGGAGCTTGAAGACATTTCACCTTTCGTCCAAAAGGTTTCCTCAGTTCTGTCCTGATGCTACATCTCTGGTTTACTAGAGGTGGAGTTGTAGACCACCCCTCATTCCATGACAAAACGGTCACCTGAGTCACCCATCAATTACTACTATTGTTGTTGGTCTTTGTGAGTAAATATGGCTGTTGTGGTAATGTTGTTAGTAAACATGACTGTTGTTGTGGACCTTTGTTAGTCTCTGCCTTCATCTCCTGAATCTCCCTCCAGAGGTGCTGCTGCAGTTTGCCGACACGGCTATCAATCATCTCCTCCAGCCTCCTGTCAATCATCTCCTCCCGCCTCCTCTCGGACTGCAGCGCCCCCTGCTGGCCTCTCTCCAGCCTGTCCACCTTTGCCACCAGCTGGCTGAACCGCTCCAGCATGGCCTCGTCGCTGCTCTTCTCCAAAAACATCACACAAAATAAAAAAAACACACACATACACACACTTCACAAACATGTACTTCACTTTGCACTGACTCAAGTGTCCTGATTGGCTGATACGCTTACAGTCTTGTTCCTGATTGGCTGAGTCAGTCTGTCTATCTTGCATGTGGCCTCCGCCAGCATGTTGTCCTGCTCCCTCTGCATCCGCTCCTGAGCTGCACTCACCTGGGCCCTCAGCTGCTCCGATAGGGTCTTCAGTCTAGGTGGGGATGGAGGGAAGAAAACACACATGCACACACACACATACACACACACACATACACGCACGCACACACACACACACACGCACACACACTGAGATGATGCTTGGGTGCTATACTACAAAGGTGGTTTGGTGATAAACCTGATTTAGTTAACCCGGTGCTAGTTGTAAACCTGCTAGAAGACGAGCCCAGGGCTTCATTCTCTTAGCTAAACAAATGCCTTCAGCCTCTTCTTCTATCAGGTTTACGACTACGTCTGGGTTAAATAAACCCGGTTTCTCAGTGAAATACCACAGCAATATCCCCTCATAGTGTCTGAACCATTAATGTCAGCGTGATGTCTTACTTTGTGTCCAGCGTCTGGCCCAGCAGTGCACTGGTGTGGTCAGGGTTGTCTCCTCGTGCTGCTCTGCTGCACACCAAACGCACCTTCACACAAACACGTTTACAGGCACATAAACTAACACACCTTCACACAAACACGTTTACAAACACATAAACTAACACACCTTCACACAAACACGTTTACAGGCACATAAACTAACACACCTTCACACAAACACGTTTACAAACACATAAACTAACACACCTTCACACAAACACGTTTACAAACACATAAACTAACACACCTTCACACAAACACGTTTACAAACACATAAACTAACACACCTTCCCACAAACACGTTTACAGGCACATAAACTAACACACCTTCACACAAACACGTTTACAAACACATAAACTAACACACCTTCACACAAACACGTTTACAAACACATAAACTAACACACCTTCACACAAACACGTTTACAAACACATAAACTAACACACCTTCACACAAACACGTTTACAAGCACATAAACTAACACACCTTCACACAAACATGTTTACAAACACATAAACTAACGCACCTTCACACAGGCAGAGCCACAGACAAATAAACAAACACTCCTTCAGAGAAGCACATCCATAAATAAACAAACACACCTTCACAGAGGCATATTCATTACATTACGCCTACCAAATGCTTTTATCCAAAGAGACTCACAATAGAGGACACAAATCAAGCCACAGATAAGCAGAATAGAAAAGAGTAAGCAAGAGCCTAACAAAGTATAGGACAGTAAGCAGAGCTAAGTGTTGTTAGGATATGAAATGCTCCCAGTAAAGGTAAACGGTCTAGAGATGGATGACCCTACTCTATTCACAAACAAACAAATGAGGCAAATGTTGGTAGTAAAAGTCAGTGCCTTTTCAGTCAGTGCTATCCTTTGGCAGCAGTGTCAGTTCTTTAGCATTAGCCTGGCGCAGTTCTGTATGACATGTGGGGTGTACTCACATATGGGCTGTGATGTCTGCTGTCTTCCTGTTGTAATATCTGTGTGTGAGTGTGTGTGTGTGTGCGTGCGTGTGTGTATGTGTTTGAGTAACACACCTGTGTCTCCAGCTCCCTGAGTTTGGCCTCCATGAGTGTGTGTGAGCCGTGGTGTTGTCTGATCAGCTTATAGATTCTCTCATTGGTGCAGCGGAAGTCTGCAGTCAGCCGGGCAATGCTGTCATCACACCTGCCAATGCACACATACACACACACACACACACACACACACACACACATTAGATATTCATCAAAACAAAACCCCGTCATGCACTCATGACACGTGTCAACACACACATAACAGTAGTCTCTCTGGTGTCAGAGGAGGGATGTGTGTGTAAAGCCATTTGAGAGGAGCTGCTTTGTGTTTAACAACTGACTGTGACACCAAGAGAAGTCCGATCCCTAAGGTGTGTGTGTGTGTGTGTGTGTGTGTGTGTGTGCGTGCAACGATGTGTTTCCGAAATGAAGTGTGTGTCCAAGTCTTCTCTTCCCTTGAGTAATGAAACAAGAGCCAGGGAGCTCTCACACACTCCCTGTATGACATCATACACACTCAGGCCAGTCTATTAGCCCTTAGTGTGTAACATGAGCCATGGAACATTACGTCCCCTGAGGAGCAGGGTGGAGACTCCCACACAAATACAACACAACCCACCACAGTGTAGCTTTCTCAGACCAGCCGAAATCATCACAGTGCTGTTTACTCTAGACTAGCACAACTCATCCCAGTGTAGTTTACTCAGACCCATCACAGACCCATCACAACCCATCACAGTGCTGCTTACTGTAGACCAGCAGAAATCAACACGCTGTGCTTTACTCTAGATCAGCAGAAATCAGCACACTGTAGTTCACTCCAGATGAGCAGAAATCAACACACTGTAGCTTACTCTCTAGACTAACACATCTTATCGCAGTGTTGTTCACTCCACATCAACACATGTCATCACAGTGTTGTTCACTCCAGAACAGCAGAAATCACCACAGTGCTGTTTACTGAAGAACAGCACATCTAATCACACTGTAAATCCCCTCAGACATTGTTAAATCACAACATGAATTAATTACCTAATTGCTATTTCTTTACATTATAATTAACCATTGTGCCACTGTAGTCTAGCTTGGCTGCTGTCTGATCCTTTGACCCTTTTTTTCAAGCCCTAATGCCACCCTCCTGTTCAACTACTGCCACTTCCTCCTGCCCATTATATAAAGCACTTTGGGTCAACTATTGTTGTTATGCTTATATAAACAAAAGAGACTTGATTTGACATTGTAGTGTACCCCAGACCAGCAGATCTAAACAGTAAATAGTTGTGTGTGTGTGAGGAAAGTGAAGGAGTGTAAGAACATCAGAAGAACAGGAAGTATATGATGTTGACCTCTGACCTCCCTACTCGACCCCTGAGGTCACAGAGGACAGAGAGCTGCTGCAGCTCCATGTTGCGGACGCTCGTCTGGCTCCTTTGGGTCAACTCCTCCTGAGCCCTCATCTGCTGCTGGACACCCTGCATACACACACACACACACACACATGCACACACACACACACACACACACACACACACACACACACACACACACACACACACACACACACACACACACACACACGCACACACAGGTGCACATATGCAGAAATGATCTCACCTACACAGCACAGGACACACTTTAAGCACAAACAGTGTTATTCTCCACTTCCCCATGCCAGGCCGTAGGTAAACTACACTAACACACAACAAGCTACACAGGTCTGAGCATCTGAGCAGCAGGGCTTGTTGGTGATCACAGAATGTCATTATAACATCAAAAAATGACATTAATCTTTTCAAATGTTAATGTTTTCATATGCACAAAACTTAGAAAAACACCTCAAGACTTTTCTTACCTTCTGAAAAAATACCCTAGACCGGTCTATGTTAATATCTGTGCACTTGCAAACTGGATTATTACTAGTGTTATACATCTGAAATGGTGGGTGGTTTGCTGGTGTGGTGGAACTGCCATTTTGAACATTGGAATCCACGCCAAGAAGTCAAAACCTGCCAGTTATGTGGGATCAAATGACCACAGCAGCCCGCCAACCTGAATAACCCTGTACTGTCGACAGCCTACCTGAATATCCTTGTTGAGTCGCTGAATAAGAGCCGTTACCGAACGGATGTGGTCGTCAAGCAGGGCACGAATCTGCTCTTGGTCTTCATAGCCATCACTCGAAATCAGGGCCATATTATCAAAGGCAGCTCCAGGGTGGGAGGAACATTTCTCACTTGGCCGAGTTCTCCTGTGAGGGACAACAGAAAGAATGGTTCTGAATGGGAAGACTTACTGTAGGAATGAAAATGTGACCTCTTAAGACCCCCACTGCTCATGCCTCGGTAGTTTGGGTAGGCGCGGTTGCGACATCTCAGGTGGCTGGACAGGTGCAGGAGGAACGGCAGGTGATGACGGCCAACAGCGGAGGACATCCCATTACTGAGCGACAGCACACGCGTCCCCAGCTCTGCAGCCCAGCACAGCAGTCCAACGGCCTATGTATCTGTGCAAGAGAACTATGCAAACCATAGATGCAAAACATAGACCGTATTTTTAAAGGGAAATTTGTTGACAGCATAACCTACCTGAAGGAAATGTTCACCTTTCGACCATTGCAGAGGTAGGTCCAAAATGCTCGACATCGGATACCCTGCCTATTCAATGGCAGATGATGACACTGTCACCTTAGTAACCAAAGACTCTACTCTACATTTACACAGTAATTACCTTGTAGTCAACACTACACTGAAATTAAGACCATTAAATCAGACGTTTGATAGTATAAATATGTGTGGCCCAGAGCGTCAGCCTATGATTCTGACACAACATACAAATCATTTTTCAATTAAAATTGTAAGTAAAATAATATTTCTCCAAAAATACTTAACCCCTATTAGCAGAGCTGACCGAAGGCATAAGTGGGCCCTCACACCACTAGGGGACCAACAGAAATGTTTGAAATGTCAAGACATCTTGATTTTCAAAAATAATAACTGTAAAAATGTTGAATAATATCAAATGATAGTCAATGTATATACTACTATATATATACATGTATATACATGTATGTATATACTACTTTCACAGCTGACACCAATACTAGGCTACTGGTTTAACAATCTACATGTGAAAAGTATGAAGGCATGCTCCCCATGCTGTTACAGTGTCCATGAAGTGAGGAGTTGTGTAATACAAGGATATTTTGATAGGGTGTTCTGGCCTATGCAAATGCACTGCTCTTGATGCCTTAGCAGCATATCATCCTATTTTACAGGACCTGCATTCAACACACTGGTAGCACAAGAAATTCAGATTTTACGATGGAGGTTAGCAGTTATGTACTAACTACAGGATGATTCCAAGCCTCATGATAAAGAAAAAACCTCAGATGTAGACCTGTTTGCTAGCGACTTATCTGAGACACATGTAGGAAGGGATTGAGCCTGTGTGCTTTGCCAAATGCAGAGAGGGATGAGTGGTTTGTTGCCCACACATACGGGTCAGTCAAGTGCTGAACTTGTTCCCTCCAATGAGGATGAATGTGTGCTATATGGAGATGACAAACTTTTGTCAATTCAAAAAACCCTTGCAATAACAGGAGCAAATGTACCCGCACTCCTCAAATAATTTCATGAGCTGAAATGTAAACTGAATGGCAAGTTAGCCAAGTTAAAAGTACAATGTTCCTTTCCATATATATTGAAAAATACACCCCCCTTCTGTCTTTCTTTCTGTCATATTCTATATACATACTGGTGTCATTCCGGCTATAGATTATATAGCTTATACACACACACACACACACACACACACACACACACACACACACACACACACACACACACACACACACACACACACACACACATACACGCACCAGTATTATGTAAGGCACCTAAAAATATGGAAATGATGGAGGGTGAGTTACATTTTCAGTGCATAAAATTAAACCCTGAAAAGGCTAAGGAGGGGGTGATGGGGCCCCAAATCAAATTCTGCTTAGGGCCCGATAAAGGTTTGGGCCTATTAGAACTTTGCTTACTTTATGGAGTGTGGACGTAGTCCTGCGTGTAACGTCATGACGCCAGAGCCGAGAACGGGCCATGAAAGAAATCTGCTGTAAACACAGGGCGGCTGCGCCTTAAGTAGGACAATAAACCGACTCGGTGTCAATGCCCTAACAATGGATGTCGCCGATATGGTTATAATCAAGTTAATTTGTTTGCTATGCTTCATTAAAACGAATCAAGGTGAGTGGCGAATATGTATACAGCATTCCGTTGCATTAAATGTTTTTCGCGGCGTAAAAGAGTGGGATGGAGAGACAGCTGACGAGAGCAACATAGCGGAATCTGGCCCTGCAAATCTGTGGTATGCACAGCCAGCATTAGCGGTTAGCTTGTTACCGGTTGTTCGCAGGCGTAAAGCCAAAACATTATGTGTTTCTTTCTATGTAATTACCGCCGTTGTGTCCAGGCTGGAGAAATACAATGTAGTATACGAATCTGACATGAAGTGGTTTACGAGCACATTTGATGCGAGTTGGCTTTTATGGCTCTAGTTGCTATTAGCAATAAGATGGATAGATGCTACCCTGCGACCCAAAGCCCTTTTCGTACAAATCACGGATTCATAAGGGCGACAAATGATAATAATGTTACAATATTTTTTTACAATTAGAGCAAGAGAATGTGTAATGACACCGGTGTCTAACTACATCGTCTGTGTGATTCACAGTTTGGGCCTTTAAAAATGTAAATTTGCTCCGAAAATGGCTGGTTAAATCGATTGAATTACCTAGCAGGCTGATGTTCACCAGATAAGCTAGTTCTTTAGCATGTAAGCTACATTTCGACATTGTCACGAAATGACAGACCTGCATTGGTCTTTGTTATGGTTGCGTTTCATACAATGTTAAGTGGTTTAGGTATGAAAGATGTTCAGTATGCCACAATTTCTGTACCAGCTTGTTTTAGTTGTGATTATCAGATACACGGACTCTGGCTTAGTCACCAAATGGTTTGTTATTGTTGAAAGACAAACAAACTCGCTGACTTTATTGGTTATATTTGCTGGAAATCAGTGTAGGTTCTCGCGATAATTATAACACCTAACAAATTCTGTTGGTACGCTCACCTGTCAGTTGAAGCTTTTCACATTAAATAAATACAATGTTATATTACTTGTAGTCTTTAATTTACAAAAAATGTAGGTCAATTTTAGAACAGCAGCAAACGAACCAAGGCACTTATAAAGCTGTCTGAGCAATGTACCATGATATTTGCTAGCTATATATATTTTTTTGTCCAGTGCTTTCCACAAGTACATACTGCAAAGTAGTGGAGGTGGAGTTTGCCTTCGCTATATGAAGGATGTGATTAAAGGCTCCCTGGGGAGAAGAGGAGAGAGGAGAGGAGGATGTGGAGGAGGCCTTCTGATTGAAGACTAGTTTTTGCTGTGGTGTGGTGGGGAGCTCTAGGCTAAAAGTATTGCTGCCATACTCATTTCTAGGACCCTCCCTGCGTTTACGCTAGAGCTCATGTTGTGGACTATTTTGTGAATGTAGTGTCAGCAACTTTGGGGATTGTTTTCATCCCATAACACATGATTCTGGTAACAATTCCTCTTTTACAAAACAGTGCCTTATTTAGCTGTGGTTTGAGTACATTTACAGGTGTCTGTTTACAGACAGTTATATATTTTTAATATAAAGCCAAAATGCCACTGGAACACAATGTTCTTGAAATACCATTTGTCATCTCTGGAGCAGGTTACTACGGCAACCCTCTTAACCGGTACGTACGGCACTATGAGGGCCTGTCCTACGACACGGAGCAGGTGCATGAGCGCCACCAGAGGGCCAAGCGGGCCGTCGCCCACGACGACCGCGTCCTACACCTGGACTTCCACGCACACGGAAGGTGACTACTGGTTGGACTACTGCTTGCATACTTGATTTTTCACCTGTGTTGCACCATGACACCTACACACATCCCTTTTGTGTCTGTACAGAGTAGACTTGGCAATAAATGTGCTTTTGAGTCTGAGTTTGGTACTTTAGAATTCCCTGCTTCCCAACTGCTAAGGGAAAGAATCACTGTAGCCTTGTGGTCTGTAGGGGTGGAGGATACGATATACATATCACGATACATTTATCATGATACGATTCTATCACGATACATTGCGATACTGGATATATTGCGGTATACTGCGATGTTCTACATAGGTTAGTGAAAATGTAAAAATAGAGCTAAATAATCAGTTGCTATTTATGATCTCGATAGTCTTACATCTTGTCAAAACTGAATTAAACCAACATAACTCACAGCTACTGAACTCGACATAACTCAAAAACATAAAGTGCATAGGATTTAGAAAATAAACTACTGGAGGACAGAGCTGTAATATAAGTTTAAACTATGTTTTTAAGGTTTTTTTTCCTGGAGTCAGAAATTGATATAGTATATTGTGGAGATTAGTATCACGATACATTGCGATATCGATGTTTAAATCGATGTAGTGTGAAAATTTGTATCGCAATATATTGCAATAACGATATTTCTGCACAGTCCTTGTGGTGTGTAGGTGTATTAGGGCTGAAAATCGAAATATCTTTTGTTTGGCACTTTTTTACTTGGATTTTTAAAAAAATTAGCCGAGAAATAAACTCTGTTCTCTCGTATTATTTCATCACTTTAACAATTCATAGCTTCTTCTGTGATTTATGTGTCATCAGCCAACTGTCTAATGCTGCTAGAAAAAGTGTTTTAAATTAAACTGGTGGCCATTTTTTAATATTACTAATGTGCTTTAATATTATGAATGTTTAAATGTAGGCATGTCACAACTCGGGTGAAACCAGTATTGCAAACTGTTGGCATAGAGAACCTTAGACTGAGCCTACTAACTTACCATAGAGACCACAGCTATAGAGACTACCATTTGAAGTTACAATAACATTGTCCAATTCAGTGGCTGCTAGAACATGTTCAAATGTTCTTTAAATTAATCTGACGTTTGTATAATCTGAATGTTTAAATGTACCACAACTCAGGTGAAACCAGTATTGCGACAAACTGGCAGCATAGAGCACAGAGACAAAGTGCACAAACCAGCACAGAATATTGAAAAGGAAAAGTCTGTGTAGGAGTGTCTGCGGCAAAGATCTGCGCAGTAGTCAAAATTGGCATTGAGTGGGTGTGTGTGTTTGTGGGTGTGTGAGAATGAGTGTGTGTGTTCGTGGGTATGTGAGAGTGAGTGTGTCTATGTTTGGGTTGTGTGGAAGTGTGTGTGTGTATGTCTGTGTGTGTAGGTATGTGAGAGTGATTGTGTGTGTGCTGTGCTGTGCTTCTACTGAAGTTCAGCTCCCACAGTATAGCTGACTCAGCTCTGCTTGTGGCCCCACCAGGATATTGTGTGTGTTTGTTTGTCTGTGTGTATTAGTGTGCGTCAACACGTGTATGTGTGCACGTGTGTGCATTTAAGTGTGACTGTGTGTTCAGTTATCTTTACTTCCTTGTGAGAACTCTGTAGCGTATGTACATTTTTGGGGTATGTAAAGTTATGAGCACAAGTGTGTGTTTGTGTATGTGCAAAATGTTATTTTGTAGACCATAAATATCCTTGTGAAACAGTTCTGTGCCTTAGGGTATACCTGCTACTCAGCGGCATGACAAATATCTCAAATTATCAGGGTTCAAGTCGGCTGTCAGATGTTTTCTCTAAGATAAAGGTTTGTCGTCATTTTAAACTGTCATGTTAAACTGCTAAGACTGCCAACATAACACACTTACAGTAAGGCATCTCACAGATCCTAACACATAACACACATAACAAATTAACACATTAACGCAAACATATAGCATATAAACACACTGTAAGTAAGGCAGCGAACAGAGCCGAACATGATGACATTGGCTGTTTCTGGAACGTCATGGTAACCCATCAGATGTAAACAAACGAAGTGGAAATGGCTGATAAAAGGGCACTTTTCACACACACTAATGTTACATGAGTGATAGAGGGGCACTTCTCACACACCAATATTATGTGGCACCTTAAATATAAGTACACTTCAGCTCCCTTGGCACTTATTCAGGCTGCCACCCATTTAACCCTTCGAGCATGCTGCTCTTCCTAAGACTAGTCTGTGGTTGGGTTGAGCATGCTGCTCTTAGTTAGACTAGTCTCCTTGTCTAGGAGTGTCCACTTCCAGGAATCATCCTCTGGTATATCACCCGAGTTATGCTAAGGAATGTAGTTGTGAATCTGATCAAAGTACAGTGCTTTGCGTGTAAATATTATGAGTGTGATACAGTTAAAATATGAGTAAAATATGTGTATACACTTACAAAAGTATATCAATGCAATAAGTATATAACATACATTTAAGCATATGTGGTTAGACTACTAGATAAAAGTGTATTTGGTGAGTGTGTCATGATCAGTAGATGAGTGAGCGTGTGTGATGAAGTCTCTAGATATGAGTGTCAGTGTGTGTGGCTGTGTCATGCATGGAAGTGCATGCTGCACAGAGTGCTCTGTGATTAGGAGTAATGCTGGCAGAGTACTGTCAGCATTTCCACTAAGAGCACTGTAATCTCAGAGCCTAGTCATGCCTGTAGATGCCTCACCTGACCACTAGGGTGTGCCACAGCACACTACAGAAGAACAAGAAGGGGACCGTTGTCACTAGGAAGTGAACACTGTGTGTGTAATATAAGGTCATGCTTTTGTGTGTGTGTGTAGTATAGGTAGGGGTGGGCGGTATAGCCTAAAATTTATATCACGGTATAAGTTGAATCATAGACGGTAGACGGTATATATCACGGTATACTTTGGTATGTAACAGTATTAACTGTTAACAGCTTCTTGATACTGAATGTCAATATTTCTGAACGTCACCAAACACAATATAAAACATTGTAACATTTTCGTGTGGGGACTTGGCTCAGCCAGAGGTTAGGCAAACCGGGACTGAGCTAAATATACAACACGTTCAGAGCAGAATAACGTTGTATTCCACGGGATCCGCACACAAAACAACTAGATGAACACGTGAGAATAATAGCACAGGAAATGATGACGTTGGGAGAGTCAATCTCAGTCAATCCGTGCGCTTTGCCAAATGGACAGAGCTGGGTCGTCAGGTAGTGACTTGCTGTCAGCGCAGATGGATCAGTGAAGCAGGTGTAGCTGTCTATGAAACAGCACGACAGGCTCCTCATTAAGCATTACCTAAAGCAGTGGCTAAACTTGTAACTGTTTTGTTGCAAAGCCAAATCTTATGGTGAAATTAGATCTTGTGTTTGTTGAGCTAAGATCGAATTATTGTTGAGTATAGCAATCGTATTCTGCAGATTATGTTTTCCTGTTCAGTATCCGACACCTTGTAGCCAAACCATGACCAGAGTACAGAAGTTGAGTCGGTCTTTTTTACGAGCTCCTTCTATTCCATGTGTTCAGTGCTCGCAGCTATTTTTCCTTCTTCCTTGTTGTGGTGACGCAATGACCTATCGCGGTAGGAAGGTATAACCCAAAATCTCTACCGTTGGCCAAATTTATACCGCATACCGTTTATACCTTTTATACCGCCCACCCCTAAGTATAGGGTTATGCTCTTTTAGTGTGCATATGTATGTATATGATATTGGTTAATGCGTTTCTCTGTGATTCTATGCGTGTGTGTATGCACGCAGGCATATGTGATTCTCTGATTGAGTTTCTAGTGAACCATATCATGGTAATACACCTGGTGTTATTGTGTATTTGCATTGTTATTGTTGTACTGTAATGTTTTGTATCACTGTTGTATCACTGCAAGTATTGTTCATGTCAGTGAAAGTGAAAGCAGAAGTCAGCTTCTGGGTGTGAAATATTTCTTCTGTCTGTGTAGAGCCTCGATTTTGTTTGTTTTGTGTGTGTGTGTGTGTGTCTAACTGTGTGTCTTATCTGCTCTGACAGGCATTTTAACCTGCGGATGAAGAGGGACACCAAACTCTTCTCCAACGACTTCAAGCTGGAGATGTCAGGAGAGGAAATGGACTATGACACCTCTCACATCTACACTGGAGAGATCTATGGTGAGACACACACACACACACACACACACACACACACACACACACATATACTATATGGCATGGCAACACACACACACACACTCGGGCAACTACAAAAGTTGATTCTTTTAGCTTGTGCCTTACTCAAACTGCTTCTCAGCAGCTGCGTTCCTTGGGGAAATAATAGACTTTAATGGTCTGGTAGTGAAAAAAGCCTGGCAGTGTGAACGGCACCTAAATATATGGATATATATATATATATGCATTACACATTTATTACCAGTATTGTAGATATATGTGCATTACACATGTATATTATCAGTGTTGTATGTATGTGCATCACATAACCTAGAGTGAAGGGAATTGCAATGTAAGGATAAGTATCGACAGCAGATGGCATCAATCCACACACCCAACATTCTGTGTCTCCCTTAATATCAGCATAACCATGAGCAGTTTTCAAAAACACATTGTTTTTGTGCACATCCTGATGGCTATCATATAGACAGATAACTCAATTAGTAGTATGTTGAAAATACATATATATGACATCTGAGGCTTTGTTGGTGAAAATCATCATGAGCTGTAAACGCAGAGGTTTCACCTCAATGTGAAGAGTTTACCAAGAGATTGCAGTTCTGGTCAGCTCAACCACAGCTCTGAAAAAATAAGTATTTTGGAAGCACTGACATGAGTGTGTGTGTGTGTTGACAGCCATCCACCCTGGACTATAAATAGCCTGTCAGAGCTTGTTCAGGAGACTATTTTATTTTACCACAAATGTCGTTTTCAAGCACTTGATTTCATCACCGCTCTCAGGAAATGACAGAGATGACACCTGGCACAGTTGGTTACCACTGCCAAGCAAGCATCAGTGGGATGCTGTCGCTGCAGATGCACAGACCAGGCAACAACACCCCACTCAGCAACCCCTTCACACAGATAGTAGATCAGACATTAGTCCTCACACAGATATCCCTCCTTCACACAGATATCACTCCTTCACACAGATATCCCTCCTTCACACATATATTAGTCCTCACACAGATATCCCTCCTTCACACAGATATCCCTCCTTCACACAGATATCGCTCCTTCACACAAATATCGCTCCTTCACACAGTATCAATCCTGACACAGTTATCACTCCTTCAGACACATATCACTTTCAGACAGTTATCCCTCCTTCACACAGATATCCCTCCTTCACACAGATATCCCTCCTTCACACAAATATCGCTCCTTCACACAAATATCGCTCCTTCACACAAATATCGGTCCTTCACACAAGTATCACTCCTTCACACAAATATCAGCCTTTCATACAGATATCAGTCTTCCACACAGTATCAGTCTTCACACAATTATCCCTCCTTCAGACACATATCACTTTCAGACAGATATCAGTCTTTCAGACAGTATCGCTCCTCACACAATAATCAATCTTTTAGACAGATATCACTTTTTCAGAAAGATATCACTCTTTCAGAAAGATATCACTCTTTCAGACAGTATCACTACTCACACAATAATCACTCTTTCAGACAGTTATCACTCTTTCAGACAGATACCACTCTTTCAGACAGATATCACTCTTTCAGAAGGATATCACATTTTCAGACAGCTATCACTTTTTCAGAAAGATAACACTCTTTCACACAGATATCACTCTTTCAGACAGATATCGCTTCTCACAGATATTTCTCCTCAAATATTACTTCAATGTGGCGTGGGCTCTGCACAGTCATTCCAACCACAGCTCAGTGCACTGATTCCAACCACAGCTTGCGCTTGCCATGGAACCCCACCCTGCAGGCGCCCCTGATCCCCTCATTATGGCGTAGACCTTAAAACAGATTGCTTATGTAGTCGATGTATACTCCATCAGCCATCCATCATTACAGCCCAAAGGAAATTTCAGCAGCATTTTTTAAAGCAACTAGTACCTTATGTAGTCGATGTATACTCCATTAGCCATCCATCATTACAGCCCAAAGGAAATTTCAGCAGCATTTTTTAAAGCAACTAGTACCATCCCAAATGGTGATCCTGCGTGCTGTTGCAAATTTTCGTGAGACAGACGGTGCCCTCAAGAAACCAAACCTAGGTTGACCTTAAATGTGTCGTAGTGCAGAGAACTGCCGATATGTGGGAAACGCTATTCATGATGAATCTTTGGCTGGTCTTCCACTACATGTACAACTCTGCTAACCAAGTCTTTATCTAGGTGCCTTTGTGCGTGTGTGTGTGTGTGTGTGTGTGTGTGTAGATGGTGGGGGTGGGCATGCCTTTGTTTACTCTGTGTTCCTTTAGCTTGTTGTATCCTCCTTTTGTAAGTATAAAAGCGTCTTTTAAGTGTAATGTAACTTATCTTAAGGGTGGGTGGATGTGCAGGTAATGATGATGATGATGTGTTTGTGTAGGTGAGGAAGGCAGCCTGAGCCACGGCTCACTGGTGGATGGGAAGTTTGAGGGCTTCATTTCAACCACTCGGGGGACATTCTACGTAGAGCCAGCCGAGAGATACCTGCAGGACAAGAACGTCCCCTTCCACTCCGTCATCTACCATGAAGACGACATCCGTATGTGTATACACACACACACACACAGAGTAACATCCTCTTCCGCTTAGTCATCTACTCCGAAGATGACATCACAAACATTCAAACACACACACTCACACATAACAACACTCTGCACTGCACTACCTGACACATTAATGCACATATGCATCCCATACACCCACACAGTTACACACCTGTAGCCCTGTATTTAACCTCAAGGACAGCCTTCTGTCTGTCAAAACCCTAAGGATAACCAGATAAATAAACTCTCTCTTTCACACACACACACACACACACACACACATTCAGATGTATTTTAGGATAACCCCTGCCCTTTCCTGTGCTGCTGTGCTAACCCTGTCCCTTCCTGTGCTGCTGTGCTAGCCACGCCCCTTCCCATGCTGCTGGGGCAAACCATGCCTCTTCCTGTGCTGCTGTGCTAACTCCTCCCATTCCTGTGCTGCAGATTACCCCCATAAGTATGGCCCCCAGGGAGGCTGTGCAGACCACAGTGTCTTCGAGAAGATGAAGAAGTTCCAAAACTCAGGCGTAGATGAGGCTGTCACCGTAAGTTCCTCATGTCTCCCAAAGCCCATTTACATTTGAAAGAGATATGTTGAGAGACATACATATATATTTTTGAAAGAGATATGTTGTTAAGACCATATATATAAGATAATACAGTATATTTTTTTGATTCAGCAGTACCACTTCATCAAAGCCACTTACTTTTCAGTCGTAACTCTGTTTTAATAAAACTGGTTGTGTTTTCATACTTGTGTAATTTATTGAAAACAAAACACTTTCCTTATTGTGTGTAAAAATATTGATATGTATTGTATATCACCAATTGGCCCAAAAAAATCAGAACCAAGTTTTGGTCCATATCGCCCAGCCCTAGATGTAACAGAGACATTCTGAAATTTGATAGCAACATCGAAGTCCTGCATTTTAGAGTGCTGCCTTGGTCAAGCACAGCATGCATCCTGGTCAGATGGGTTTGAAAAAGTGCTACCTGTGTGGACCAATGAAAGCCCCAAGCTCAATTTCTGCCGACAACTTTAAAACGTTAATGTCCATCTGTGCCGACGGTGAATATATAGACATCCTGGCTGAAGTAGATGCTCTGTCTGGACAGGAGAAGGGCGGTGTGCAGGAGAGTGTGTCGGCTCAGGACAAGAGCGTGTTTGTGGAGGAGGAGGAGGCAGGCCACGGGCCAGTGCTCCTAAGGAGGAAGAGGATGGCCCAGCCGGAGAAAAACACGTGCCAATTATTCATTCAGACGGACCACCTCTTCTACAAGTACTACAAGACCAGGGAGGCAGTCATAGCACAGGTAACATGCGCGCACGCACACACACACACACACACGTATTCACTGTAGTCCAACACACACCCACTCCAACCTCGTCTGGACAGTATTGTAGATCATTGTTTTCCTTTGGTCTTAAAATGGGGAAAATAGTCAATTTTTACGAGATTGTCCATTTACGTGGAGACAGTGGAGGGGGCTCCATTGAGAAAAATCACTCAAGAGTTGCATAGTGCTGCTTTAAACGCCAGCATCGCTACCTTTGATCTCTGACCTTTGCCTCTGCTGCAGATTTCCAGTCACGTGAAGGCCATCGATGCCATCTACCAGGGCACCGACTTCCAGGGAATACGCAACATCAGCTTCATGGTCAAGAGAATACGGGTGAGCATACTACAGGCCCCTCTCTCTCTCTCTCTCTCTCTCTCTGTCTCGTTCGTTCTTTCTTTCTTTCTTTCTTTCTTTCTTTCTTTCTTTCTTTCTATATTTCTTTCTTTCTTTCTTGCTCTTTGTCAGAAGTTAGCCTTTTCTCTGTCTTCTTCTATCTCACTCAGACATTAGCCTTCTCTCTTTCTCTTTTTCTCGTCCCTTCAGACATCAGGTTTTTCTGGCTCTCTCTTTCCTTTAGATGTAGCATTGTCTGTCTCTCTCCTGTAGACGTTTGCCTTGTGCAGTAGGAAGACTCTCAACACTGCGTCTCTCTGCTTCATGCTGCTGCCTTGGTGCTGATGACTCAGCACTCTTCCTCATATTCTGCTGAAGCACCCCTGTGTGTGTGTGTGTGTGTGTGCTCAAGATCAACACGACAAGTGATGAGAGGGATAAGTCCAACCCTTTCCGCTTCGCCAACATCGGCGTAGAGAAGTTCCTGGAGTTGAACTCTGAGCAGAACCACGATGACTACTGCCTTGCCTACGTCTTCACCGACCGCGACTTTGACGATGGTGTGCTGGGACTGGCCTGGGTTGGAGCTCCTTCAGGTGTGTGTCTGTGCGCCTGTGTGTGTGTGCACCGTGTGTGTGTGTGTATGTGCGTGTAATGGTGTGCTGGGACTGGCCTGGGTTGGAGCTCCTTCAGGTGTGTGTGCGCATCTGTGTGTGCGCTCACGCGCGTGTGTGTGTGCACGTGTGTGTGTGTGTGTGTGTGTGTGTGTGTGTGATGGCGTGCTTGGACTGACATGGGCTGGAGCTCCTTCAGTTATGTGTGTCTGTCTGTGTGTATGTCTGTGTGTGTGTCTGTGTGAGTGATTGGACTTGGCTGGGTTAGAGCTTCTTTGTGTGTGTGTGTGCTTGCAAAATGTACTGGTACAGTAAGATGCTAACCACACTTTAACAGCAAGATGCTAACAACACAGTAAGATCGGAATAACAGTAAGGTGCTAACAATACTATATTAGTATGATGGTAATAACACTGTTAATAACATTTAGGTCGTAGTAACACTATTACAGTAAGATGGTAATAACACTACTACAGTAAGTTCATAATGACACTATTACAATAACATGGTAATAACACTATAGCAGCAAGTTGGTAATAACACTGTAACAGTATGATGCTAATAACACTATTTCAGTAAGATGCTAACAACACTATTGGAGTAAAATGCTAAAAAAGTGTACGTGTCTGTATGTGTGTGGTGCCAACAGGTAGCTCAGGTGGGATCTGTGAGACATTCTAAGATGTACAGTGTGCTAAAGGTGTGTGTGTGTGTGTGGTATGAACAGGTAGCTCAGGTGGGATCTGTGAAAAGAGTAAGCTGTACTCTGATGGGAAGAAGAAGTCTCTGAACACGGGCATCATCACTGTCCAGAACTATGCCTCTCATGTCCCCCCGAAGGTCTCACACATCACTTTTGCACACGAGGTCGGACACAACTTCGGTTCGCCGGTGAGTATTCGCTAGACTCCTCACTACAGCTACTAGCTAGCGGTGTACTCTACAGCTAATGCTTTAGCTAATGCTCTCTGGGAGTCAGCTTTCCAGCTATTGCTCTGTAGCAGTCTGCCCTACAGCTAACATTCCATATGAGTCAGCTTTCCAGCTATCGCTCTGTAGCAATCTGCCCCACCGCTAACATTCTATAGGAGTCAGCTTTCCAGCTATCGCTCTGTAGCAATCTGCCCTACAGCTAACATTGTATAGGAGTTAGGTTTCCAGCTAACACTCTGTAGCAATCTGCCCTACAGCTAACATATAGGAGTCAGACCAAGCGAATCAGCCCAATCAGCGAACAGAGGGAGTGTTAGTGAGCGATAACATTGACTTTGTGTGCTACAATCGAATTGTAGTGCCTAGGCAGGCTTATTGCATACGTGACAACCAGATGTTAGGGATTGGGTAAAGGCAGAGCCACTTGTTTTAAACTTCAGCAGAGTCCACACCTCCAGCAAGAAATCGTTTCTCAGTGCAGCAAGGCCAGACCCTCTGTACAAAATGAAATGGAGTACGAGGGGCTGGTTTAGCAGGCTGTGACTGCTGACCATCAAACCATAATTTACAAGAGAGCACAACAAACCCCTAGAATGCTTAAATTATCCAAATTTTACATTAGAACTCAAATGTTTAAAATGTCCTAGTTTTACATGAGAACTCAAATGCTTAAAATGTCCTAGTTTTACGTAAGAACTAGAATACCTAAACTGTCCTAGTTTTACATGAGAACTAGAATTCTTAAAATGTCCTAGTTTTACATGAGAACCACAATGCTTAAAATGTCTTAGTTTTACATGAGAACTCAAATGTTTAAAATGTCCTACTTTTACATGAGAACTAGAATTCTTAAAATGTCCTAGTTTAACATGAGAACTCAAATACATAAACTGATCTAGTTTAACATGAGAACTAGAATTCTTGGGTTGACACCCACACCCATCTCATCTCTATCATGCCTTTCTGCCCCCTGTCCTCTACCACAAACACACACACACACACACACACACACACACACACACACACACTGTAGCATGACTCGGGGTCAGAGTGCACGCCGGGTGAGTCCAAGAGCCAGGAGAAGAAGGAAAAGGGCAACTACATCATGTACGCGCGCGCCACCTCTGGCGACAAGTTCAACAACAACAAGTTCTCCGAGTGCAGCGTGCGCAACATCAGCCAGGTGCTCGACAAGAAGAGGGGCAACTGCTTCGTCGGTGAGTTAGCAGACCTCTGCCTACACAACACTGTGTGTGTGTGTGTGTGTGTGTGTGTGTGTGTGTGTGTGTGTGTGTGTGTGTGAGAGGATCACAAAATGGTTAACTTGGCCGGTGCCTGACTCCACTTTAACAGTGTAAAAGTGCAAGATCGTGTTTTCATTACCATTTTTAATCCTCAAGTCACATTTCACCATGCTTTTGATCTTTCACCTTTTGCATTAATTGTACATGTAACTGCTTATGAGAGACTCCACTGATCAGAGTTGTGTGTGTGTGCATGTGTGTATGTGTTAATGTGTGTGTGTGTGTGTGTGTGTGTGTGTAGAGTCGGGCCAGCCCATCTGCGGTAACGGTTTGGTGGAGCCCGGGGAGGAGTGTGACTGTGGCTACAGTGACCAGTGCAAAGACCAGTGTTGCTACGATGCCAACCAGCCCGACAACAAGAAGTGCAAACTCAAGGCCAACAAAGTCTGCAGGTGTGTATGCAGAGTGTGTTTGTGTGTGCATCTGGAGTGTATATGAATTTCTCTCTTCTCCTCTGCCCTTTGTTTCTTGCAATTCTTTTCTTTTTCTCTGTGTCTTTCTCCTCCTTCTGTCCTCTCTTTCTCTCCCTCTCTGTCTCTCTGTATCCTCTCTCTCTGTAGCTCTCTCTCTTGTGCTCTCTCTCTCTCTTTCTCTCTCTTTCTCTATAGGTCTCTCTCTTGTGGTCTCTCTCTCTGTCTTTCTCTTGTGACAAAGTCCCTCCTCTTTCTCAGTCACACACTTTGTGTGTGTTTGTCATTGTGACTAAGTCCCTCTCTGTCTCTCGTGCGTGTGTGTGTGTGTGTGCGTGCTTGTGTGTGTGTGCGTGTGTGTGTGTGTGTGTGTGTAGTCCGAGCCAGGGCCCGTGCTGCATGCGCGAGTGCACGTATAAGGGGCGTAACGAGAAATGTCGAGAGGAGTCGGAGTGCGCGCATCAGGGTATGTGCAACGGCGTCAGCCCCCAGTGCCCCACCTCCGAGCCCAAGGCCAACTTCACCGCCTGCCACGGGGAGACACAAGTCTGCCTCAACGGGGTAGGAACACCTCTGTGTGTGTGTGTGTGTGTAAATATAGCACAATCCATCACAGTTTTGTAATGGGTGTGGTTTGATGGCATGCACTTTTGACTGACACAATCTCTTTCTCTATGGTGTGTGTGTTTGTGTGTGCATGGGTGTGCATGTGTGCATGTGTGTGTGTGTGTGGGTGTGTGTGTGGGTGTGTGTGTGTGGGTGTGTGTGTGTGTGTGTGTGCGCGTGCAGGGCTGCTCTGGCTCCATCTGTGAGAAGTACGGGCTGGAGGTGTGTACATGTGCCAGTGTGGACGGGAAGGACGAGACCGAACTCTGCCACGTCTGCTGCATGGAGAAGAGTGAGTATCGCGCGCACACACACACATTCTTTCACATATACACACACAGTGCATACAAACACACACTGTCTCACATATATACACACAGTGCACACCCACATACACACATACACACACACACACACACACACTCTCTCCCAAACACAGACATACTGTGCAAAGAGACACTGTCCCACACTTAACAGGGTGGCCGCGGGTCCTTAAAAAGTCTGAAATGGTATTAAATTTCGTTTTTGTCAAATAAGGCCTTGAAAAGTCTTAAAATGTCTTAAATGTTCAACCCAAAGGTCTTAAATGTGAGGGGACTCCATTCCATTTCTTCCTTGTCGTTGAATTTAGGAGCGGAAAAAAGTTCGGTGGCCACCATGACTGTAAATATTCTTTACGTCGTTGGTGGCTACTTACTGTATCGCTCGCATAGATTTTGGGCTTTACGAGCACCCGTCATTATTTGATGCGCGCTGTCATTCAGCATTCCAATCAGTTATGTTGAATGGTAGATGCATTGCAGACAAAGTTTTTCGTTTAGCAGCTATAGTCTAAATTTTCCTCATCTTAAAAGATGGGGAAATGTAAATTTCAAGGGAGATGGTTGGAGGACCCGAAATATGCGTGGTGGCTGAGAGCGGTCCCAAACTGATGACCGTGAAGCAAGGTATGCTTTGTTTTCTGTTTATTAGCAATGGGTATAGCTTTTCCAAGCATAGGTTAACCGTGGCTGCATTTGAAAATAAAAATGTAAATGCAATGCTTTAATGGACATTATGAAAATATAACTAAAGTTATGACAATTGTAACTGAGTGCAATGTGAGGGGAAACGCATTTATCTACTACCCGTATTGGCCAGAATATAGCAGCTAAGTCGACCCCCAACTCGGGCTCGCTACCGATGACCTGCTCTGTGACCTGAGTGTTATTGGGGGATTCGGCAGCGTTCACAACCGTAATTTTGAAATTGTAATTTTGATCAAGTCCATCAAAGCTGTTAATTTGACCCGGCTTCGAACCACTTTGTTCAAGACAATCTCTATGGAGATATTTTTGTCTCATTAATATTTGTAAATGCACAGAAAGTGATCTACTCTATGGTATCAACTCATAGTCTAAAACCTTTTAGTCAAAATAAAATAAAAATACTTTATTCGTGATTCACATCAATCAAAAAGGTCTAGACCTATCTTAGTTCAGAACAAGACCAATTGTTGTACTTACAGTAGGGTATGGTGACTGCTGCCCTTGCTGTCCGTCCATGATTCCTCATCTCATTAAGGTTTTTTGCGCGAAGGCTCTTGTTGCCTCCTGCGATAATTCCTATAACACTGCCATCTAGTGGACGTGAATGTGTATGTGAGGCTATTTGTGGATCTTGTCTGCATTTGTGGATTTTGCAGTGTGTCTCAAAAATACGTCACAGAGGTGAATGTGTGTAATTGCTGATCCACAAATGTGACTCACATTTCACAAACATAATTGTCAGTTTTACAAATGTATTTTTGATTTGCAAATGAAAAACAGTATATTTATACGTTAGTAAATTGTCTAGTGTAACTGTATAGTTGCCCTGTCATTGTTAGTGAATTGTCTAGTGTAACTGTATAGTTGCCCTGTCATTGTTCAGAGTGTAGTAGGGACGTTTGGGGTAGGGGTGGTGGGATGAGGTGAGGAGTTGGTTTGTCTTATTTGGAAATTGAAAAGATTTTTTTTTTTTTTTTAAAGAATTCGATTGCATATACATTAAATAATGTAAAATAACCCATT
The DNA here is from genome assembly GCA_027475355.1 of Coilia nasus. Taxonomy (NCBI): domain Eukaryota; kingdom Metazoa; phylum Chordata; class Actinopteri; order Clupeiformes; family Engraulidae; genus Coilia; species Coilia nasus. The sequence goes on from CM050208.1 coordinate 25,704,668, forward strand.
GATTTTTGTGCTTTATTTTCACGTGTATGATCTTGCGAGTTGGTCTTAATTTTTTTTTTAAATGGCATTGAAAAGTCTTAAAAAGGTCTTAAATTTAACTTGGTCAAACCTGTAGACACCCTGCTTAAAAACGCACAGAGGACACACACACGCACAGAAACCAAGTGTCATATCATGTCTTGCATCCCTACATCTGTTCTCGGATTGGTGGAATGTTGTCTCCGTTCCCTCTCCCTCCTTCCTGATTGGTTAACCTGTGCTCTGTGGCGCCCCCTGCAGTGAACCCGAGCACCTGCAGCAGTACGGGGTCGGAGCGCTGGCTGCGCTTCTTCAACCGAAAGGTCACGACCCTGCAGGCAGGGTCTCCCTGCAACGACTTCAAGGGCTACTGCGACGTCTTCATGCGTTGCCGCCTAGTGGACGCAGATGGACCCCTCGCCCGCCTCAAGAAGGCCATCTTCAACCCTGAGCTCTACGAGAACATCGCCGAGTGGATAGTGGTATGTGTCTCACACACACACACACACACACACACACACAAACACACACACCTCACACACCTCAAGAAGACCATCTTGTGTATGTGTTTGTGTTTTTAAATGCTTATGTGTGTGGTGGACAGTGCTGCTGGTTGTGTGTGTGTGTGTGTGTGTGTGTGTGTGTGTGTGTGTGTGTGTGTGTGTGTGTGTGTGTGTAAATGTTAATGTCCGTGTGTTTTGTCTCCTATAGGCACATTGGTGGGCAGTGCTCCTGATGGGAATTGCTCTCATCATGCTGATGGCCGGCTTCATCAAGATCTGCAGCGTACACACACCCAGCAGCAACCCCAAACTACCACCTCCAAAACCCCTGCCAGGTGTGTACACACAAACACACACACACAAACACACACACACACACACAAACCCAGCAGCAACCCCAAACTACCACCTCCAAAACCCCTGCCAGGTGTGTACACACAAACACACACACACAAACACACACACACACACACAAACCCAGCAGCAACCCCAAACTACCACCTCCAAAACCCCTGCCAGGTGTGTACACACACACACACACACACACACACACACACCCAGCAGCAACCCCAAACTACCACCTCCAAAACCCCTGCCAGGTGTGTACACACACATGTGCCCCTCCCAAACCACTGCCAAATATATGAGCTGAATAATGACTCAAACTGAATAATGAGCTCATGACCTGCTCATACCTGAGTGTTACTGGTGTCTCACCTGAGTGTGCCCCCCCCTTCAGGTACCCTGAAGCGCCGTCGGGCTCAGCACGCCAGCCAGCAGCATCCGCACCAGCACGCGCATCAGAACCAGCACGGCCATCAGAACCAGCATGCGCATCAGAACCAGCACCCCCGACAGGCCCCGCGCCAGCCCCACCCACAGCGCCACCACCGGCAGCCCCGCGAGAACTACCAGATGGGCCAAATGCGCCGCTGACCCCCCCCCCCCCTCCACGATCCCGTGACCCCTGACCTCTCACCTGCCAACCATGCACCCTCCTCCCAGTGCCTGCTTTACAGTGGGATGGATGTTCACTTCTCCAAAGACCCAGCACAGACCTACACACAAATACATATACAGACTCCCACACACACACAGCTACACATAAACGCTTCTCAGTAGCCATTCACACACACACACGCACACACACACAATCATATGTATATCAGACTGGACAAGAGAAATACAGCATCAGTGCTTACTCATGCACCATTGAAACACAGTGAAGATTAGCACACCATTCTGCTTCCTACACACACACACACACACACACACACACACACACAATCATGAGTTTAGAAGGGTGGATCTTGATGCTGACAGGAGTGCTTGCAAGGTGAAGCCTTTTTCGGGATGACATCTTACAATGTTCACAATCTCTCCATCTATACCTCTTTCTCTCTCTGCCTTTTTTGTCTTTCTCTCTCTCTCTCCCCCTCTCGCCCCCCTCCTCTCTGCCTTCTTCTCTTTCCTCTCTCTTCCCCTCTTTCTTACAGTGCTTTTAAAATGGTCTCTATGACCTGAGAATGGGCTGTGACGCTGTGTGTGTGTGCACGCGTGTGTGTGCTTGTGTGTGTGTTTATGCTGTCGTCTGGGTAGTTGAAATATACGGTACCATGTTTAGACTCACACCTCAGCAGTCTCCTATGAGGAACTTATGATTTTCTTATTCAACTCTAGAGTTCATCATGACTCTCTTATGGGGTTTTAGACCCAATCATGATTCTCTTATTCCCCCCCTAGACCTAATCATGACCACCTCAACACACACCACACTGATGCGGCACAGACCACCTTAACAAAGACACGCCACACTGATGCGGCACAGACCACCTTAACAAAAACACGCCACACTGATGCAGTACAGACCACCTTAACAAAGACACACCACAGTAATGCGGTACAGCCCACCTTAACACACACACTACACTAATGCGGCACAGACCACCTTAACACAGACACCACAGTAATGCAGTACAGACCACCTTAACAAGGAGATGGCACACTGCAGCAAAGACCACCTTAACACACACACCACACTGATGCAGCACAAACCACCTTAACAAAGACACGCCACAGTAATGCAGCAGAGACCTCCTTAAGCATGACACGCCACACCAGTGGACATTAGACATAAACAAGGAGACACCACTTCCTCCCTCTTGTTTTCCTTTTCCCTCTCTCCGTTTCTTTCTGTTTTCTTCGCCCTTTCTTTCTGTCTCTCCATCCTGGTTTGTAAAAGCCTGAAGATATAGCCTTTTGCCTCCCTTGCTGTACTCCTGGGGCCTGTACAGATTTATGACTGTAAAGAATTGTATCATATGTGACAGCAGAGCTTATTTCTTCTACTGTCGAAAGAGAGGAATTACTCACAGTTGTGATCAACATTCTCAGGATTCTAAACGCTAACACTAAGGAAGTCATTGTTTAGCACGTTCATGTGGAAGTCACTGAGTGGCACACGACCTTGGATCTCGTGAAAAGGCCGTGGGGGATGTGCTGGCGTCCTCGTCAAGCCGAGTGCAGACATATCTCACGCCCAATGGCCCCATCGCTCTGGGCTGCGAGGGGTTTACATAGATACGTCCCCCCCATCTGTCGCCCAAGCCTCCCGTGACTCTGCAGCTACACCCAGACAGGTCAAAGGTCACTTTGCTGAGCCATCAGGCTCATTTTTGCTCCTCGCTTTTCTTGCTTTCTCTGTTCTTGGCTGTTGTGTGTCTGTGTGTGCTCTGTCGGCCTGTGTGTGCATGGAAGGGATTCCTAATGTAAAGAGATATGACGAGTGAAGAAGCTTTTAATAAGTTTCATGTTTTTTTTTATTATTCCTTTGTTTTTCAAACCACATTTGCATTTTAAAATGATTGCTTATTATATGAGAACATCGATTAAGGAACCACTAACTATAGCATATAGATGTTTGAGTGAAACTGAAATTAGATTGAGACACTAAACACGTTTATTTGATGAAAAATGGAACTACACATAATCACTGCCTGTCTACTAACGCCTGTTGCCATAGCCACTCTGTAACGCATAGTTGGGCCATAGGGGGCGCCACACCCCCACTCTGAGGAGGAGATGAGGACCTTTCCGCTACACACACAACCACACACACCTGTGAGTGTCAGCCTCCCAACTGCACCTCAGTCACCGCTGCCACAGTGTGTCTGTGTGGTCCCGCCATGCCAGCCAATCACACTGAAGCATCAGCAACACATGCTCATCTGGACAATCCTAATAGGTTACTCATGCGCATCATCATTGGGGTACACCTGGCAAAGCGCTTGTGTCATCATCTGTCCAGGTGCAGAGGTCAGGTCCAGCTCAGACTGTGGACAGCACAGGGAGGGGCAGGGCAGCAGTGGCTGATGGGAAGGTGGGGGTGGGGCTTAGCTCCTACTGCACCAGAGCAGCATGGCAGAGATGCTGCTGAGGTTTCTATGACAACAGAGAGACGGACTCAGTCAGAAACCCAGCTTTCATTTTCACATGAAGGGTTTTTTCTTTTTTCTTTTTTTTTTTTTTCGGTTGGATAAAAAAGAAAGAGACTGGACTCCACTTTGTCAGCCATTGCTGTGAGGTCATCTTTACAGTGCCATTGCCATGAGGTCTCCTTTGCAGCACCATCGCTGTGAGGTCATCTTCACAGTGCCATCGCTTTGAGATCTTCACAGCGCCATCGCTGTGAGGTCATCTTAACTGCTGACAGGAAGCCACTTGGGGAGCTGCCGTTGCAGAACAACACCTGACTTCTTTCCTTGTAAACTATGTACAGAACCTGGAAAATTTTGTGTTCCATTTGAAGATGAATATGACATTTTGTGTTTCATTTCAAGATAAATATGACATTTTGATATATGTGTCACTTTTCCTTATTTTTGTCTTATAAATTGAAGAGAGAATTTTGCCAGTGATACTAATGTGTGAAATGAAGTAATGTCTGGCAGCTTGACAACATCTGACCTTGGCGATACTTTTCTCATCTCTGGTCGGAGTCGTCGGATGGGGTGCTGATGTGAATCATTGTGGTGAACGATGAACACGTTAGGCTACGCTGAGGTCCTGTGTTTCTCTCAGACTTTACTCTCCTCTCCTGTGGTGTGACCTGGAAATGGGATCTGTTGCCGCTACTTTTCATTTTACTTTTGACATTTCAGTTCTGTTGATTTCTTTAATTTCATGTAGTCCTGGTAAGAGTTTATAGCAAAACGTGCACTGAAAATGTCCAAATTGAGTCGAAATGTTGTAGGTTATGTAGGCTGAACGATCACAAAAGTTAAAAAAGAAAAAGAAATACTACTGTCTGATGTTAATGTTCACTGTGTTTTATACAGTACCTAAATTTTTTTGTTCACTTTGAACATTTTTACTTAACATTTCAAAACGTATTGTGCAAAGAGATGTAATTTTTTGGAGTACTTGAAATGCATTAATAAAAAGACTCAGTTGAACTTCTCTTTTCATGGATCTCTGTCTGTGCATACTGTACAAACTCCAGCCGGTCTGTCCATACTACACATACTAAAATCACATTTAAATGCAAATTTAGGCTCATTATAAGCTCATATGATGGTTATCACAGTGATAGTGATATCATGGTTTATGACTATGCAAGCAAAGGTATACGGTCACTAAGGCAAATTAAAAATACTGCATGAAGAAATGTTTACAACTGCTTATTTGCATCTAAATCCTGCATGTTTTCTGAAAGTGACAGGTTCAGATTCTGTTTTAGCTGTGTAACTGCATTTATATAGCCAAGTGCTCTCACATACTCAGCAGAGTACCCAAAGTGCACACACACACACACACATACTGGTGGCAAAATGCTGCCCTGCAAGGCGCCAATCAGCACACGGGGAGCAGGATGGGGTTCACTGTCCTGCTCAAGGACACTTTGACCTAGCCAGGAGGTGGTGGACACTATGACGCTAACAGAGGACATATGTGATTATGGCATCACTATTCATGTGCCTCACAGGGTCCAAAGATTCTAGGCAGCAATCCCGCGAGAAATCTCACAGTGTTTCCCCTTGATCCATTCAGCAGCAGTGCACCACCACTGCTAAAACGATGAGCGCTGCTAATAGGCTATTGAAATATGAAAATGATTTTCCTCTAAAATATGGAAAACTGAAATGTTGTTGTTCATAATCTGTCACCATCCTTAGTCCATGTCAGATAACATTTCCCATAAATAGTCTCTGACATAATTTTATGTACAATACATTTACACATCTTTTGATGTTTGGAGATGTTAACGCATGGCTTCAGCGCCCTCCTGTGTACATTTTATCTGATAGCTGTTTTTAACCGTCAAAGATGTAACTGCACTCGTAGCATGTTAACTCACTTGTGTAACTTGTTGTTTATGTTTATCGGTAGTTCTATTTATATATGAGGCTCTAAGGCTCTGACAGATTTTGTACAAAACTCTGACGGACAATAAATAACACAACCTGAACACAAACCTGAAAACTAAGGAAATTTGACGTGATCTTTATATTAAAAATGTGAAACAATTTACAGTGAGCCACAAAAGGTAAACATGGACAAACCATGTCCATCAAGGTCCATGAGGACAGTCTTCTACAGCACCTCCATGCTGGTGAAGTTGAAAACAGCTGAACACACGTTGCCTCCAGCTGGGCATTGCGCAAGCGCGAAATGAGGTTTCCATCGTTTCCGCAGCAATCAGAGTGACTTCAGTTTCCGCTGGGTTGCCTTTCAGTGGCTGCATCATGTTTAGGACTGCTCTGCGACTTTCCTGCTCCGGTGTCCGGAGTTTAACACGATCAAGACCGCAATGCACAGGTAATCCATTGTTATCAGTCGTACGGCTTTGTCGCCGTATCTGTTTTAAAAGTTAATGTTTGGGTCATACTGACCAGTTCGCAGACCGGACGGTTAGCCGTTAGCCACTTGCTGCTAGCAAGCTGCTAGCAAGCCATTAATCTTAGCAGCCAGCCAGTAGCGTTTGGCTTGCTAGTCTGCTAGCTTTGATATAACGGATTTGTGGACCCTCGTAGATTTCTGTATTGTGTCGTATTACGTGCAGAAGGTGGGCTAAATATTCTTACAACATACAGAAATGTGTCTGTTATTTGGCAAAGAGCTGGTTTTCCTTGAATTCTCTTTAGTAACCCCTTTATTTCGGTCTGTGTCCTTGCAATGACCCACTACAGTGAGGCTTTGGGCCTTACCTCCTCAGCTAGCCTGTTAGCTCGAGTGAGTTGAAAGTCCTCTTAACCGTGGAGGGAATGGTAACTAGTGGTTCTCAGTAGTGAAACCGCATGTCAAGTTACCTAGCCATTTGGTCATCATAGTCGTCAAGATCTGCATTTATCCGCCAGAGCACCTCTGCTAGAGACAGAGTCGTGTCATGTGGGTTAAGTAACAAGAGATTGGTTGAGTAACGTAAATATGAACTATTTCTTTACATTGGCTTTTTGTCCGCTATGTTAATGTTACCTATGTAACGCTGCCTACACAGTCATAAGATTTCTTGCTCCTTGCACAGTGTTGTGGGTTTAAGTCTGTTTTAATGAATAGTAAACATCGGTTACTGAAGTGTACACGAACGGTAACTATGTGGAAGTCCTAACTGTAGTAGTAAGATAGAATCTAACTGTATTGTACAAACCAGAGGTTTGTTAGCTGAAGAGCACGGTAACGTCTTGGCTTTGCTCGCACGACCAGCCATTTGCTACATGGTTGTGTTTACTAAGCTAAAAGATTAACTGGTGAGCTAGAAACCTGACAAGGTCATTGACCTAAGGCTAAGCCTTCCATGGCACGCCCTTTTTTTCCCCTATATTCGAGAATTGTAAGCACTCATCGGTGTTTCCCTGTGTAGCTTTCTAAATGTTCTGCTGACCACTGAGTTACACAACAGCCTGGGTAGCAGTACAGTACAGGCTGTTGAAGTGGGGACTGTAGCGACGTGCCTTGCTGAAGGTAGTGTCATTTTTACAAGCAGGGGTCGGTCATGTGAGGACACTGGCAGAGGCCCAGCTGGAAGCATATCCTCGCCAGTGACCTCAGAGGGTAGTGAGGAGTCCCTTTACCCTTCACCACCACTGTACAGATATGTGCTGTCAAAACGAAAGGCAGGCATACAACACTGCAGATATATTGCTATAAGATCGCTGTGCTGGCAGGGCTCAGTCCATTCAGGTCTTGTAAGGTAAAACCCTCAGAGAGCAGACCATAAACAACATCTCAGACCTCTCTCTCTCTCGCCTTCTCTTTCTCTCCCTCTCTCACCCTCACCCTTCCAGCCCCTCTTGCCGCGCGCGCCTACTCACATGGCAAACAGGAGACAGACGAAGAGTTTGATGCTCGCTGGGTCACCTACTTCAACAAGCCGGACATCGACGCTTGGGAGCTGAGGAAAGGTGAGGGGAGACAAACACACACACACACACACACTTGACCATCCATAGACACATGCATAGAAAAGTCTGTGAGCTGAGGAAAGGTGAGGGGAGACAAACACACACACACACACACACACACACACACACACACACACACACACACACACACACACACACACACACACACACACACACTTGACCATCCATAGACACATGCATACAAACATCTGTGAGCTGAGGAAAGGTGAGGGCAGGTGTGTCAGTCTGATGACGGGTCACCTGAAAGAGAGGTGTGTTAACCTGTCTGAGCCAAGTGCTTGTGTTTGACACCTGCTTTGGTGGCATCTAGTCGAGTGGTAGTCCTGGTGTGAAGCCATGGTGCTACTTTCACACTCTACAGTCATGCTCAGGAAGCAGGTGTGTGGGTGTGGTGTGTGAAGCAATCGAGTCAAACACTCATTCCTTGCTTCATGCCCTGGAGCAGAAAAGGGCCTTTTTCTCTCAGAAACCAGGAAGTCTGGACTGCAGCCTCTCAGTTAGTACCTCACTCTAAGTAAATGTGTGCCGGAGTTACCAGCCCACATCAGCCCTCTATGGTAATGAGTCCTTGTGCAACAGAGGTTAGAAAACAGTTCTCTTTAAGTCAACCTGTAAACCTTAAAGTTGACCATCACATGACGTGGCATAGGGCTGGGCCATAGCTGTAAATAGTTTATAAAATGACTATGACCACAGCTGAAATTATGTAATAAAATGACTAATCACAGCTCAAAATGTGTAATAAAGGTGATTATGGCTACAGCTAAGCATGTATAATATCGTGGCCACAGTTAACATGTAATATGTTGTCCACAACCAAACATGTAATATGATGGACACAGCTAAACATGTGTAAAGTGAAAGTCAGTCCCATTTGTCATTGTGATCACACGGCACATCACAGTACACAGTGCACACAACGAATTTCACACAGGTAATATAATGGCCACAGCACAGCATATTCAGCTGGTCATTGGTCTTGTTTTTGCCAGCTCCTGACATTATACTTTCTGTATCACAGGCATGAACACCCTAATTGGGTACGACCTGGTTCCGGAACCCAAAATCCTGGAGGCGGCCCTGAGGGCATGTCGGAGGCTAAACGACCTGGCCAGCGCCATCCGCATCCTGGAGGCAGTCAAGGTAACCATAGCAACAACAACTACATGGCATTCTGGGAAACACGCTGGTAGAGGAAAAAACCCTGTACTTGAGTTTTGCTAAGTAATGCATAATGCTATTTCCATGTCCATTTCAGATAGAGAGAGTTAAGCCCCCTGCACCAACCAGTGTCATTTTAATTTTAAACACTATCAGCACGCACACAAATGGACTTGTTTGACCAAAAGGGGAATTCCACAAAGCAGGTTTGATGACTTAGCTGCGTATGTTAACTCAGAAAAAGTGGTAATTCTCCCTAATACAACATTTATTCTCCTCGCAAAACAAAGCCATAGGGCTCTTCAGTTTGGGAGGTTCACCACTTACTTTGACTTACAGATATTTACAGGGTTTCAGTTACAGTCCCTGGAGCAGTGTGGGGTTAGATGCCTTGCTCAAGAGCATCTCAACCATGGGTAGGGGCAGGATTCGAACCGGCAACCTTCCGATTGCAAGACCAACTTCCTAACCACTACGCCACAGCTGGCCGTTATTATAATTATAATAATGGCCGTAATTATAATAATATTAATAGATAACAGATAGCTGAAGGCAATATATGAACATATAAGATCTGACCTTGGTATGAACCTAGATACTAATCAGAGATCAGAAAGCCTAGCTGTGCTCTTATTGTTGGCTTGGTAAATCTGCTGTGTCCCTGTCATGTTGGCACAGTACTGCATGTGTTCCCTTATCTGTGAGTGCAGGTGCTCAGGCAGAAGCAGTGGTGTGTGTGTGTGAGTGTGTGTGTGTGTGTGTGTGTGTGTGTGTTTGTGGACATGCTGGTGTTGTGTTGTTGTGTGTTATGTTGTGTATGTGTGGCAGGACAAAGTTGGTGAGTTCATGATGAATGTGTGTGTGTCATGTTTATGAACATGCTGGTGTGGTGATGGTGTGTGTTATGTTGTGTTTGTGTGGCAGGACAAAGTTGGTGAGTTCATGATGTATGTGTGTGTCTGTTGTATTTGTGAACATGTTGGTGTGGTGATGGTGTGTGTTGTGTATGTGTGGCAGGACAAAGTTGGTGAGTTCATGATGTGTGTGTGTGTGTGTTGTGTTCGTGAACATGCTGGTGTGTTGTGTTGTGTGTGCAGAGAACAGAGCTGGCGTGTTCATAATGTGTGTTTTGTGTGTGTGTGGCAGGACAAAGCTGGCCCCCACAAAGAGATCTACCCCTACGTGATCCAGGAACTGCGGCCGACTCTGAGCGAGCTGGGCATCCCCACGCCTGAGGAACTCGGCATCGACAAAGTATAGATGTCCTCGTGTCTGGGTGAGCACTGCAACACACTTGTGTTACAAAGACTGTTCAGCCATCTCTCAGAGGGGCAGCTGGCCAACAGCCAACACGGGCTACTAGTAAAGGGCCTCATAGAGCTGACAACTTTCACATCACAGCGATGGCAATGCCGTTTCAATGGAAGGTTTTTTGCTTGGGGCCCAAACGGAGTATAGAATTGCCTCTGCCACCTCTTCACGCTGTATCCAGTGCTGCCAATGAAATACAGGCTGCAAGAGATTACTGGTTGTAGCGCTGTATGTGTCTTCATTTTGTTGCTGTCCTTGTCTCACGGCTCTTGTTTTGTCTCCTCTCTAGTCTTCCGATGGACTGCTGACGTTGCCTGACTCTGCGGCCCTCTGTACTTGAAGTCTTTGCCTGGTGTTAAGATGTGATATGTGTGTTATATTTAATTGGCCTTTATTATGTTCTTTTGCTTGTAAAATAATGACGGACTTAATAAAGGGAGATATATCTTTATGACATACTGTGATTCAGAGCGATCTTACTGTTTCTGTCTGTTCTGTGAACATGGATGGTGGCTGGAGTTGAAGAGAAACCTCTCTGGATGACCACTAGAGGGCGTACGGAAACCAACAACAGAATTCAACATGTTCTTGAGACTGTTGAACAATAAACATTAAAGTTATCCGTCCGAATAAAGTTTCATTCATACTTTGATTTCGTGACTGTACTGAAAACATACTTCTGCTGTGACAGTTGGATTAAGTGCCAGATTTTCGTTTCACCTATCTGGGGCCAGTATAGTATTCTAATGTAGGGGGCTCTTTAAATACATCAACTGTTTTTTCTTACAAGAATCTTAATAATTATCACTGTAACGAGTTAATAGAAAGTTAAAAATAAAATAAGCTCTGAGCGATGTGTTTGACCAGCGGAGTTTACCTGTCGTCACAACTGCACAAATGTGGCATGAAGTGGCTGCTGCCGCAGGTTGGAGTGATGGCCGCTTGTGTTGCTTTGTGCTATAATTATTCAACTGGTGGCGAGGGGCAGATCGTTTCTGTCGCGGGGCGGACCCAGCGTGGAATGAATTTAGGTGGGGGTGAGCAAGGGAGGAGGATAGGAAGGGGAGGGAGGGGTGTGCCATGTGCGGCAGATCGAGAGGTGAGCTTGGTCATTTCCCTCTGGCTGGCCCCCTTTTAATCCCGACAGCGTTTTTCTACAGTGGGGAAGGGTGAAGGGTTGCTGCCGCGCTGTCGAAATTCAAATTAAGGGCTAGCGTGGATGCGTAAATTCCCGGTGCACTGCTCTCACAAACTGTCACATCGAGAGGAAAGAAAAGGTTAACTTCAGCGGACGGTATGGTCGACAACTCCACTAGCGGCAAGGCCCAAATGGTAAGTTTCGTCGTGTTGGCATTCTGCCATGATACGGACGATCCACACGATAATTTGCTAATTTTGGATTTGTCATATCTGAGCACAACTTTCAAGGGAAACACATTGAAACATGTAAACGTCGGAAATTACTATTAGTCAATATTTTATTCAAGTGGCTGGCCAAACTTGAGCATAAACAAGTTGTTGGCTTGTTTAAATCCATGTTGTACACGTCACGAATGCAGGCATACTTTGCAATCCGACGGGGCCGCCTCGTCGGTAGTCTATGGTCAGAGATTGTCGATTGATAAATTATTTTATTTGCTTATCTCATCTCTGCCTACAGTCCTATGTAGGACTTAGTCGTTTGTTGTTGTCACATTATAACGATGCACAGGCTAATTGTCTGTGGACACGGTTAATATGTTTCAATAAAAGCAGCAAAACTTGATTTGTTTTCCTCGGAAGTGCGCCATTTGCGTGCGAGTCAATGTTATGAAGCGTATTTTTTTGCCTGTAGTTGCATATATACCATAGATGCAGTTAAGCATCTGCCTACATCTCAACAACGCTGACATGCGATCTTCTAAGAGTTATAAATAATTTCAACAAGCCACTATTAAATTGCCTGACCGGATATTGCTTCACCGTCGTGGCTATTTAATATAGATGAGGAGATAAATTCGTGCTCGCAGTCAAATACTTTCTAGTCAGTACATGCAGAAAATTTAGCTGTGAATGTGTTGGTCTGCGTGCACTTTCCTGTTCCTAATTGCACTCTCCATTCCTTGTTTTATAACTCTTTGTCTTTCAGCTCAGGGATAGGCGTAACGCCGTTGTCCCGCAGTGACCATTCATGCCATTTAGTAGGCCATTTCCTGACCCCGTCACGTTACAAGTGTCTGTGTTGGAGTACTTTCTTTTTTGTTTAAAACACTTGCCTTGTGTTAGACAATACAGAATCACACAAAATCGAACATTTCTACTTCACGCCGATTAAGAAAGCCCACGCTAGCCTTAAGGGTGTTTGGTTGTTCTAAACCTGAGTGCTTCTGTCCCCGCCTCAGACGAGTTTATCCCAGGAGGGTGGTCTGAGCGGCGGGTTCCCACAGGGTCTTGGTGGCGGTGCGGGTGTGAAGCTGGAGGCCGTGATGGAGCAGCTGCAGAAACAGCAGCAGGCCAAGCTAGAGATGGAGCGCAAGGAGAGGCACCTGAGGGAGGCGCAGATCCTCTACGCCCAGCAAATGGCCGCCCAGCAGGCCATCCTGGCCAGTGCCCGTGCTCAGGGCACCCCCCTGGCCCCAGAGCTCTACGGCAAGAGCTCCAGAGACCGGGCACTGAAGGGCAGCGGGCACCCGACCAGCAGGGTGGCCACCCAGAGCAGCGTAGAGTCCATGCGTGAGGAGGAAGAGGACGAGGAGGAGGACGAAGGAGAGGACGAGGAGGCCAATGACATGGAAAGGCGCCGGGGCTCCGAGGGAGAGGAGGACGAGGACGACGAGATGATGGAAGGAGAGGAGGGCAGTGAGGAGGAGGAGGGCGAAGGTCTGGAGTTCCTGAGGAAGCAGAGTCTGGCTCTCCAGCAGGCGGCGGCGGGTGTGGGCCCGTACCCCTTCCCCGTCTACTCGGCCTCCCCGGCCCCCGCCAAGAAGAGGCCGCGCTCGCCCGCCACCAAGGTGAAGGACGAGCCCGAGGACAAGAGCCTGTCTCCCACTGCGCCCCACGCCTTCTCCACCCCCAACGGCCTCGCCGACTGGAGCTTCGACGAGTCCTTCAAACAGGTCAGCAGCCTCCACCTGCCAGTGCATAGGCGTGTGTGTCTGCATAAATGCATGATTTTAGTGTTTCAGGCCCTATGGTTCTGTTTGCCCATTAGTTTGTGTGTTTACAGTGAATGTGTATCTGCCTTTATCACCCGCACCAAAAGAGAGAAGTGGGGCAACTTGGAACGGTGTGTTTGTGAGCGAGATGTTTCTGTCCTGAGGAGGAGGACAGGTTTCTTTAGCCAGGAGGAGGAGGAGGGAACTCTTTAGGTGTGAGGAGGAAGAGAGGTTTTTTTAGTTGTGAGGAAGTGCTGAGGTTTCTTTAGTTGTGAGGAAGTGAGGTGTCTAGGCAGAAGGAGGAGAGGTTTGTTTAGTCGTGAGGAGGAGGAAAGGTTTCTTCAGTCGTGAGGAGGTGCTGAGGAACCGTCCTCTCGTCTTTAAACATCCCGCCTGGCCCCAGACAGGAGCCTTTTTTTCTTCTCTTCCTGCCCTTCTGTCTGTCTCTCTATCTTGCTACTGAGTGTGCCCTTTCCCTCGCTCTCTGCCGCTGCTTCTTGGAGCTGAATGGCGCGCCGAGTGCACTTGGCGCTGGTCCAAACAGGCATGCTGTCGGATTAGCGCTGGCCACAGGCCGGCAGAACTGTGTGCGTGCATGTGTGTGTGTGTGTGTGTAAAGGGTGCTGGCTCAAGCAGAGCACCTGAGCAAGATGCAGTGGATTTTTAACTGTATACTGCACTACCTGCTAATGTATTCAATCTGTTCACTCTTAATGTGTTGGCTAACTGTATATATCACCTCTGTTTAGTGTACCCATGGTTAATGTGTTAGCCAAGTTAACTGTATAACTGCTCTGTCAGGTTTATTCTATGGCTTTTGTACTTCTCAACTGTTGCGGATAAACTGTATCGGAAACCTTCCTTACAAGTGCAGAGATGGGTGCCCCTGTTGCAGATTATTGTGATTAAAGGGATTCATCGCTCCTCTACAGTGCCCAGGGCTGGTTGACGACTTAATGCCTGAGCTCTGAGCTCTGTTCTCTGGGTGAAGTGTTGGGAATGGGACATTTTAGGCTAAACCACCATAGGCACATAATAAGAACTGCTTGTACCTGTACCAATCTACACTAATTGAACCTCCTCACGCACCAAGCTCCCAAGCACGCTCACACACATTTTAATGACAGATTGTTGAAAGTTATCTTTTTTTTAGCAACTGTTTTGTTGTGTTCAGGTTTACTTCTTTTGTGGGTACCTGTGGGCACTATAATTGAAATGGTCAGAGACCCACTCCTGGTGGATTTTGGGTCATTTTGCTCCAGTATGGTTGCTTTGCTGCTACACACTCACAGACACACTCATGTATGTTTGCCACCTAGTTGGGGACTAACATTAGACATGGGCTGTGTGATGTTAGCAGCCATGGGCGTGACATTTTGATACGAAACTCCCAAGGTCCCCTGAGCCTCATCCATCTCTCCGCTATGACATGAGGCGGGGATTATGACATGCGGCTTTATTGTGAAGTGCTGCTTTATTTTAGCCCGCGCTTGTAGCCACAACGTGACGCCACAGCACTGTGGGGACGGGAGACGTTGACAGGAATCGGCCCGCGGTTGTCGTCACGAGCTGTGCTGGCCTCTATTTCCAGGGCCGGGCGATGCGGCGGGTAGCGCTGCGCTGCAAATATAGCTGTGTGTGGGCCAGAGAGGGCTTAGGGACTGACAGCTGGGCCATTCGCCCTGTGGAGCGCTAACGCGAGCTGTAGCGCACTTCAGTTGCTCACCCCCTCCATGGTGCTCCATAGGAGCTGGACTAATGCAAGGGACAGTCCGTACCAAACACACACACTCTCCCAATGCAATAGACAACCCCCCCACCCCCCCAATATCCCCAATACAAAGGACTACGTACCCCCCCCCCCCCACACACGCGCACACACACACACAGGCTTGGGCAGAGCTAGCAGCACGTGTGTGTCTGTGTGTGTGTGTGACCTTCCAGATGATCTGTGCATGAGGCCTGCTGATCAACCTGACACAGTTCATCAGATGCTTTTGGTTTCTGTTGCAGACATACTATGACCAACACACGCACACACTCTCCTGATGCTGTGCCACACACACTGTCGCTGTGATGACAAACACACTCCGGAAGCTGTTACAAACACCCCTGGCACTGTCACACACACTGCAGACACTGACACAGACACACACACACACTTCTGATGCTGTTAGACACACTTCTGTTAGCTGAGCATCTGCTGGGTAAGGGCTGATCTGCTAGGTGTAGAAAGTAGGGTTACTCTGGAGTAAGAATTTATCAGGCTCTCTCTCTCTCTCGCTCTCTCTCTCTTTTATGCTCTCTCTCTTTCACTCGCTCGCTCTCTCTTCCTTTGTCTTCCTTTTATGTGTGCTGTGGATCCTTCTATTCTTCAGTGTGTAATGATGCTACTTAGTGACTGCAGGATCAGGTTGCAGTGCTGTAGGTGTGGGGGAAGGTTGTGTGTGTGTGTGTGTGTGTGTGTGTTTTGGGGGGTGGTGGGAGAGCTCTGATGACACAAAAGACAACAGATGCCCCAAATGGCATTTCCAAATGAGTGTGTGTGTGTGTGTGTGTGTGTGTGTGTGTGTGGGGAGGGAGGGGGTGTCGACTGTCAGGATTTTCACACTGGAGCGGATGGCTTCAGTCAGGCAGTTGGTATGTCACCAGTAACACATAGAGGACATGACATTTGCTAACTCTAGCAAACACAGCAGTGTGTGAGACAGTATCAAGTGTGTGTGTGTGTCAGCGTGTAGAGAGCATAATGATGTTTGCTGTAGTTCAGCTGGGGGGGTGCACACAGGAAGTCATGTAAAGGTTCTCCTGTGTCATCATGTTGGCTCTGCCCTAACTCACCTGCTTTACCACACCAGCCATGAGCCCCCAGTGTTTGGGGTGCAGGTGTGTGTGTTTGTGTGTGTCAGTGTTTGCTGTGCAGTGGTGTTGTCATACTTCCTGCTTTGTCATCATGAGAGGTTGAGAGTTGTCATTGATTGGTCAGATGTGAGGATGAAGCATCTGTGATTGGTCAGCTGGGAGGATAAGTCATCATTGATTGGTCAGATGGGAGGATAAGTAATCATTGATTCGTCAGATGAGAGGATGAGCTGTCACTGGCATCATTGATTGGTCAGATGTGTCTAACTGGAGGAGACGTTGGTGACAGATGGGACTGCAGTAAGGTGACGCTGGGTAGTAAACATGTGACACCGTCTCAAGTAGCCTACACGGGCGTGGACGGGCCACACACACACCATTTGCTGTCAGGCCACGACCAGGTGTTAGCGATTGGGTAAAGGCAGAGCCACTTGTTTTAATCTCCAGCAGAGCCCACACCTCCAGGAAGAAATCGTTTCTGAATCCAGCACTGCCTCTCCCTCTGTGCAAAATGAAATGAAGTACAAGGGGCTGGTTTACCAGACTAACTTTGGACCCTTTGTTTAGTTTGTTTTGACAGTCATTGGTTTCAGCTTTACAGTGAAATCTTTTAAACTTTGTTATGCCTACATTAGTTTTGCGGTATTGTGAATGTGTACATTAAAATGTGAAGGCAAGAGTCTGAAAAATTCTGTACATAGCTGAGTGAAGTTAAGGCCTTATGGCTGGTTTGTGTGTGTGTGTGTGTGTGTGTGTGTGTGTGGGAGTGAATGTGTGTGAGTGAGTGAGTGAGTGTGTGTATGTGGAAGGGAGGGAGGGAGAGTGAGCTGCCGCCATTACAGTGATGTGTCCATAGTTGCGCCCCATGATGGGGACATTAAATGACTGGAGATAATGAGCCACACACCAACCCCCCCTGATCTCCCAGCCCTTTGTCTGGACACACAGTCAATACAGCTGGCCATCATGGAGGCCCCTGCCCCCTGCCCCAAGCACTCCCCCAATCACACACACACACACACACACACACACACACACACACACACACACACACACACACACACACACCTCCCCCAATCACCCCTTCCAGCTACCACCACTGAAGCCAACTACAGTTACCCCCCTCCCCCACCGTACTACAATTACCCCTACTCCACTCGACACAGTATACTTATCACCCCCCCCCCCCATCACAGTACTGTTACAGTCACTAAATTACTGTCAGTTAGGCACCCCCCTACAGCACTGTGTGTGTGTGTGTGTGTTTGTGAGCTGCCATCTCTGTCAGAATTGTGTGTGTGTGTGTCTGTGTGTGTGCACGCTGCCATCTATTAGGTTTATGTGAGTGTGTGTGTGTGATGTCAGTGTGTGGTAGATTGGTAGGGAATAGGCTGAAGAAACACTGCAAGAGGATAGTTAATGTTGCTGCTTTTGAAACACACTCTCTCTCTCACACACACACACACACACACAGTTGTTTCCAGTAGTAACTGATATTTGGCCCCCGAGGTGTTTGGTTGAGCTCACTCTCCATTAGTCTTTACGGGGGTCCCTTTAAAGCTCTGAACACACACACACACACACACACACACACACACAGTCCAGCGTTCAGTGCCCCCCACCCACCACAGCCCAGAGGGTCCTTCCTGTTTCCCAGGGCTCCTTTCCTGCAGTTTATGAGCCCCTGCTCAGGAGGAGGGGAGGGGAGAGGATAAGAGAAGGGAGGAGCAAAGCAGAGGAGTGGAGTGGAGAGGAGATCAGAAGAGGAGGACCGGAGAGGGAAGGAGTGTAAAGGAGAGGTGTGGTGTAGGTAGTGGGGAAGAGAGGCGGAGGGAATAGGAGAGGGGTGTAGAGGAGGGGGAGGAATGGATTGGAGAGGAGTGGTGCAGAAAGGAGGAGGGAAGAGAAGAGAAGAGGGGTGTAGAGGAGAGGAGAGGGGAGGAGAGGAGTGTAGTGTAGAGGAGAGGAATGGAGTGTAGAGGACAGGAGAGGTGTAGGTGGAAGAGAAGTGCTGACCGTGTGTGTTCATGGAAACATGCTGCTAGGACACGAGATGGTGTGTTTAGTGTGGAGTGAATTTGGCGTGGCGGAATGTGTACACTTGCATTACACAACTGATCTGATTCTGCAGGTGGAGGTGTGTTCTGTGTGCATTGAGATTAACCTAGCCTATTTATAGGCGGAGGTGTGCATAGGGATGTAATCTTTATGTAGTTGAAGAGGTGTGTGTGTGTTGGTAAAAGTATATATACAAGTGTGCACGTCTATGCACCTCCACCTACAGAGAGAAGTGTTTACATTCATTCTAGATTAGACTACTTGATGATGAATCTACAAAGAGGTACTGAACCTATGTGTGTGTGTGTGTGTGTGTGTGTTTGTGTGTGCGTGTATCAATGAGGTCTGTGGTGGATGCTGTTGCATAATTTAGCTCTTGCATAATTTATCAGTACCTAAGACATTATGCAGCAGAAAGCAATCAATTGGCCTTACATAATCTAAGCGTTAGTGCTGGTCTTTGTATGTCAGCTAGCCAAGCAGAGGTAGTTTAGCCTCCGAGTCGCTACATGCCGCATGCTTTCATGTGCGGGAATACAGCAATCAGAAGAGATGCGGCCTCCTCTTGGGAGAAAAGCCAAAGTTTTTGAACATGTCCCATGATGCAGACTGATTTTAGGCCTCTTTGTATTGTTTACTGCCAAAGCTGAAGCACTGCAAATGCACAGAAATGGCAGCAACACTAATGTTTCACTCCCCCATCTGGTGTGCTACACCAGCGAACCTGTTTTGAGCACGGACGGAGATAATAAAAAAACAAGATGAGTGGCGTTTGCCGTGTCCATGGCAATTTCCTGTGTCCTGTGCAACTGCCAGGGTAATGCAATTTTGCTCAGGCAGCTCTTAGGGGGCCTGTAATGATAGGCCCTCCTATCGGAGTGTGTGTGAGTCAGTGTCAGATTGAGAAGGGGATGTGTGTGTGTGTGTGTGTGTGTGTGTGTGTGTGTGTGTGTGGCTCTAAATTGCACCTTATTGATGGCTGTAACCATTCTGCTGTGCTGGCTACCATTGGCTTTAATGCAGCGGTTGTGTGCGTTAATGGTAGAGGCCCTGATGCAGTTGAGGTGTGTGTGTGTGTGTGTGTGTGTGTTTTAATGGTAGGTAGAAGGGCCCACTCCTGAGTCCCTACGATGGAAAGGTATGAGTTGAGGCAGGTGGGGTTATCGAGCAGTAAAGTACGGCTGTGTGCATGTGTCTGTTTGGGTGTTGGCGGGGGAGGGGGTGTTTGAAGTGGAGTGGTCTGCACCTAGACAGCAGTGCCCCACCCTGGAGAAACGTTTTGGGCGGAATCAGAGTTCCTGCCCCTAGGAGGGTAAGATCACCCCAACCCACCCTCCCTTTGGGGCTGTCTGGCAGGAGAATGGGGGCGTGGTCAGGGGGTGGGGCAGGCAGGCAGACTGGCCTGTGATTTGTGACCTTTCCAGGCCATTTAGCTGGACGCCACTGAGGGCATAATGGAGGGGGTGGAGAGCACTGAGCAAAGAGGTAGACAGAAAGGGTGTGTGTGTGTGTGCATGTGTCTGTGTGTGTGTGTGTGTGTGTGTGTCTATGGGGGGGGTGGTGAGTACTGAGCCCAGAGGTAGACATGAGGAGGGGTGTGTGGGCGTAGGGTGTGTTTTTTTTTTTTTTTTTTTTTTTTTTTTTTTTTTTGTCTGTCCACTTCCTCTCATCTTCCACCCCGAGGAGTCTAGCGCCGACGCGCCTGTGGGTGTTGGGGTTTGTGTGTGTGTGTGTGTGTGTGTGAGTGTCTGGGCCTGTCCTGTGTATGTGTGTCCTGGGCCTGTCCTGGCCTGCTCTCGGCCAGTGGGGCACATTCCACCATCACCAGCATGACCAGGCAGCAGACAAAAGGCCAAATGAAGGCACTTGGTGTAGGGTGTGTGTTTGTGTTTGTGTGTGTGTGTGTGTGTGGGGAAGTCTTCGATGAAGGGTGTTTGTGTGTGTTTGTGTTTGTGTGTGTGTGTGTGGGGAAGTCTTCGATGAAGGGTGTGTGTGTGTGTGTGGAGGAGCCTGAAGAAGGGTCTGTGTGTATGTGTGTGTGGAGGCTTAAAGAAAGGGTGTGTGTGTGTGTCTTGAAGAAGGGCATTCCTGCAGGAAAGTGGGCCTGATAAGCACAGTTGGTGCTGCCACAGACAGAAGGGTCTTTGAGGAGCAGTGGTGAAGAATTGTGTGTGTGTGTGTGTGTGTGTGTGTGTGGAAGAGCATTTCGGCGAGGGCTTCTGAGCATGTGCAGACATGGCCACTAGGCCTCCATATGGCAGAGGAGGTCCAGTCAGGATGCCCTCCACACACACTCTCACACACACACACACAGATGCAATCTACTGCATCCATTTGGACATAGGCTGGCAAGGCTCTGCAAGAGGGGAACTTGTGTGTGTGTGTGTGTGTGTGTGTGTGTGTGTATAATGAGTGATATTTGTGGTCTTCTAGTGCACTTCAGTGCACTTCACTGTCTTCCCCATGTGTGTGCGTTCATGAGGGAGAGAGGTTTGCATTGAGATGTATGTGGAGGGGGGAAGGGCAGCCCCTCTGAAAAAGGAATGTAATGATCTAGTAAAAGGGTCTTGAGCTGTGTGTGTGGAGGGCTAGTGTGTGTGTGTGTGTGTGTGTGTGTGTGTGTGTGTGTGGAGGGTTAGCTAGTGAGAGCTGAGTGTGTTTGACTTGTTCTTGTTCTTGTGCCAACTTGTTGGGTGATCCTCTCGCCTGCAGTGTCTTGTTGCCAGCCTGTCTGACGGTCTGCTCATGTGGTTAAGTCTTTGTGTGAGAGAAATAAATACTTTTGAGGCAAATGAGGGCCGTATGCATACCATGACTTCCATAGTAGTTAAGGGGAATACAAAAGAAACAGAATAGAAGTCGATAAGGTAGCTAGCCTGGCTTACTAGTTTAGCTAACCAGCATATTATGTTACTGGTGGCTTAACCAAAGTATTCATTCATTAGTGTCACATTAATGGGGCTCAAAATTGTGCTTCTCTGAAAACTTGTTCTTATTGTGTAGCCTCGTAAAAGAAAAGGTTGACACAAGTTGACACTTACTTATTGGAAATATGCCCTGTCATAGTAAGTAGGCTAGTCCAGAGTCATGGACTTCACTCTATACAGTACTCTGTTCTCTCTCGTAGTAAGTAGGCTAGTCCAGAGTCATGGACCTCACTCTGTCCTAGACTCTGCTCTGTCTGCCTCACCCTGCTCTGTCATGTTAAGTAGGCTATAGGCTATGATCTGCAAGGCTTTAACTGACTTTTCTGTGATGACTCATGAAGCGTGTGCCCTCTTGGTTGTTGCCATGGTGATGCTGACCAGCACAGATCTTCAGGAGAGACCAGTCTTTGTTGGCTGGGAGTCGCTTCCTTGTGCACTGGTCTGAAAGGCGAGTGTGTTGTAGTCTGAAAGGCGATGCGTTTGCTCTGGGGTCTCCCAGTTCAGTGTGACTCTTGCACAGTGCTGTGCCTGCCTCTTTAAGCACAAGTAGACTCATGCGTATGAGTGTCTCAGCTTAGCCACCTTAGTTCTTCTCTCTGCTAAGTCCATCCACCTCCATCACTGCTACCCCCTGCCACACTACTCCCCTCCGTCTGTCACTCAGTGTCTGTCACCTCTGCTCTCTGCTCAGTGTCACTCCTCTGCTCAGTGCTCAGCGCCATGTCTGTTACCCATCACTTGTCAGCTTAGGCCTGTTTCCCATCATTCTCTTGCCCTCTCCAGCCTGTTTCCCATCATCCTCCTGTTCTCTCCAGCCTTCCCTCAAGCGTCTCCTCTGCAGAGCGGAGCACCTCATTAAGGCTGTTCTATGCTGTTATTTGGTACCTTACTGTCCCTGTTTATTAGGGCTGTTCTATGCTGTTATTTGGTACCTTACTATCCCTGTTAAAGCTGTTCTATGCTGTTATTGGGTTCCTTACTGTCCCTGTTCATTAGGGTCATTCTATGTTGTTATTGGGTTCCTTACTGTCCCTGTTAGGGCTGTTCTTTAGTGTTATTTGGTTCCTTTTGGTTCCTTACTGTCCCTGTTAGGGCCATTTTATGCTGTTGGGTTCATCATGGTCCCTGCTGAGCAAGGCTGTTCTATGCTATTATTAGGTTCTGCTGGTCTATGCTGTTATTAGGTTCCTTACAGTCCAGGGGGATAAAGAACCCCCTGCCACTATTTGCTGCCCTACTCAGATGCTGGCACAGCAAGGAGCCAATGTAGGGATTCCCTGACCTTCAGCAGGGTGTTCGATGGCCCAATTATTTGATGTGGATTAAAGATTAAGGCAACAGCAGCTGACACTGTAGGGGTCCAAGAGAGCCCGCGTTCAAACACACACACACACATACACACACACTCCAGCACCATAGTCCTTCTAAACAAGTCTGTTCACTTGGCGTCCGTCTTGGTGACGTATGCGGAGAGGCGAGTTTTTGAAATTTCACAGATATTGGATATAAAGTACAGAGTGCAGGATATAAAAAAACGATTGAAATAACACCTAGCCCGGTTTAGAGATCAGCTGTTGGCAGTGTTTCCAGCTGTGCAGTCTTGGGGGGGTGGGGTGGACACAGTTTCAGGGGATGTACTGGCCTCTGGGACCAACAGGAAGTTACTAGTACTTTACCAGTTACACACATCAACACACACACACACACACACATACACACACACACACACACAAACTCCTAGCCGTGATACGGCCCAAGCTGTGTATGTAGTTCATGTAGTGTAGTTCTGGGTAGGTGATGAATGGAGTTCTTGAGGAGGCCTTGGGCTGAGCAATTGAGGGTAATTACGTTTTTGGCCTCAGTGTCTGCAGAAGACATTGTTCTGCGTGTGTTCCTTTGCACAGGAAAGGAGAGCTACAGTTAAATGCACATGTACACACGCATGCACACATGCACACAGATGCGCACGCACACATACACACAGATGCGCACGCACACATACACACAGATGCGCACGCACACATACACACAGATGCGCACGCACACATACACACAGATGCGCACGCACACATACACACAGATGCGCACGCACACATACACACAGATGCGCACGCACACATACACACAGATGCGCACGTAGCCACACAGATATGCGCGCGCACAGATACGCATGCATACACCCAGATATGCGCACGCACACACATGCACACAGATACGTACGCACGCGCACACACATACGCATGCACACACATACACACAGATATGCACACACATACACACAGATACGCACGTAGGCACACAGATATGCGCGCGCACAGACACGCATGCATACACACAGATATGCGCGCGCACACACATGCACACAGATACGTACGCACGCGCACACACATACGCATGCACACACATACACACAGATATGCACACACATGCACACAGATACGTACGCACGCGCACACACATACGCATGCACACACATACGCATGCACACACATACGCATGCACACACATACACACAGATATGCACACACATACACACAGATACGCGCGCGCACACACATACGCATGCACACATACACACAGATATGCACACACATACACACAGATACGCACGCGCACACACATACGCATGCACACATACACAAAGATGCGCATGCAAACACAGATACACACGCACGCGCACATACACACAGATACACACGCACGCGCACACACATACGCACGCGCACATACACACAGATACACACGCACGCGCACATACACACAGATACACACGCATGCTCATGCTTGATCAACCACCGCACCCCCCCCTCCACCATGAGCCCAGCCTGAGAGAGGCTGGACCAAGGGTCCCTGTGTGTGTGTGTGTGTGTGTGTGTGTGTGTGTGTGTGTGTGTGTGGTAGCTGATGGGTAAAGAGTGTGTTTGCTAAAGTGATTATTTGCTCAGCAATGTGGCTTCTTTATCTGATTAATATGGGGGAGGGGTGTGTGTGTGTGTGTGTGTGACCACCCTGTGCTTCCTGTAGGAGTCCCAGTGACACAGATGGCCTGTTCCTTCCTCCTGCTCTGTTAGGTGGCCAATCAGACCACCCCACCACACACACACACACACACACACACACACACACACACACACACACACACACACACATAATGTGATTAGTTCCAGTGCAGCCTGCTCTGCTTGCCTTGCCAGTAAGCTGAGAGCAGCTGCATCCAGCTCAGTAGGTTGGCCACCGCCTGTCGTGCCACTTCTGCCTGTTTATGTTTTGGTGTGTGTGTGTGTGTGTGTGTGTGTGTGTGTGAACACTGCACATATGCTTGGAACATGACTTAGGAGTCTAGGGGGAGGTTGCATGTCACAGTTTGTTAGTCTGTCTGCAAAATGTAACATTTGTGGACTGTGTTTACCATAAATATTTACCTTTGAACTGAATTTACGTTCACACACCCCTCTTCTCCACTCTCTCCACACACACACACACACACACGTGTTGAGACAATGCCACACAGTGTGTCTTCGTGCTCTGTCGCAGGCCACCAACTCCCTGTGGTGGTGTCCTCGAATATACACACACACACACACACACACACACACACACACACACACACACACACACACATATATACGTATATATATATATACACACACATATACACACACATATATACGTATATATATATATATATATATATATATATATATATATATATATATATATATATATATATATATATATATATATATATATATATATATATATATATATATAGACACACACACACACACACACACACAGACCCCCTGCTCCCTGTGGTGTTGGCCAAGGCCCTTCACTCACTCTTGCTCTCTCTCTCTCTCCCTCACACACACACGTCAGGACCCCCTGCTCTTTGTGGTTTTCCACGGCCCCTCACAGCTGGTGTGTGTTTGCTGTAAACACAGACACCCCTCCATACACACACACACACACACCGTCCCTACCCCCCAGCTGTGAATCACTTTGCACATTAAAGAGGGGGTGGTGCGTTGATGGCCCAAATAAAACTCCTTTATGACGTTCTTTTCTTCTCCTCCGGAAAAAGCAGAGCGCAGGAGCCTGTTGTGACGCAGTGTCATGAAAGCTGCTGATGACATCACACAGTTGTATTCGCTCTCTCACTGTAATAAACCTGTTGTGTTCACTCACATTACATTAAACCCATTGTATTCGCTCACATTGTGTCACCTCAGACAGTTGTATTCACTCACATTGAATGAAACTGGATTGTTGTTTTCACCAAAGTTGCGTTAAGTCAAGTTTTTGAGTTCACCTGAATTGTATTACATCTAGTCATTGCCAACTATTGTATTCACCCATATTGTGTTCCAGCTGACTGGCATGGTCACGGGTGGTGGAAAAGGCACTGTACTGAACCTACAGTGGAAAGACACTGCCGTAAGGGCTGGTTTTGATTCTCAGTGCAGCGCTGACTGAAGCTAAGCCCTGCTTGCTAGAGCACGTTGGCAGTGGTTAAACGGAGGCTAGTGCTGTTTTTTTTTTTTTGTGGCTAGCGGTGGTTAGCGGTGCCTCGTGGTGGTTAGCAATGGCTAGAGCTCGTTAGCGGTAGTTTGCTTGGGCTAGTGGTGTTTTGCTGTGGCTAGCGGTAGTTTGCTGTGGGTAGTGGTGGCTAGCAGTGGCTAGTGGTGGTTAGCAGTGGTTAGTGGTGGTTAGCAGTGGCTAGTGGTGGTTAGCAGTGGCTAGTGGTGGTTTGCTGTGGCTAGTGGTGGTTAGCAGTGGCTAGTGGTGGTTTGCTGTGACTAGCAATGGCTAGTGTGTTTACAGGTTGTCTGTTGGCCAAGTGTTCCTCTCTAGTGTTGGACGCTCCACCTGAGTGAGGCCTCGTCCCTGATAAGTGGAGCAGTCACTGTTGGCGTGCTCTGCTGTTACTGTGACAAACTTATGTGTCTGACCTCTGTGACCTTTGGCTAGCATGTCGGGAGCTCAGGGCTGTCCTGACAGGTCATAGGTCAGTCACAGAGAAAGAGACCTGACACTTGGTGTCTTTCTTTTTTCCCTCTTGTTTATTTTTCCCAGCCACACACACAGTCTGTCACACACACAGAGACACTCAAACACATTCTCTCCCTTGCTGTTTAAATCTCTCTCACTCACTCACACACACTCACTCACACACACACACTCACTCACTCACACACACTCACTCACACACACTCACTCACACTCACTCACACACTCACACTCACTCACACACACACACTCACTCTCACACACACACTCACTCTCACACACACACACACACACACACACACACACACACACACACACACACACACACAAACACACTCTCTTGTGCCCTGTAGCTCAGCTGGTAAAACTTCTGACATCACCCAGATTAGAGGCTGGTTACCCTAAAAACACACACAAATGACTGTAGCTGTGTATGCAACGATGAACTGCTGTGACGAGCATTGGCCCAGTGCATTAACATGACTGTGTCCTGTGTGTGTGTGTGTGTGTGTGTGTGTGTGTGTGTGTGTGCAGAACGGGAGCGGGGCATGGAGTGAAGAAGGAGAAGGAGGGAGAGCCAAAGGAGAAGCGTCCAGAGACTTCGCCAAGGTAACCGCCTCAGCAGGAACCATGTCAAAGCCTCTTTCAGGAACTATACCTATGCCACAACATAACATAAGCATTAACAGCAGTTATACCACATCATAGCGCTAGCCTAGGAACAGGAACTATGTGGCAACATAATGTTTCTCTGAACAGAAGCCATGCCACAGCTTAGCACTGCCTTTACACAAGACCACTGTGGTTTAACGATTGAACAGTTTGCTCAACTTCATTCAAGTTTAGGGAGTCGTCAGATAATGGGCATCTACTGAGTGGTCAGTGTTTATTGTTTTTCCGTACAGCTTTATGAACTGGACAACGACCCAAACAGGAAGGAGTTTCTAGACGACCTTTTTACCTTCATGCAGAAGAGAGGTAGGAGCACAACACCTCTTTGTCACCCCTGACCCCTCTCCCCCACTGTGTGTGACCGAATTCAGTTCACTGAAGGGGACATGAATATGTGTGTGTGTAGGTAGGTAGGTAGGTGGGTGGGCAGTAGAGCTTAAGGATAAGCTTCACACATGTGCACTATGTCCTGCAACTTGGTTTTGCGAATATATCCTGAGGATAAGTCAAGGCTATTCTGTTAAAACTTCATGGTAGAACAGTTGATTGTGTTTTATATAGCAGCTTTTTAACCTCCCCATTTTTTACATTGCTAAACATCTTTGTTCAGCCTGATAGTCATTGCTTGTTGCTCTGGGCTAGCGGTTTTAAAACTTTCATTTTGCCTGACTGCTTGCCTACACTCGCATCTGTTTTATGAATTCCTCAGTCTTTACCTGCTTGATTAGCTTTGCACATGCGTGGTCAATGCCAACA
>CM050208.1:25742500-25747500 GCA_027475355.1 Coilia nasus
ATGCAACGTTTTACAGACAGTAGCTCATATTAGTTATTGTACAGTCTATGTTAATTCTTGTACTTAATTCTTGTACTTAGTAGTTTTATAGTAGTTTTATTGTACATATCTCTCCTTGTTTATTTATGTGTGCACATTATGGGTAAGCTTGTAATCTCATTATACTTGTATAATGACAATAAAGGCATTCTATTCTATTCTATTCTATTCTATATCTTAACACGGTGCCTAAATATAGTTTTAATATAGTCTAAATATAATCTAAATATGAAGACTGAACATTGTAACATGTGGTACAGTCTAAATATGGAGACTGATCGTTGAGCCATGCAGTGTAGTTGTAATATGACTACTGGTCGTGGGGTGGTGTGGAGCTGACCCTTTGCACAGTTGAGGTGGATGGGTCGCTCAAGAGGTTTTTTTAACAGCATTTAGGCCTAACAAGAATGAGCCCCAGCCCAAAGTGACCCAGTACAGTGGCCAGCTGATGACGTTGACATTTGTATAATTACTGGGTTTAGTAGGCGGGTGGAACACTAGCATTGCACATTTGTTTTAGTCTGAGCACTAGAAAGTTAGATTTTAAATTTCAGTATCCAGTTTTGTCTTTTTAAAAATGTTTATATTGTAGATATGTAGATATTAATGCTTGTTTATCATGTTTGCACTATTTATTTTCCTCTCTGGTGCCCTCTACCTGCAGATAATGTCCTGATTTTAAAGTACCTCAAGGCCACTCAAGTGAGGCGTTACTTGACAGGATCAGTAGTCTGTAGCACTGTCAAAAAATAAATCCGCCCGTACTTATTGATGCTAAAATGCAGTATCGAATTACATAATTGTCTTAAACAGTATCACCAACAATAATAGTGCAGTAAAATGTGCACAGGTAGAATCATTAGCTTGCGTGGAAGAGCTTTACTCAGGACAGGCCTGCCCACCTAAGGTCTATTTTTTGTGGCACTGTTTTTTTTTTTTTTAACCATGTCAGACAACATAAAAATTTATCTGGCCCTGTTTTCATGTCTCCTACTGTTTTTCCTCTCCTCTTCTCTCCTCTCCTCTCCTCCTCTTTCCTTTCTTCTAATCTCCTCTCTTCTCCTCATCTCTACGCCCTTCTCCTCTCCTCCTCATCTCTACTCCCTTCTCCTCTTGTCGTTCACTCTCCCCCCTCTCTACCCCCTTCTGTCCTCTGTTCTGCTCTCTCCCTCTCTCCTCAGTGCCAGAGGAGGGTCCTGCCTCCATGTTGCCGGGGAGGCTGCCGTTGGCGTTGGCTCTGGGTCACCAGCAGCAGCTGGCGCGGGCGGCCACCCTGGAGCAGCTACGCGAGCGGCTCGAGACGGGCATGGGGGGGCTGGGGGCCGTGCTGGGGGGCGCTGGGGGCGGCCTGGAGGGGCAGGAGCGCAGCATGGCACGGCTGGCAGAGGAGCAGCAGAGGATCCTGCAGCAGGCCTTCCAGCACAACCTCCTGGCCATGGCCTCCCAGGTCAACCCTGCCTTGCGCCTGGGAGCTGCACGTGGTACGTACACACACACACACACACACACACACACACACACACACACACACACACACACACACACACACACACACACTAACATATATACACACACATACACACACACTCAACATATGCATACACATTCACACATGCACACACACACACACACATGCACATACTCAACACACACAAACACATTTACACACACACACACACACACCCTTACTCACACAAACACACACACACATACTGAAGGTGTGTTTGTGTCTCCTAGTAGCAGAGGACAAACAGGAGAAGCAGGACATGTCTCTCAACATCTCCTCCAACGGATCCACCAGCATCACCGTCTCCATCGAGGTCAACGGAACCCTCTACACAGGTGTGTGTGTGTGCGCCCTTGTGTGTGAAAGAGGAATGTGAACAGAGCCTTTTATACAGTTTAGTGTGTTTGTGTGTTGAAGTTGTCTACACCTGATGACACATTCTGTAATCTAATTTGTTGTCACTATGTTTTACTGTTCTTTGTTCTAGAGAGAGCGTGTGTATGTGTGTGTGTACAGTGAAGTGGGGTGTGTGTGTGTGTGGGGTCTAATTTTCGCCATCTTTCTCCTGCAGGAACGCTGTATGCTCAGAAGGCCTCTGCCTCAGTGCCAGTCTCCACAGCGCCCTCTGGTGGGCAGAGTGGTAGTGCGGGGCCCCTCTCGTCTACGCTGAGCCCCAGCATCTCCGCCTCCTCTAAGGCTGGCTCCGCCGACCCCCCTGGCAGCACCTCCCCCTAATGCCCCCCGAATGCCACATACACTCACCCCACCTCATCACCACTCTTTGGGGGCATGGGGTAACTCTCTAGTCCCTTTCAACAATCTCCTCAGCCCCCTCCCCCAACCCCACCCCCAAACAGGTTTTTAATACCACACCCCATCCCATAACCACCCCCTATCCTACAACACGCGCTCCCCCCCAAATCTCCATTCAGGTCCCAAGAAGTTGCCATGCCCATTATACCTCAGCTCAGAGAACCTTGTAAAACACACTCACATACACTCACACACATGCACACACAGATACACACGTCTCCTCAGGAACAGATTTGAAAGTGTATGTACTGAACTTTTGAAAAACGGAAACAAACTTAAACACAACAAATACCTCAAGAATAGGAGTGCTCCTCTAACATCAGAATTGCTCCTGAGATCTGTTCGTTCTCCTCATGCGTTAGGAGACCTCCTCTAACATCAGGAGAATTCCTCTAACATCAGGAGTGCTCCTGTAACATATGCTCCTCAAATCTTTGTAGCTCTCAGACTTCTCCAGCAACATCAGGGTTTTACCTCATGAATGTAGGAGTGTCACTACACTCACGCCAGCACACGTCAACACACACACACACACACTCATGCACACACTCGGTTGCAAAAGGAGAATCATGCACACTTACACACACCTGTGCGCTCCAGCAGTGCAGTCATGCCATTCTGAGGATGTTCTGCCAAACTCCTCCCATCTGCTGTGTGCTGCTACTGAAGTGTGTGGCATCATCTGAGTCTTTACACATTTTACATTTTACCTCAGCTTCATGTGTATACACACACACACACACACACACACACACACACACACACACACACACACACACACACTTTACCTCAGCTTCTTGTATACATACACACAGACATACTTTACCTCAGGTTCATGAGTATACACACACACACACACCCCTTACCTCAACGTTGTGTATTACAGTGTAATAATTACACACACACACAACGTACCTCAGCTTCATGTGTATACATGCACACACACACACACACCTTACCTCTGTTTCATGTGTATACATACAAAACATTTTACCTCAGCTCAAGGTGTATGTGTGCGTGCGCGCACACACACACACTACCTCAGCTTAGTGTATACATACACAAACAGTTTACCTCAGCTCAAGGTGTATACATACACACAGTTTACTTCATCTACATATACACACATTTACTTTGCATCAGTTTCAGGAGTCCACTTACAGACACACACGCACACTTTTACCTCATGAAGTGTGTACTCTATGCGTGGTATCTATGCAGGTGACCATCTCAGGAGCGGTAGAGGAATGCTCTAAAGGAGAGCTCTCGGCACACTGCATCCTTCACGTCACACGAGCATGACATGCCCTACCACCACATGGCCACCAGAGGGTGCTGTGCTCCATGAGCAAAGGCCCCTTTCTCCTCTCCTCTCCTGTCCTTGCTGCTGATGTCTCTCTCACAACTCACTGCAGCTGCATGTTACAATCAATGACCTCTGTCCCCAGGAGTGTGCTGCATCTGTGCGTGTAAATCATGACGCTACATACGGCGTCTGTATTTCCTTATGGTTTTTGCTTGATCTCTCTAGCTTGATAAAATTCAGAACGATAGTTCTGCATAAGCAGTTTTGTATTTTATTTTACCATTATTTAGACTATTTTTTTCCAAGGCAGTTGATTGGTCCATGTGATTGTTGATGGGATCTGATTGGTTGTCTTCTCTTAAGTTGACCTGAAGATATTATGTAGCCATAATGCTTGATACATGGCTGGTCAAGTGCTTGTTGCTTTTTATTGGGTTCTTCATCTGTCAATCATGGAGAGGGCGGGAGACTATCATTGACAGGCTGCTGACATGACAAATGTACTCAGTGTGAACAGTGGGCGGGTCTTTACATGGAATCACAGCGTTACTATGGTGATGTTTGTACTGAGCAGGAAGTAGCATGTTACGTTTTCTTTCTTTTTTGTAAAACTGTGTTGTCAAACTTCAGACCTCATTTTTCTTTCCATATTGGAAAGTTTGTCTCAGGAAGTTCAGATGGATATTTGACAAATACAATGCAAAAAAAAAAAAAACTCAGAAACCTCATGTTGACATGGAACAAACCTCAAACTTGACAATTCTACCTCATGTGCACCATTGCTTCATGCCAAGCCACCATGTCATCATGGCCTTGGGCGGACTGAGGCTCTTCTGCCCAGAGACAGACGACACAGACATGACCTAGAGCCAGTGAAGTGATCTAGAGCCAGTGGAGTGATCAAGCCACAGTACTATGGGCACCTGCGCCCTCAGTGGAGACCCCTGCTGGAGAAAGACAAACGGCTCAGGGTGCGGAGAAGAGGGACAGGAGACTGCACCTTGACAGGGGGCCGCCTACCTGACCCAGGCCCCCTGGGTTCCAGGACTGCGGACAGACAAAGAGCCAAGTCTCCCATAATCCTCTGGGGCCCTCAGGAGGAAGTTTTGGCCCGAGACATTACTGTGGGTGGAGCTACCAACCTCCTTTCACCAGCAGCCAATTAACATCACAGCTACATACCAAAGAGCAGCTCCCCTTTTGGCCTGGCCAAGGCTGCATCTTTAGCATACTATATGGCTACGCTAACAATGAGTCTTCAGCATATTCTATGGCTAGGCTAAGGATGTGGCTTTAGCATATTCTATGGATAGGCTAAGGATGTGTCTTTAGCAT
>CM050208.1:25750000-25762500 GCA_027475355.1 Coilia nasus
CTATGTATGTATGTGACTGTAGATTAATATTTCTCCTGTAAATCTCCCGTAAATATTTTCCTCATCATGCTCATGTTAAGCGTTTAAGCTCCGCCATGTTAAGCCACAACTCTCAATGTTTCACTCACATCCAATGGGGAAAGATCAACACGAGACACACACACATACACACATGCTCACACACACATGTTTCCACACACACATATGCACACAGTATGTCCTGCACCAATATTTCTTCTTTCCATCAGGTTTGAGGGACCCCTGTGGGTGGTGTGAGACATGGAGTGAGAGGACTTTTGTTCCTCAGAGCGGGAAATCCCCCATCTGACCCAGAGAGCGCTGCCATCCTGCAGCAGTTCAGCTGTGCCTTAGGACACCTCCACCCCCAACTCACCCCTGGCACACATACTGTACCAAAGGGCAGGAGATGGAGTTAGCCCAGAGCTGCTGGGGGGGTTGATGCCCAGCCTAAGAGGACGTGGTACTCAGGCTAAGGAGGAGTTGATACCCAGCCTAAGGGGTGGTTGGGAGCTGGTGGCACCTTGGAACCTAGGTGGAGAGACTGGCATTTTCTGAAGGATCTCTACCCAGAGCAAAGGGGACTCTACCCAGGCTGAGGGGTCTCTACCCAGACTGTAGGGTCCATACCCAGACTGAAGGGGTCTCTTCCCAGACTGTAGGGTCCATACCCAGACTGAAGGGGTCTCTACCCAGGCTGAGGGGTCTCTACCCAGGTGGTGAGTGAGTGGATACCCACTGCCATGCCAGTGGAGGAGGAGGAGGAGGACGGGCAGGCGCTGTGGCAGTCTGTGCTGCTGTTCTGCTGCAAGGGCATGATTGAGGGCATCATCGTTACTCTCTTCCTCTGGCTGCTCATTCAGGTGCTTTTCACCAAGGAGCTCGAAAGTAAGACTCACACATCCCAGTGCACTTCTGCTTCTGTGTGTGTGTGTGTGTGTGTGTGTGTGTGTGTATGTGCTGCTCTAATGTGGTTTGAATCTGAGTTTCTGAGTATGTGTGTGTGTGTGTTTGTGTCATATGTGTTTGTGGTCATGCTGCTTGCTTTAGGCCAGTTTGTGTCTCCGTGATTGTCATCACACCTCTCAAGACTGCAAGCAGTCCTGCTTTATCATAGTAATCCCCATGTGTGTGTGTGTCTGTGTGTGTGTGTATGTGTATGTATGTGTATGTGTGCGTGTATGTGTGTGTGTGTGTGTGTGTGTGTGTGTGTTTGCTGCTGATGTGGAGATTACTGCTGAATAGTTGCTGCTGTTAGGCTAGAAACCCCATCCTCAGGTCAGGCTGCGGATTAAGCCTTTTATCTCTCTTCCCTCCACCTCTCTCTCTCTCTTCCTCTCTATCTTTCTCTTCGTCTCTCTCTTCCTCCCTCTCTCCCTTTCTCTTCCCACCATTTCATCTCTCCCCCTCTTCTATCTTCCTCTGTCTCTCTCTCTTTCTCTTTCCCACACTGTCTCCGTCACTTCTGTTTTGCTCTCTCTCCTTCCCTCCTTCTTCTCATCTCTCCATCTCTCCTTCTCTCTCTCTCTCTCTCCAGTTCATTTGCAGGTTCTGCTGGGGGCGGGACTTGTTGTGTTCTGTCTGTCACTGCTGCTGGGCTGCTTCCTTTGCTTGTGGCGGATGAGGTCACTTCCTGCCGAGAGCAAAGAT
Organism: Coilia nasus; assembly: GCA_027475355.1. Lineage (NCBI taxonomy): Eukaryota > Metazoa > Chordata > Actinopteri > Clupeiformes > Engraulidae > Coilia > Coilia nasus. The sequence goes on from CM050208.1 coordinate 25,751,669, forward strand.
CCTCCTAGTCGCCCCGCCGATCACATGACCCCCCCGGCCCACACTTCCTCCTCTAGCGTACTGCCAATGAGCGTCCTCAACGAGCAACTCGAGGGCGAGGAGTCGGACTACCCTTCTGCCTTTGAAAGCTCCACCCCCTCTGACGATAACTTCTGCGTGTTGCCGTTAGCGACGCTGCGGCGCACCTCCTCCCCCGTGCTGCAGGGGGAGCCCAAGTCGCGTTTGCCGCTGCGGCGCCTCAGCTCCCCGACTCTGCCTGCCCCCCTCGTGGAGCGCCCACGTGCCTCCCTGCCCTCGCTCCCCCGCCTGGGCTTCCTGTGGCGCACACGGAGGGTCCTGGAGCGCCGCTGCACTGTCACGGGCGATGGCTACCTGGACAGCGAGCGTAGCCGTCTCATCGACCCCTCGGCGGCCTCGCCCGGTTCAGACCCCTCCTCTTCCTGCCCCCGTGCCGGCCTCGGCCGCTTCCGCACCGAGTCCTTCCTCCCCTGCTACGGCTCCGCCTCCTCTCCCCTCGGCCACACCCCCTCTCCCCTTGGCCACGCCCTGGCGCTACGCTCACCCTCGCTGCACTTCTCGCTCTGCTTCTCCCCGGCTCGTCACACGCTCACGCTCTCCCTCATCAGCCTCAGCGGCGCCTCCCACAGGCTGGGCATGGTATCGATCTTGGCCCGCCTTCCCCCAGCTCAGCCCGACCCGGCCGAGGCCGTGGCCCGGCACCGTAGCCTGAGCCCCAAGCTGCATGGGCCGGGCCTGGTGCTGCCCGTGTCCTCGCTGGAGGAGCTGCGGGGCTGTGTGCTCCGGCTGGCCGTCTTCTCCCAGGACCTGCCCGGCCACGCGCACTCGCCGCTGGGCCAGATGGAGCTCAGCTGTGGGGAGCTGACCTGGAAGCCGGATGTGCCCCTCACCTGCAGGAGACAGCTCAGCCTCCTTGGAGGAAGGACTCAGGTATCACACCACACACATGCACATGTACACACCTACACACTTGGGACAGCCAGGGACAGACATTTTTTTAGGGACAACAGTTGTCTTGTTAGACCAGCTTACAGGGAAGTAATGTTGCAACTTGAGTTTGGAATTGTTTTCTGTGTAGGTTAATCTTTCAGCATGTTTCCCAAAGTGTAACATGAGTTTTTAAGTAAAAATATTACAGTACATTGAAGCACCCGACTAACACTTACTGTGGTTATATTGAATGATTGACTGATTGATTTTGTAGATTTAGCAGACATAATAACGGGAAAGCAAGTGATCCAAATCCAAGGAAAAAGCATTTCAAAGTGAGAACATGGTCACCATCTGAGTCCAGTGTGGAAAGTGACAGAGATCATCCTGTGTCCAGTGTCTCTCTCTCTCTCCTACTCTCTGCTTCTCCATGTCACTCTCTATTACTCTATACTCTCCTTCCTTCTTTTGCCCAAATATTCTCTCTCTTTGTCTCTTACTCTCTCTCTGTCTCTTATTCTGTCCATATTCTACTGCCTGACTATTGTCTCTCTCCCTCTGACTTTCGCAGTCTCTCTCTCCATCTCTCTCTCTCTCTTTCTCTCTGTCTGTTGTGGTCATGTAATGCTGAGAGGAGGATCCGTGAAGCTGCCAGTGTCACTCTGAGGGTCGATAAGAGCAGGGACATCTACATGACCACTAACCCCGATGCTGAGGCTTCCCGTTCATGTGTTACTCTAATGCAGACTCCATGGAAACGCTAGATCTCCATGGAAGCACTGCATCCGAGTTTGAACTTTGACCTTTTGTCATCTCTCACAGGGAGGGGCTTCCGCTGGGGTAGAACTGGTCGGCTCCAATCAGGCTCCACCCACGTCCCCGCCCCTTGCCTCGCCCCCAGCCCCGCCTCAGCTCTTCATCCTCCTGCAGTACCAGACTCTGTCTCACCGCATCAAAGTCATGGTTCTAAAGGCAGAGAACCTCAGTGGCACAGGAGCGCAAGGTAGAGGGAACATGTTCTAAACCGCCCTCTGTTTAACTACTTTATCTCCCTATTTTTCCCCTTTTTTGTATTTCTTTCATCATGTCATCCCTCTCTTCACCCTCTGTTCCTGTGTGTCCTACCCACCTCATGGAAAGTGGCCTTGTGTGTCATACTCACCTTACGGAAGTTCTCTTCCTGTGTTTGTCCTACCAACCTTATGGAAGGTCTTTGGCCTCCCCTTGCTCTCTTGTCAGTCAACCCCCCTATGTCCCCTGCAAACGAGGACATTCCAACTGCAGAAAGTAAAATTCCTGCTATATATTTGTTCCAAATATTCACTGAACCAGATGATCCTAATTAGCAAAACCTTCAGCCAGGTAAATCAGCTGATCTTGTGAAATCACCTGTGCCCGACTCTGGTCCCTTGGTCAATACACAGGAAGGTTGCCATGTAATATAGTCCACACATACAGTACAATGCTCTTCCCATTTAATACAGTCTCAGGAATATGTACTTAGGAGGTCTGCCATGCACAGTAATATAGTGTGAATAATGTACCCTGTCCAGGTAGATTGCCTTGTAATGTAGCACACATACAGTACTCTGCCTATGTAAGCAAGTGCACATATTGTATTCTACCTAGGAAGGATTGGGATGTAATACAGTGCATACACTGTATTCTAGCCAGGGAAGATTGATATATAATATAGCAGAAGAGATCCCATTATCGGCATGTTGCCGATAATAAGCCTCTTTGTTTCACCTGATGAAAAAGAAGTTATCACAGTGAAAGCAGACCAATTCAGCTCCCATAAACTTCTGGTTTGAGTATGTGAAGTTATAACGTTTATTTTAAACTGATTTCACTGACATCCGAGTTTTTCTCACCATCCGGCCGGTAACAGTTTCTTATGCCTGTACATATACTGTATTTTACCCAGGGAGGATTGGCATGTAATACAGTGCACATACTGTACTCTACTCAAGAGGATTGGCATGTTATCTGGTGCTTGCGCTGTACATGAGCCAGCGGTGGGAGAGCAGGAGGGCACTAAGTGAGGGTGAAGGGGGGTGGGGGTCCGGAGGGTAGTGGAGGGGAGCGGGAGTAAGCCATGATGTTAGCTTTTAACGTCGGGGATTAACTGATTGTCTTACATGGTGCGCGAGATCCGCGGGAGATCATCCCGTTTTTAATGACATTGTAGTTTAATCTCCCCCCTCTCCCTCTCCCTCTCCCTCTCCTCTCCGCAATCCTCCAGACGCGCCAGAGCTTTACTTAACACACGGTGCTCCAAGCCACTTGGGGCACACTGGCCAGAACACTAACGTCCCCACACAGCTTCACCAATCCCTCACGTCTCATCACATGGCCGGTTCTGACCCAGTCTCTTACGTCACATCATATGGCCAGTTCTGCAACGCCCACAGCCCAGAATAGACAAGGACATGAACACACTGTCACACACACACACACACACACACACACACACACACACACACACACACACAAGGTACACCTACAGTATTTACCCTGATGACATTCCCTCTCACACAAGGTGCACCTCGTTTTCTTACACGAGGACATGAACACGCTGTCACACACACACACACACACACACACACACACACACACACACACACACACACACACACACACACACACACACACACACACACACACACACACACACACACACACAAGATACACATACACAGTATTTACCCTGATAATGTTCCCTCTCATGCAAGGTACTTAACTCTGATGACGTTGCCAAACACACGAGATGACGCACATATTTCGATTTCTATTCCATGTTACAGGAGAGAGAACATCACATATAAGGCACATGTGTAGCACACCAGCATGCTCTCAGACACGAGATGTACGAGTTGACAATGCTGACATTTCCTCACACGCAAGATGTTCATGATTTACCAAATGTTTGACATGGAGGAGGTGTCTCTTCAATGTGTCTCCTTCTTTTTCTCAATTCCACCCCCTTCCACTCTCTTCCTATGTCCACTCAATACCGTATTTCACTACAGTATTCCGTAAGGTAACTCTACTAAGACTTCAGCAGTCATTTTTTTTTGGTTAGCAATCAGCAAACAGAGCGAGGGCTTGGTTGGGGGGCTTAAAGCAGTGATGTTGAACTTAGTTTGAGTATGTATGCTGCATTTAGGCAGCTGAGAATATGGTTGAAGGCAGGCCAAATAATTTTCAAGTTCACAGAAAATATCCACCCATGAGTAAAGTAGCCTTCCGTGATTTTTGCAGACCAGTCTCTTTCTGTCATTTCTCTTTCTCTCTCTATCTCTCTCTCTCTCTCACACACACACACACGCACTCAGTCTCCTGTCTCTGCTTATGTGTCCAGAGCACCATGTGGTGATCAACTTGAGGCTGGATGGGGTGGTGTTGAGCTCCCGCTCCACAGGGGGCGCTGCAGGGCGGGACACTGTGTGGAACTCCCCCTTCCTTTTCGACCTGCCTCCCGGAGACGTCACACAGCTACCACTACTCCTTGAGTTCCTTCTCATCAAGGTCTGAATCTCAGGAGGAATTTTATATTTAGTGTTTGTCACAGAATGTCCTTAAGTACAAGATTCTTGTCATATTTTTGTTGTTCAGATGTTTCAGCTGCTTCTGTTTGTGTGGTATAATCTCAAGACGAAAGATGTTACAACTGAATTTTTTTTTTTTTCTGGGCAGGGTTGCATATATTCAACAAGCAATGTAGTGGGGCGCACTGTGATTGGCCAGGAGGCTGAGGAGGAAGGGCAAGCCCACTGGAATGACATGTGCAACAGGAGCCAGCTGGAAGTTGCTCGGTGGCATATTATCCAATTAGAAGAAATGTAGGATCAAGGCAGCCAATCAAACGTACTGTAGGATGCTCTCTACCAATCACCCAATCAGAAGTGCTACGGGATGTGTTCCTGCAGTCCACAGACTATAGAATGCTGGGGGTCAGCATTTGGCTTGTTACCTTCAGCCAATTAGCAAGGCACTTCCTCGTCGCGAACTGTGACCTTTTAAGAGCTGTCATTTACACTAGAAATCTTTCATCAGAATAAACTCTTGATAATCTTGTTTGTCACAATGACAATACTACATGCAGAATGTGTGTGTCATTTGTCTGAGGTTTGTGTGTGTGTATTTGTCTGAGGTGTGTGTGTTTGTGTGCTTGTACGTGTGTGTGTGTGAATTGTTCTGAGGTTTGTGTGTGTTTGTGTCAGTTGTCTGAGGTGTGTGTGTGTGCGTGCGTGTGTGCGTGTGGTGTGTCATTTGTTTGAGGTATGTGTGTGTGTGTGGTTATCTGTGAGTGGCACTGTTGTGTGTGACACTACGTGCCTGATACATGTGACATTTGTGTGTTGTTTGTGCATGATGTGTGTAATGTGTGTGTGTCCGCAGAAAGGTGCGTGTGGTGATCAAGCCCAGACCAGGGAGGGACAAAGATAGTGGCCTAAGCAAGGGACTCAGATAACACTTTTATTATAGCCGTGGTAACCCTACAATGACACCTTTACTGTAGCCGTGGTAACCATGTAATAATACCTCTAATGGTCCTGTGTTAACTGTACAATAATAGCTTTAATGAAGCTGTGGAAATTGTACATTTCTATATTCCATGTTGTCGTGATAACTATGCACTAAGCTCCACTCCCATCTCACAGACACACAACAGCTACAATGCAGGCTCTCACCTGACACACACGCACACACACACACACACACACACACACACACACACACACACACACACACACACACACACACACACACACACACACACACACACACACGATTGGATTACCCCTGCAAACACACAAAATCAGCATAGGCATCGTGACAGTGTGTGTGCGTGTGTGTGCATACTGCAGTGCTTTCTCTGACACTCTTACACATATTAATCTGGCTGTGTTTTAATTAACAAATGGAGTCTATTAGTCTATTGTATGTAGTCAACATTCATATTAGTCCACATCTACTCAGGTTTTGCCTCAGGGCCATGGGTTATTATCAGTTAAAATCTCTAATTTAAGAAACTCATCACATTTAGTTCAAAAGCAGGAGATGGCTTAGTATTTGCTTTTTCCAAAGTCCACAGTTATTTTAGGTGTTTAATCAACTAGTTAATGTCTCCCTCCATCTTTCTGTCCTCTTCCTCCTCCTCTTCCTGCTCCTCTTCCTCCGTGTCGTACACACAAATCTGCGTGGCCAGGTACAGTGGGCATGAGGAAGAGTGCGAGTCCTCCTCTTCCTCTCTGCCGCGGTCCTCAGATGGCACAGCGATGGCTGCCACAGTGTTGCCATGGCAACCGACCACTGACCCTCTGACCTCCACAACAGGCACCTCATGGATCCTCACTGTAGCTACATGCAATACAATTCAGTTATCACACACACACACACACACGTTGAAGGCCAACATCTAGTACAGGGGACAAGTGTCACTGGACAGAAATAAAAGTTGTCGACTGATCAGATGGGAGCTTTCATAGTCCTGTGCCTAAGACAAAAATTATATCCAATCAATGAAACACATGTGGTGTCTATGGCAACTTGTATAAACTTTGAGCTTCTATCCAATCAGGGCACACAATGTCGTTTTAAATGTTTGATATACACAACACTCCAGCGGACAAAAATTGTATTTGTTTTACATCATATTTAGTCAAGTCCCACTTGTCATTTGGACAATAAATTGGCCTTAATTAATGAATGAGTTAATTAATTAACACAATTATTGCAGTGATGATCGGTTCACAAATGAAATAAATAAATCATGAAATGCATAATCACTGTAAATACCCTCTCCATCCAGTGATGATCAGTAAGGCATCATGCAAGGAAGCTGAAGCAGTACAAAACAATTTAGAAATGTTTTAGTGTTATGGTTTTCAATTAGAGAAAGAGAAAGGGCCTCTATCAAACAATTAAGTGCTGCACCAGTGTCTCCACACACACACAGACACACACAGACACACAGACACACACATATCATGCACCCAGTCACAGACAGATTTAACCCCACTGAGTACAGTGTGTCTGTGTGTTATTTTATCAGAATGATATAAAAGGTGTGCCAATGATTGATTGTTGATTGGACCACACTGTGTGTGTGTGTGTTGGCCCAGGCAGCGTCACCTTTGAGGGGGGGCTCCTGGGGGAGCTTTGGACTGCTGGGGGGCCCATCTATGGTACACATCTACACAGGATGACAGTCACACACACACACACACACACACACACACACACACACACACACACACACACACACACACACACACACACACACACACACACACACTGTATACACATATTCTACACCCACACCCATGGACTGCTGGGGGGCCCATCTATGGTACACATCTACACAGGATGACAGTCACACACACACACACACACACACACACACACACACACACACACACACACACACACACACACACACTGTATACACATATTCTACACCCACACCCATGGACTGCTGGGGGGCCCATCTATGGCACACATCTACACAGGATGACAGTGTGTGTCAGGGCCACACACACACACATACACACACAGAGCATCAGCATTACACACATACACACATCACACACACTCTATGTGCAGTCCACATACACACAGTGATGTGAACACAAAGGCTGACCTGCCTGCACAGATTAGTGGTGCACATGCAGCTTTCCGTGGAGTCTGTGTGTGTGTGTGTGTGTGTGTGTGTGTGTGTGTGTGTGTGTGTGTGTGTGTGTGTGTGTGTGTGTGTGTGTCTGTGAACATGTTTGTATCCAGCTGTGTATATATGTGCATGCATGTGTGTTCTGTATGTATGTATCTGTGAGCTCCAGCTGAGTGTTTTGTGTTTATGTACAGTATAAGTGTGTGTTTATATGTCTGTGCATTTGTATATTTGTGTGTGTTTGAGTGTTTGTGTGTGTGTGTGTGTGTGTGTGGTCCAGCTGCTTGTCTAAGGATACAGATGTGTATTATCAGCAGGTCCCTTCCTAACTGCCCCACTGCAAAGCCTCTTACGGCAGCAGAGCCGAGGGACGCCCGTCACACACACACACACACACACACACACACACACACACACACACACACACACACACACACACACACACACACACACACACACACATTACATGTCTGAGAGCACTCCCCCCTCACACGCTGCATCATTAAGGCTCAGACAGAAACACTTATGATTATATACTGTGCAAGCATATCACACACACAACCATAAACAGACACACACATTAATGGGAACTTAGCATGCATATGTCTGTTATGTTGTCATTTAGTAAAATTAGAGCAAAGATTAAAGCGCTGTGTGTGTCTATGTGTGTGTGTGTGTGTGTGTGTGTGTGTGTGTGTGAATACATGTGCGTGCGTGCATATGTGTGTGTGTGTGTGTGTGTACGTGCATGCGTGTGTGTCCGTGTGTGTGAGTGCAGAGGGGCTGGTGTGTGCTTGTGTGTGTGCAATGTCTCCGACCCCTAACTCTCGACACTCAGCACAGCACTGCCCCTGTGTGTGTGTGTGTGTGTGTGTGTGTGCGTGTGTCTACCAGCTGCTCCTAATGTGTGTGTTCTTAACGTTATGAAATATAATATGGGTCACTGCTCCTTTTGTGTGTGTGACAATACAGGGTGTGTTTTAGTGTGCAGTGGGATGTGTGTTCATATGTATAAACATGTGCGTGTATGTTACTCCATATTTGTGTATGTTACTGCATGTGTGTGTGTGTGTGTGTGTGTGGGGGGGGGGGGGGGGGGGTATATGTGTGTGGTGTGTGTGTATGGTACTCCAGATGTGTGTGTATGTGGCTGTCTGGGTGTATGGGTGAGTATGTGTATGTTGTTCCATGGAATAACCTAAAGACTCATAGACAAACACCGTGTGTCATTGCATGTGTGTGTGTGTGGCTGCGGATGAGTGTTTGCATGTATGTATATGTGTGTTATTGCGTCTGGGTTTGTTGTATATGACTGTGAGTCATTCTATATGTGCATGTGTGTGTTATTGCATATGCGTATGTGTGTGTGTTACTGCATATGTGTCTGGGTGTGTATGTATGTGTGTGTGTTATTGTGTGTGTGTGTGTGTGTGCTATTGTGTGTGTGTGTGTGTTATTGCATATGTGTATGTGTGTGTATTATTGCATGTGTGTATATGTATATATGTGTGTTTGTTATTGCATATGTGTATGTGTGTATGTATGTGTGTGTGTTAATGCATATCTGTATGTGTGAGTGTGTGTTCTGGCAGACTGATTAGAGAAGGGTCTCATGATGCTCTGTAATTCTCTGTAATCTCTCACAGTTTGGGGTTAAAGGTCAGCTAATGAGTGTGTAAGCGTGCCCCCCAATTAAAACAAACAGCCACACGGCCTACCATACTGTGTGCGTCCCTGTGCATATGTGTGTGTGTGTGTGTGTGCGTGCATGCGTGTGTATGTCCTTGTGCATGTGTGCGTGTGTGTGCATGTGTGTTTGTTTCAATGGCACAGTAACTGCCTAGTTACCGTGGAGAGTCTGACTGGGGTATAACACTTCCTGCTAGTCCAGCTGCACTCTAATATTCCCTGTGTGTGTGTGTGTGTGTGTATGTGTGTGTGTGTGTGTGTGGGTGTTAAGGACACTGAATGAAAAAAAACAAGGGATATGAATAAGGCTATATTGAAAGTCAGAAAGAAGAGAGGAAGAAGAAGACAGAGGAAGAGAACAGAGAGGGGAAAGAGAGGAAGATGTAGAATGAAAAAAGGGGAGGAGAAGACTGAGAGAACAAGAGAAAGGCAGGGAAAGGGTAGGGAGGGAGGGAGAAGGACAGAGAAAGAGAGGGAAGGGGGGAAAAAGAAGGAGAGAGAGAGAAAGGGAGGGAGAGGGAGAGAAAGAGAATGAGATAGAGAGAGAGAAAATGAGGCAGAGAGAGAGGGAGGGTGAGATAGAGAGGGGGAGAGAAGCAGAGAGCGAGGGAGAAAGAGAGCGGGCGAGAGAGGGAGAGAAGAGAGATCTTACCTTCCCCCGAGGGTCCTCTGCTGCACCCTGTGCTGTGCTGGGAGTCTCTGCTGCCCCCTGCTGGTGCTCTGTGTGCAGGAGCAGCTCCTGCTCCAGCCTCCTCTCTAGCGGCCCCTGCAGGACAGTAGTGGGAACACACCGCTCACCCTCCAGCCACAAACTCTGGTGTGTGTGCATGTGTGTGTATATGTGTGTGACACTCTAATAGTTGTGGTAGAAACACTGGTGTGTGTTTGTGTGGCTGGTGTGAGTGTGTGCATATTGTCAAACCTTGATGACCTTTGATCTTTGGGGTGAGCTTGCCGGTCTGTGTGCGTGTGTGTGTGTGTGGGTGACACTGTAATGGTTGTGGCAGAAACACTAGTGTGTGTGTGGCTGCCGTGAGTGTGTGCATATTGTCAAACCTTCGTGACCTTCGACCTTTGGGGTGAGCCTGCCCGTCTGTGTGTGATGGGGGACTGGTCTCCCATCTGCCCACCAAGCTGCTCTCTCTCCTTAAACAGACTCTTCAGCTGAGGATACACACACACACAAACGCACACACACACATGACCTTAAAGGAGTACTTCCACAAGAAACGGTTCAGTACTTGCTCTTTTGAAATACGATAGGTCACCCAGAGTTGCATATGTCTGCTGCACGTGAAAATGTTCTTCTACCCCGATTGCCTTTATTAGTCAGTGAAAGAAAGTAGGAGGAAAAACATATATAAGAATAAGAAAAAGGCCAACAAAGTGATGTAAGTTTGTTAATTAGAAAAAGCCATACCACAGTTGTGATTACCGTAGAAGTCTCTTTGCAGCACACATTCACTTACCGAAGTATAGGTAAGTATGTGTGTTTGTTTAAAACGTTTAAATCTTCTAT
>CM050208.1:25765000-25795000 GCA_027475355.1 Coilia nasus
TCACCTGACACAGCTCACTGTCCACCTGCTCCACACACACCTGCACCCACAACAAAATACATACCTGAGACAACACACACCTGGGACAACACACACCTGCACACACAACACAATACACACCTGAGACAACGCACACCTGCACACACAACACAATACACACCTGAGACAACGCACACCTGCCCACACACCACAATATACACCTGAGACAACGCACACCTGCACACACAACACAATACACACCTGAGACAATGCACACCTCCACACACACCACAACACACATCTGACACACACAACTAACATAATACACACCTGATATGCAACACAACCGACATCTGCACACACAACACAAAACACACCTGCACACAGAACACAACATAACACACAGCTGCACACACAACACACACCTGTACACAGAACACAACACAACACACACCTGGCTGTCTGTGTGCTCCTGCTGCTGCCTCTGACTCCTGAGCCTCTCGTCATGCAGCTGCTGCCTGAGGGAGTCCAGCTCTGCCTCTAGCTGTGCCCCAGTTTGGCTCTAGGGGGCAGCAGGGGGCAGCAAAGAGCAGCATTCAGCTCTGGCATTCACTCACCACAGTCCCCCCTTAAGCCAGTGTGGAGTATAGCAAGACTGCTGTCATATGTGGGCTAGTGTCATATAGGAAGGTGCACCTCTCACCTTCAGTGTCTCCATGGTCGCCTCACAATGAGCCTTCTGCTCCAGAAGATGCTTCACATTATCTCTGAGAGGGGAATCAAACTGTTAATGTAGCAGTTGGAACAATTCATTTATTTATTCATTCAATTCATTCATTCATTTATTCATTTGTTTGTTTACTCCATCCTTCTATCCATCCATCCATCCATCCATCCATCCATGCATTTACTCCATCCATCCATCCATCATCCATCCATCCATCCATTCATTCATTCTATCAATGCATTTATCCATGTATTAATGATTAATTATTAATTAATTAATTCATCTATTTTTCTTTCCTTCTATCACTCACTGGCTCCTCTGCAGCTCAGTCTGAAGAGTCCTGACAGACTGTGATAGTTGAGCTGCCTCCTCTCTCAGCTGCAACATGAGCGAAACACAGCATGTCAGACACACTCATGATTAAATCTCATGGGGAACTACATTGTACATCACTTGTACACCGCTTCCTCTAATTGTGATATAGGAGCTAGTTAGTGGCCAACTGTCAGCGGTAATGGTTTGAGCATCTGCAGTATAGTGTAACAGTGGTATGTGTTGAAGAGCTGTATTCTTCTCTAGCACTTTCCACTTGACAGGAATCCATTAAAACTGACTAATGTAAGTCAATATGTGTGTGCATGTGTGTGTGTGTTTATGTCTGACATGACATGACTCCCAGAGTGGGCTTCCTATCTGTGGAGTTCTGTAGTCATGGCTGGCTAGCCAATCAGGCGAGAGCTGAGATGGGGAGCTCACTTTGCTGGTCTCCTGCTCGTGCTTCCTCTGCGCCTCCTCCTGCTCCCCCTGCATGAGGCGGAGTTTCATGCCCACCTCCTCCCACCTCCCATTCCAGTGATTGGCCACCCTCTTTAGCTCCTCCTTCTCTGTAGAAAACCCCGCCTCCACGCGCTGCCTCTCTGCTGTCTGCCTCTGTAACTCCGCCTCCTGCACCAAAGCCTGCTCCTTCAGAGATCGGCACAGACCCTCAAGCTCCTCCTTCTTTTGCAGCACAGCATCATGGGATTCACTGAGGAAGGTTGGGGGGGGGGGGGTCAGAAAGAGGTCAAAGGGAGGTGACCAATCACAGACATCTTCCTTAACCTACCATCTGAAACAAAAGAGGCTTTTTTAGGTGCAAGCAAGTCACCTAATTCTGTCATCTAATTCTGATTCAAAGAGCACACTTGTAGCAGTGTGTTTCTAAGCCTTGTGAGTCAAAGACAACATCTTTAGGAGTGCATTTCTAGCCCCGCTGAGTCAAACACTGCATCTTAAAGCAATACTAGAGCACTTCTCCTCTTTGGTTGCCCTACAGGTTGGAAGCGGAATTGTCTTTCTTATGTCTCATTTGAACTACAGATCAGCGACCCGCTTTGGCAAACTTGCACAGTGTGGTTATAGCCCTGTGGTTATAGTTCACCCTGTTACGAGTTAATGAACCACTGAAACGACTTTGGAAACATTATTTTAAGGTTAAAAAAAGTACTTAGTGTTGCTTTAAGAAGTGTGTTTCTAGCCCTGCTGCCATCCCCTCTCTGACCTCAGTGTCAGGAGCCTCTGCCTCAGTTCTTTCATGACCTCCAGGTGTTCCGCTGTCGTGACCTCTTGACCTTGGCAGTGTGCGGAACTCAGCAGCTCCTCCTTCTCTCCAAGGAGCTGTGTGCGCTCGGCTTCCAGAGCCACAATCTGATTGGTGTGGATGACCTTCTCTGCCTCCAGCTGATGCAGTTGGCTCAAGGTGACCTCTAACTTCTGCCTCGCCATCTCAAGGTCACAGGTCAGTTTCTCACTCAGCTGAAGGAATGGAGGAACTCTGTCATTAGTTATTAGGGAGATCCTTTGACTATTTAAATCTATGACTGATTATTTTAAAGATACTTAAAGTGTAGAAAACTCATAAGACTTGTGGTAAATCCACAAGAGCTGACATGTATGCCCCAGCAGTGATTGGCTAAGAGCAGCAGTGGGCTGTGCTGTGGTTGGCTCTGACCTGTTTGGCCGTGCTGAGCTCCTCCTCCATGAGCAAGCGGTGGCGCTGGTGTTGGGTGGCGCTGGTCCTGGCGTCGGCAAGCTCCGTGTGCAGCTCACACACCTGCTCGGTGTAGCCCTCGCGCCCCCTCTCCGCCCGCTCCAGCTGCAGCTGCAGACCCTGCGCACGCTGGTGCAGCTCCGCCTTCTCCTGTGGGCGGGATTAGAATGAGGGGTGTGGTTAGAGTGAGGGGTGGAGTTATGCTGACCAACACAGGCAAAGTGCAGTAACTGGGTCAACATTGAAACTGGGAAAAATGTCTTTGAAGTTGTTATTCTGTCCAGTGAAGTATCTTGTAAATATAATAGTGGTGACGCTTTTACATACTTTCTTAATAGGATGAAGGAGACTGGAGAGTAAAACAATTAGCGTGCTTAGAGCAGGCTGTTGGCCTAAAGATGTTTATGGATTACATCTGATGGTAGTGCACTTGGTGGAGGGGTACCTGGACGAGGCGGTCTTTGTCGCTGAGCGCGGAGGCCAGTCGAGCCCGCAGGTCCTCCATGCTGTCCTCCACCCTCTGGGCTTTAGAGGCCATCAGACCACGCTCCTGCCATGGGACAATTACACACACACACACACACACACACACACACACACACACACACACACACACACACACACACACACACACACACACACACACCCACACACACCCACACACACACACACACATTATAACCCATCAGACCACACTCCTGCCATGAGACAATTACACACACGTGCACACACACACACATCGGTCACAAAGTTTATAACCCAGAGCTCTTGAACGTGTAGCTGCAACGTCATTGCTCTCTCCCCTTCAGCCAGTCAAGGGGGCATCCACCTGATTATGAGGTATAAGCCTACAGTGGCCTATTGGTATAAAATTTCAGTTCAAATTCATGTAACAAGTGAATAGTTTTGTAAATACACAGTAATAGTGAGATATAGAGTACTGGAGTTAGATAGTGGAACAGTGTTTTGTTGCCATGGTTACGTGGCACTCTGCTTACCAGCTCCAGTTGGCCCAGTCGGCTGCGTGCGTCGCTCAGGTGCTCCTCGAGTTCGGATTGGGCCCTGCTGGCCTGACCCAGTCTCTGGTTCAGCTCCTCCGCCTGACTCAGGGCACTCATCTGGGCCTACACAACCAACACCACACCAGACCCAGGCCACAACACGGTATGTAAATTCTGGAAGTGTGTGTGTGCCTCTTTAGCTGTGTAGTTTCTGAAGTGTGTGTGTGTGTGTGTGTGTGTGTGTGACTGTGTCTGTCTGTCTGTGTGTGCACATCTTTAGCTCTGTATAGTTTCTGGAGTGTGTGTGTGTATGTGTGTGTGTGTGTGTGTGTACCTCTTTAGCTTTGTGTAGTTTCTGGAGTGTGTGTGTGTGTGTGTGTGTACCTCTTTAGCTTTGTGTAGTTTCTGGAGTGTGTGTTCATGCTCACGCTCCAGGTGTACACCTCTCTGTTCCGCCTCCTTCAAGGCCTCCTGCAGTCTACCCAGCTCCCTCTCCACCTCATGCTGCCCCTGACACACACACAAAGACACACACACAGCAGTCACATACACACACACACAGACACCCACCCACACACACACAAGTATGCACACATAGTAGTCAGACACACAGCAGTCACACACACACAGCAGTCACACACACACACACACAGCAGTCACACACACATACAGCAGTCATGCACACATACAGCAGTCACGCACACACACACAGCAGTCACACACACATACAGCAGTCATGCCCCCACACACACACACACACACACACACACATACAGTACTGATATATGTACTATGCAAAATACTGATGTACCTCTTTCTGGAAGTCCTGCTGGGTGACTGGTAGTGTTCTACTGAGCATGCTCGTAGGTGTGATGGGTGTGGTCTCAGTGTGACCCTGCCCTCCTAGAGCAGACTTCAGCTTTAACATGTCCAGCTCCAGCTGCAGAACCCTGTGTGACATCACAGCCCACCAGAGTGTCAGATACAGACAGACAGACACACACAACACACACACGCACACACACACATTAGTTCAGCATAGAACCACATAAAACCACACCATTACAGTGTCAGATATGTCAGAGTGTTTGTTTGGATGTGGTACGCTCACTGTAGAATTAGGACTAGGACGTTCACACACACCTAATCAGTAAGGAGCTGGCAGGCTCTCGGGCACATTTGGCACAGTGTACATTAAGGTGTGGAGGTCTTGGAGGTGGCAAAAGGGTGTTTCAGTCTTGTCAACAAAGACAGCAGAGCAGTACAGTGTAGTACAGTCCCCTAAATTTATACCGCACCCCAACCCCAACCCCACCGTGTCTGTGTGGACCAGGCTGGAAACAAAGTCAGCAACACCAGTGTGCTCCCACAAAACGTTTTTAATCATTCATGATGTTTTGAGCATATACCCTTCAACAAATGTAATGAAGGGTTTCTGTTTCTGTTGTTCAACTTTGCTTTGTGGTGCAGCACCCAGACTACTTGGGGTGGATATGCACGTGCATTAGGCTGGCCTCCCACTCACTTGTCCTGCAGTTCTCCACGGCGATGTCTCTCCTCGAAGCGGCTCAGCTCGTCCACATCCTTCTGCTGCTCCAGAGCACTCAGGGCCCCCGCCAGCTGCTTTTGGGGGAGTAGGATTGGGTGAGAGGGGGCGTAGGAGGGTTGGGGAGGGGTTGATGATTGGATGAGAGGAGGAGGGGTTAGAGGGGAGTGGTGGGGGGTAGAATAGGAAGGGTGGGGAGGGGTTGGATAGGATAGGAGGGGTGGAGGTGGGGGGGTGAGGGGGTGTGGGGGTAGGAGAGGTGGGGCGGGGGTAGAAGGGGTTCAGGACAATCTGCCTCAAAGCCTCATCACAACAATGCCACGACAGGTGCACCTCAAACACAGGCTCTCTAAAAGCACTAGAGAGCCCTTAGCTGCCCTCAACACCACAGTTCCTCAAGCTGAAAATGACAGGTGTTGCTACGGCAACATGGATCACTAATGATTCTGGGCCTGTTGTGGGCCTAATCTGCCTGTCAGATTCGCCTTTATAACATACTCAGAGATAGGCTTTCTCAGACTTCTCAGAGGTAGAGGCTTTCTCAGACTCGTCTGTATAGCACAGCAGAGGTAGAGGCTTTCTGTTGGTGAAAATGAAATATGGTATCTGAAGGCCACTGAGATCGGAGGCAGAGGTGAGGTTGACTGCTACACTCTCAGACTGCTCTCTGGTGGTGTTACAGAACTGAACTGCCATTGCTTGTTTTTTTCACACTCCTTTTTCCACTGCTCCCTATTACCCCTCTTCTCCTGCCCATTCTCTGTTCCTCCTCCTTTCTTCTGCTGCCTTTCATTCCTCCCTTTTTCTCCACCTCACTTTTTTCCCCTTCTTCCTCCTCCTCTACTCTTCTTCTCGCCACTCTCGCACCTTCATCTCGTCTCCTCCCCCTGCCCTCCCTCTCTCCTTCTCGCCACTCTTTACCCCTGTCCTAGGGTAACCACCTTCTCCTGCCCTTCCTTTATTCTTCTTTACCCCTGCCCTGGGGTAACCTCCCCCTCCTCCTCCTTTTCTTTCTCCTTCTTCCCTCTACTCCTACTCCAGTGTACCTTCTGTTTGCGCTCCAGCTCTGAGTCTTTGGCCTTTCTCTCCATCTCTCCTTCTCTTCCTCTCCCTAACTCCTCCATTCCATTTCTTCCTCTACTCATTTCTATTCCAGTGCCCCCCCCCCCAAAACAACCACACTCCACCCACCTTCTGTTTGCGCTCCAGGCGTTGTGTGGCGTTGAGGCTGTGCTGCAGCTCTGAGTCTCTGGCCTTGAGGGTGTCGGTCTGGTTGTCCAGTCGTCTCTGCGCCTCCCTCAGTCGCTCCAGCAACTCCGCCCGTCGCCGCCCGCTCTTTTCCAGCTCCATCCGCAGCTCCGCTGCCCGCTCCGGGGGCACTGAGGACCGCGGGGCCCCTTCAGGGCCCAGACGAGACGCTGACCGCCACTGCCGCAGCACTGATGGATCCTCGTACTGCACCCTGGCACTGCCATGGCCACCTGGGAGGTCCTCTTTCCGCACCCTGGTACCACCATGGCCACCTAAGGGGTCCTCATACTGCACCTTGCCATGGCTACTTAGGGGACTGGTTGAGAGATGGGGCTATGATTAGAGTTAGTGACGTCACACCATACACCCTCCTACCAAGTTATACAGTCATGACCAGTACATCATGAAGTGCTGTTAGACAGTGCACTGAATGAATTACGGTGCTGTGATTAAAGTTGGTGACATCACACATGTACCAACCTGGTGCTGATTTTGTTCCGACGGCCCAAAGTGGGAAAGTCCCCAGCAAAACTCCATGCCGAGTTCTTCAACAAATTAGTACACATTGGTATTGACATTTGGACATATCCAACACATTGGTATTGGCATCATCAAAACAGGAAGAGCTTAAATAACGATGACAGTTTTGACCCCTCAGTGGCCAGTGGTTTCAGCCTCACCGGGGGTTTGAGGTGCGATCCCCTGCCAAACACATCCAGGTCAGCGAGCGAGAGGGGGTCGGTGGCCCTGAGGGAGTCCTGCAGGAGTCGGGGAGCCCAGCTGGACCCCCAGTCCCAGGCGTCGGTGCTGTCGGCTGGGGAGAGACGCCCCAAAGCCTCCCTCCACCGCTCAGACATGTCCATCGCAGATCCCTACAGGGAAACACAAACACTGAAACACCTGATAGTCTACCTGAAGCTGTGCATGTTTACCTGAAGGTAAACACCATACAATCTACGGTAAACACATTTATCTGAGCTAAACACATGTATCTGAAGGTGAACACATGTTATCTGAAGCTAAACACATCCGAAGCATGTTTACCTTCTGTCTAATGCAGCACTAGCCCCAAATCACTGTGCACTCTCAAGTCTTCCAGCATGGCATTGTTGTGTTAGTATTCATTAAAACATCAATGTGACAACCTCATGTAATGAATGAGCTACTGGAAAGTCTCTGACTTTGTTTGTGAGTGTGCCTGAGACATATTTCACACTGTGCCATGGCTTTTCACACCATAACAAACAATTTGCTAGGAAACAAAACTCTCCCTTTCAGCAGACTGTCCTGCTGTTTTGCTGTTGGTGGAGATATTACAACCATTGGATATTTGTGTTATGGGATGAAACAAAAATCCTGCATGATTCTTAACAATTTCTTCCAACCAAATAGATATCCCACTGTCCTTGGTATGAAACATATAATTCTACTAGTACACATTAATCAGTAACATAAATAACAGCACAGATAACAATAGAAACACACTGCTGTGTATCACTGCCTCTTACTGTGACTGTGTCTGTGTGTAGGGAGTCCTTGTCTCCTGCTGCTGTGACAGTGCTGTGTGTTGTCCCCTCTCTGTCCCCCTGCTGCTGGACAGTGTGGTGTGTTGTCCCCTCTCTGTCTCTCTGTTGCTGTGTGTTGAACCTGCTGCTCTTCATCCAATGGAAAGCTGCTGAGAGAGAGCAGCCCTGCTTGTCCTGCATGGTATCCATGGTGACCGCTGTACACTGGCTAGGGTGGGCGTGCAAAGTCCAGCCCTCCCCTTCAGAGAATCACGCGCTGCCCAGTAGCTATCTGAAGGATGGTGGGTCACAGTGACCGAGATTCCACATGCAGACATCAAGTCCCCATGACCCACACATCCTATCAGTGTATCCTGTGTCAGTGTGAAGGCATTTAAACTTCAGTGTGGGAGAACAAAAAAAAAACAAAAAAAAAAAAACATAGTTTTGAGGCTGTGCCTTATAATTGAGGACTGTCATGGGAATGGTTTTCATATTATTACAACACATAGCCACTTTTTTACTGTCTAAATTACATGTGTTGAGTTCTATGTTTGCTGTTTCGACATGTCGAAAGGAGGGGTTAGGGAGGAGCTGTATGCCAAGGCTGAGGTTATCAAGCACACAGTGTGATTATTGGTAGCTCTCTGTGTGTTTTGCAGTGCTCTCCTCAACTGAAACCATGGCAGTATCCCTCTATGTACAGTAGAAACTGATTTCTATCCAAACCCACTATACTTTTGTTTGCTTTAGTTTATCTTGGTTATGGGAGTCATGTGGAGGCCTGCCTTCTTTTGTCACCAAGCAACATTCAGGCTACACAAATACAATGATGTGTCAGTAAATTACATCTTGTGTTAACTGAGACCGCAAAAGTCTATCAGAGTCTGTAACAAATACCAGCTCAGTTAGGGTATTAAATGGATTATTACGACAATTGGTTAATATAAAAACTATATTAAAAACATCATCACATTTACTACATATAGCCTATGTGAAACAGACACTGAATTATGACTTAAAAGGACTAGTTTTTTTCTGGATCCTATAGCAGTCAACGTAACTTTACCTAAAGTTTTAGATCAATCTCCAGCCAAAACACAAAAACGTTAAACGGAAATGATGTCAGACACAGGGAAGCCATTTCCTCTCCTAACTTCACAAGGGCAGGAAAATAAATTCCACCAGAGCCCATATCTATTCAATAATTTGTCATTTTCAGGAGCAAATTGTCATACGTTCTTGTGAACAGGACAGTCTAGATCTAAGGTTGCAGTGGTAAGTATATGAATTTGACTGAAAACAGCAAAATAGATGTGAACTAAATTGAAATTTTCGTGGTTACAAAGCTATGCTAGCTTGCCTACCTAGTAGTACAGTAAAAGAACTAGATAGCTAGCTTTTAGCTGCTGTAGAAAGAAGCTCACAGATTTGCTTTACCGCTGATTCATTTTTGTCTATTGTAACTGTTTCGAACAATGATAACGGTCATCACTGGTGGTACTGGCTTGTTACATTTAAAGTCTCTTGGCTGAATTAAACTTATTTACTTATGACTTAGCCTAGCTAACACCACAGCTCTCCGCTATCTACAGCGTAACTCACATGAACTAAAATTGCTGGCTTACATGTGAAATATAGGGCCTGAATTAGGGAACGTTTTGGATGAGTCTCGCACAATGTTCTCTGTGATTATGAGAAGGTGTTTTTTGGTGAACTTCTTAGTTGTTTGGTGGCTAGAGTATGCAAGTTAGCATAGTACTGCCGCAACATCAACTGTCGATGTTCCTCACTGTTTACAGGCTGATAATTGCTAACTACATTTCGTGCAGTATCGTCATTTTCTATTTACCTGGGCATAAAAGTCTTAAATAATTCAGGCTACATTTTGTTTCTCAGAAACACTTGAACAATGGCGGCAGACTGGTTGGGCAGTCTTGTATCTATTAATTGCGGTCCTACGCTCGGAGTGTACCAGGGAGAGGTGTCCTCGGTCGATCAGACTAGCCAGACCATCTCCCTCCGACAGCCTTTCCACAATGGAGTCAAGTGCCCCGTTCCGGAAGTCACATTCAGGTGAGACATGGTGACCTACAGTGATGTGGCATGCAAATACAGTGTTCATGTACTGTAGTGACAAAATGTTATTAGTTAGCAGACAGTTATTATCACCTTCAGCACCCTGGCCTGATAAAACTATTTATGCCTGCCCCCCTTCACCTTAGTACCCCCTCAGTGACATTAGTCATTACGATTTATGGGGGCCCTGGCAGTACAAGGCTCTATGAATCACACTGACCCCACCACAACACCCCCTACCCTTCTGGCTTTATCACATCCCTGATTGTAGTAATATGCACACAGATTCCATGATCATGGGTACCATTATAGCTAACACCTGTGTTTTTGCAGTGCATGGACATTAAAGTTATTACTATATTATGTCTTTGCAGTGCCATGGACATCAAGGACCTCAAGATCCTGAACATCCGTGGTGGTGGCAGTGGAAATGGCCTCACCCAGCGCGGTGTGTCAGACGCAGTCTCCTTTGGAGGCCAAGCGGGGCGCGGAGGTGGCAGGGCGGGGGGCGCCCCGTCCGGTAGTACCCCTATGGCGGTGCCTGGTCGGGGGGAGCAGAGGGCGGGGGAGGGGCACGCATCCCCCCAGCAGCAATGCTCCAAGAGCTACGGAGAGAAGCACATGATGGACATGGCCGGCCAGAACAAAGGCTTCCGCCGGAGACACAATTCCTGTGAGTCCCTCTCTGTTACTATCATGACACACACACACTTGCACTCGCACTGATACAGAACTGCAAATATTAACACCAGACACACATACATTCGCACTTACATACAGAGCTCCAGATATAACCACCACACACACACTCTTACACTGACAGAGGGTTGAAGATATCACCACCACACACAGATGCTTATATTGACAGAGGGTTACATTACATTACACTAACACCATACACACACAGCTGCTGATGATATCACACACACTCATATTTAAAAAGGGGTTTCTAAACAATTTTCTAATGAATAAATTGGTTTGCAAAATGTATGGACACTGAAAATTCAATTTTAGTAGTTTCTAGTTTCTTCACTCCTCTGTGACAGTATATTAAACATCTTTCTACTGTGGACAGGACAAAACACTGTTCACTGATCAATTAACCAGCAAATGAACCCCCCCCCCCCCCCCCCCCCACCCAGGGTCTTCCAGCAGTCGGGGAGGGAACCAGGCGACGCCGAAGAGGAATGGGGTGCGGAATGGGGGTGGCCAGATGAAGAACAAAGATGACGAATGTTTCGGGGATGGCGTGGATGATGGCCTGGACGAGGACTTCGACTTCGAGGGCAACCTGGCGTTGTTCGACAAGGCGGCGGTGTTCTCCCAGATCGACACGTCACGGTCGCGAGGAACGCCTGAGAAACAGCAGACGCCCGCACGCTACCGGCACGACGAGAACATTCTGGAAGCCAAACCCATCATCTACCGACAGATAGCCGTGCCACAGCCAGGGATTAAAGAGTATTGCACAGGTGAGGCATGCGCAGGGTCTAAAGAGTGCTGCACAGGTAACACACAGCCAGGGGCTAAAGACTACTGCACAGGTGACACAGGCAGGTGAGAGACACACAGATCATAACACCTTAGCTAGGTGTGTGAAGAGCACTGCATAAGATAAGACACAGATAACTGTGCCTTATTCACCCTACTGCAACTATTACAAGATCGAAGTGGCTGTTGGCACGGTAGCTTTCGTGCCCTTTGGGCTGGTATTATTGGTACAGAATCTAGGGTTAGGTTAGGGTTAGGTTTGGGTTTAGTGTTTGGGTTAGTAGGGAATTTTTATCTGATAAATCTGTGGGAACTCTGCTTGAGTATGGTTCCTGAGTGACTATAGTTCCTGACATGTATGTACATGTATTGGTCTGGATGAATATACAATATAGGTTCTGGACCAATATCCTTACATCTACTGGTACAGAATTCCAGACCCATAGCCACTGCCTCAAAGAGTACTGTACAGGTGAGATGCCCAGATGGCTGTGTCTTGTGGTACTACTACTACTAAAAACTACTACAAGATGTTTGCTGTGCTGTGGTGGAATGTGTAGTTAAATTGGAAGGTGTGCTAATTCCCTGTGTTCCTTGTGTGTGTGTGTGTGTGTTTAGACTCGGGGCTGGTGGTGCCGAGTGTGTCGTACGAGCTTCACAAGCGTCTGCTGAGTGTGGCCGAGAGGCACGGGCTCTCCCTGGAGCGCCGACTCGAGATGACCGGAGTGTGTGCCAGTCAGATGGCCCTCACACTACTGGGGGGGCCGAACAGGTGAGGGGAGCGTGTGCGCGCACGTGTGTGTGGACATCACTGTAGTATGTGCCTGTCAGATGCCCCTCACACTACTGGGGGGGTCGAACAGGTGAGGCGTGTGTCTGTGTGTGTGTGTGTGCGTGTGTGTGCGTGTGTGTGCGTGTGTGTGCGTGTGTGTGCGTGTGTGTGTGTGTGTGTGTGTGTGTGTGTGTGTGAGTGTGGACTTCACTGGAGTATGTGCCAGTCAGATGCCCCTCACACTACTGGGGGGGTCGAACAGGTGAGGCGTGTGTCTGTGTGTGTGTGTGTGTGTGTGTGTGTCTGTGTGTGTGTGTGTGCGTGTGTGGACTTCACTGGAGTATGTGCCAGTCAGATGCCCCTCACACTAGTATGGGGGGCTGAACAGGTAAGGGTGTGTGTGTGCCAGTCAGATGCCCCGACACTGTTGGGGGGGCTGAACAGGTGAACGTGTGTGTGTGTGGTTGGAGGTGATGGTAATGTTAGTACCAGCCAGTAAACCTCTGTGTTACTGGTGTTCTGAAGATATAAATTCACAGCTCTCCCACTTCCTTTTTTGTCCTCTCCCCCCACCCTTTCCCCTCTCCCTTTCCTGTCCTCTCTCTGGCCACCTCCCTCTCTTTCCCTGTCCCTTCTTGTCCCTGCCTCTCTGTCTTGTTCTATCTTTCTCTCCCTCTTCCTCTCTCCACCCACAGGCTCACCCCTAAGAATGTGCACCAGCGCCCCACGGTGGTGCTGTTGTGCGGTCCACACGTGCAGGGAGCCCAGGGCATCAGCTGCGGCCGCCACCTGGCCAACCACGAGGTGGAGGTCATCCTCTTCCTGCCCAACTTCGTCAAGATGCTGGAGGCCATCACCAGCGAGCTCTCGCTCTTCTCCAAGACGGGCGGCAAACAGGTGTCCAGCATCAAAGGTACTGCAGGGACTACAACTCCCATGCTGCACTGCACTGCACTGCACTGCACTGCACTGCACTGCACTGCACTGCACTGCACTGCACTGCACTGCACTGCACTGCACTTTGCACTTTGCACTTTTGCTGCATTCTAGTCAAACCTCTGTATCAAATGGGAAGTGTATTAAAAACTTGATGTGATTTAAGTCATGAGAAAAAACTATTCCCTTGGTCAAACTTGACTTATGACGTTCCAAATAAGTCTTGATTTAAGCACTCAAATCTTCTTGTGAACACAGCCATGTATGGATACACCACTTTTATACCGGATATGCCGATTCTCAAAGGGACTACAGTTCCCATACTGCACTGCACATTATACTGATCACTAATGGCACTGTCCTTTCTGTTGGGGTGTTCTGTGTTGCAGACCTGCCCGACAGCCCGGTGGACCTGGTGATCAGCTGCCTGGACAGCCACGAGAACGCCTTCCTTCGGGAGCAGCCCTGGTACCGCGCCGCGGCCGACTGGGCCAACCAGAATCGCGCGCCGGTGCTGAGCATCGACCCGCCAGTGAGTGGGCGGGAGGCAGCGGTGGAGTCCAAGTGGGCGTTGGCGCTGGGGCTTCCCCTGCCGCTGTCGGAGAGTGTGGGGCGCGTCTACCTGTGTGACATAGGCGTGCCCAAGCAGGTGTTCCAGGAAGTGGGCATCAAGTACCACTCCCCTTTCGGCTGCAAGTTCGTCATCCCGCTGCACTCGCCATAGTCGCGGCGATCAGATTACAGCCCCCCCCCCCCAGTCCCCCCAACTTGAACTCTCACCCCTGACCTCTGGATGTGAGGTTAGGGGTCATTTAGCCAGAGATGAGCCTTAATTTCCTGACCATCGAAAGTGTAGAGCTTCTTGTGTAGTTGAAGCTAGACATGAAATGGGTGGGTGAGTGAGTGAGAGAGAGAGAGAGAGAGCGAGCGAGTGAGTGAGTAAGCGACACATTGGGTGAAAGTACAGTGCAGAGCACATTTCCTTCTCGTATTTTTTTGTTTCATGCAACTTCATGACGCATGCTGTACTGATAAGAGAAGGAGAACCATGTAGTGTTCAAAAGAACAATCTTTTTTTTTTGCTTTTTTTTTTTTGCTTTGTTGTTTTTTTTTTTTCATTGCTTTTGTATTGAGGTGTTTTTTTCACCTCAGACTGTGTGGATGGTACGCCAGAGTCCTCCGGTGTAGAGACGAGGGCACGTTTTTGTGTGTGTGTGTGTGGGGGGGGTGATATTCCAGACTCCTCTAGTGTTAAGTTAGTAAGTTGAGGGGTAAGAACGTGTGTGTGTGTGTGGGTGTTCTACCAGACTCTTCTAGTGCAGAGAGAGGTGGGTGAGGGGTAGAAATGTGTGTGTGTGTGTGTGTGTGTGTGTGTGGGGGGGGGGGAGTGAGTGAGGGATGAGTGAGGGAAAGCAACATGTGCTTCATCTTTTTGGTGTGTGAGACTGAGCCAGTAAGTGTGTTTACAGTGTGAAACAGCCCTTTGGCTCCTGGCTGTGTGTGTGTGTGTGTGAAAGAGTGGGTTATTTGTTTGCCCGTGAGGCAGCTGTAAAGGTCTGTGTTCTTTGGGCCTTTTCCTTGCAATTTGTGCTAACAACAATCACATTCAAAGACTTGTGCAGAGAAAAGTTCAACACACACACAAGAAGGCACAGGCTGTGTGGTCTTTGTCTCCAGAGGGACCCCGGGCTGTTAAAAGAAATGCACTTCTTTTCTTCCGCTCGTATTTCAGTTGTACTCAGACTTGTGAGGCTGTGCCCAGGTGCTTCAGTGTGTACATACACACACATACACACACACACACACACACACCTCAGTGTGTTTCAGGGGAGAGAGTCAGTGTCACTCTGCACTGGGCCCTACTGATCACGATCACCCGTCTGGGCACCGCCTCTGGTGGTACCTGTGGTAACGATTACAGGAAGTAAGTCACTGTTGGAGGCTGCATAAGTGTTGAGGTGCTTGTATCTGGTGTGAGTGTTGAGCCATGTGTGTATATGTGGCGTGAGCGTTTAGGCATGTGTTTATGTCTGGTGCAAGTGTTTAGTCGTGTGTTTGCTGTGAGTCCCATGTGTGCTGAAGGCTCAGCCCCATGATGCCCACAGGAAGTCCTGTGATGGAGGAGGAATGGCCACATCAGCACAAAACTTTTGCGCAGTTGTACAATCACTGCAGGCGTGGGTATCACTGTGTGTGTGTGTGTGTGTGTGTGTGTGTGTGTGTGTGTGTGTGTGTATCGCTCAAAGCGAGACTGTTTGTGGTGACTTTCCAACAGGAGTGTGTGTGTGTGTGTCTGTGTGTGCGCATATGTGTCTGTGTGTGCGTATGTGTGTAGTGATGTCCCAAGAGGATTCGTTGTCCATATAGTCATCCATGCTGGGTCAAGAACTCCCCAGATGAATTACTGTGTGTATGTGTGTATTTGTTTAATGATCTTTGTGTGTGTGTGTGTGTGTGTGTGTGTTTGGTGATCTGTCACATCAGCCTCCAGATGTCCTCTTCATCACTAAAACATGCAAGGCAGCCTTTGCCTTACCCTTTCCCTTTCCAAGGTAGTCTATGGAAGACTGCAGTAACCTCACAGCTCCACAAATAGCTTGGAGACTGAGTTGTCATTTGATTGGATGCATTAGAAAGACCTTTCGTCTAATTGGATCCATTAGAAGGACCTCCTGTTTGATTTGGGTGTATTACAATGAGCCCTCGTCTGATTGCATGCATTCTAAAGAGCTCTTGTCTGATTGGATGCATTTTAAGAGATGCTATTGTCTCTGCTCCAGCTCTTCTTTGTAAAAGCAC
Organism: Coilia nasus; assembly: GCA_027475355.1. Lineage (NCBI taxonomy): Eukaryota > Metazoa > Chordata > Actinopteri > Clupeiformes > Engraulidae > Coilia > Coilia nasus. The sequence continues at coordinate 25,781,116 of CM050208.1, forward strand.
TGAAGAGGCTGGTGGCTATTCATGGCCATAGATTGTGGGTGGCTGCTGTGTGTGTGTGTATGTGTGTCTGTGTTGGGGATGGCAGTAGCATTACTCCTCAGGTGCCCTAACCCAAGGGATGTGATGGTGTGGAACTGGTAGCTGTGGCTGACTGCCCCATGTTCATCACTTAGTGTCTGTATAATGTCTCTGTCTGCTAACATGTGTCAGATGTCTGTCTGTCTGTCTGTCTCTCTCTCTCTCTCTCTCTCTCTGCCTCTGCTTGTCTGTCTGTCTCTCTTTCCCTCTCTGCTTATGTCTACCCGTCTGTCTGTCTGTCTTTCTGCTTATGTCTGTCTGTTATTTAGCCTGTCTTTCTGTCAGTAAGCCTGCCTGCCTGTCTCTGTTTCTGCTCATGTTGATGTTATTCAGTCTGTCTATCTGTTAGTAACCCACCCTGTCTGTCTCTCTCTGCTTGTCTGTCTTTGTTTTGTCTGTGTTCCTTCCTGAATTTCTTGCTTTTTCTGTCCGTCTCAGCCAGAGACAAGACTGCCAGTCTTTAACCCCCCCCCCAACCATGTCAGTCTGTCTTCATGGTGTCTGTCCCTTCCTTAACTGTTTTACTATGTCTTACTTTCTCTCGCTGAGCCAGACAGGAGCTGCCTCGCCTTGTCTGTCTGCTCTGTGGTAGCTAGCACACGTGCCTGTGCTGATGAGGGAACAACATCCATCTGGATTGGATGTCCATTTCTGGGACTTAAACGTGATTTAGGTTGTAAGGTTGTTACATTGTGCTGGTCCCTGGCCAGTTCAGTATCTCACTGAGGTTGGGAAATGGAGACATAAGAGGTGTAAGGAGGCTCTCTGTCTGCGCCCTCGGTGTGAAATCAATGTCGGTTGGGCACCGGCTACTAATAATGAGCTTTGGAGGCTTGATCCCTGGTGGCCAAAGGTGCAGAGGCCCAAATGCACTGTGTGTTAAAAAAAAATAGAAAAAGGAAAATTAAGTCCCAAAGTATGTAGAACCTTGACTGCACATTGTGCAAGTCCAAAAGTATCTAAAAGCTTGACTGCACCTCAGGGGACCTAGAGCCGTGAATGTGCGATACGCCGCCGCTTTACCTATTGAGCTTTAATAAGACCTGGGCTAGATGGACACACAAGTGTACTGCAGGTGGGAGTGGTGGCTACACTCCTGAGCTGTGCTGGAGAGCCCCAGTGGGCTGTGGTGCTTCAGATAGCTACTGTTGTACTAGTGTCCTTATAACGGGTAGATGGCAAAGGAAAATGAACCTTCATTTGGTTAGTTACATATACACACACTCTCACACACTCCCTTTCGATACATTCTAAAATGTGCCTGGAAATTAGTATAGGACACAGCAGCAGGGAACAAGTGTATACCCACGATATATATATGTATATCTTAAGAAGCTCTGCACCAGCTTCCACTATAATTATATATACTATAATTATGATTATTATAGGGATGAATGCTGTATTGTGCTATAAAAGCAGGTAAATGTGTGCTTAAAGCATATTTATGGATAACTGGTTTACAGCATCATGGCGGAGCCTTCCTTCACATTACACTGTGCTTCTGTGCAGCGGTCATTGCTGTATGTACACAGGTGATTGTAGCAAAAAGAAAAATGTGAAAAACAAGCCAAACTTCACTGCTTCCTCCGCCTTGTCAACAAAGTGATTGTTCTTTTTTGTTTGGCCACGAGGTGTCATCGTAAACATTCAGTCCAACTATGACGACGTGTATGTCTTTCAAGCCTGCCTAAATATTGTGCTATTTCAGACCCTTTTTTCTTGACAATTCCATGGCATTTGATTCAGTGAGGATTTTTAAAGTTTCTTACAAACTGGTTATCATGGTCTGTTTTTCTTGCAATGATGTGGGACTTCTGACGTGTGATCATTCTTGTGACTGCAAGTCTAATAGCCAGTGTAAGAGAGCCTGTCTACAGACTTTTCTGAGTTCAAAAACGTGATTTCAACCAATTGCTTTCAGGCACTTGAATTTAAAACATTGTTTCCTGTCTGTAGCATTCTGTTCAGTGGACCAGCGGACACATTACATTTGAACTTTCTTTCTGCTCCAAACTGATACCATCATGAATGGTCAAACATCTGACCAATGTTGAAATAAAAAATAAACAAGCTGATCAAATAACTCTGTTATATGTGTGTTACTTGTGCCGTTGACCGTTGGAGATTTCTACTTGGCTTCTTTACAATATAAACGGGATCACTAGTAGCTCCCGTGCACCGACTAAATAAGGCGAATTGGCCAGAGCTGTACTGTAGTCCAATAGGCCTACTGTAGAAAACGTTGGCCAGACATGGCCTCATCATATCTGGATGCTGCTGTGCTGGATTCATGTACGGCGGCTTGGCTTCAAATGGAGAGGTGTGCCCCTCCATTTAGCGCATGCGTGTTAGGTCTCAAACTGAAAGAGGTGTATTTTCTCTCCTTTGGAAGGCCGCTGAAACACTTCAGACAGAACTGTTGCAGATAACCTCAGTGCACGGGGTGTTGCGTCCTCGAGTCGCGGGAAGATTTGATGCCCGAGGCGTAAACTGAAGTCATTCTCTCATTGCTGTTCTGGCAGTGGTCGCATTTCCGCTGTGCGCGCGGAATAAGCTTTCTTTCTCTCATACCAGAACGTTTCGTCTTCTGCAGCTGTAGTCCAGGTTGTCCCAGGCGAATGTTTAGTACATCTTTGTCGTCAGTAATATTAATACTTGAATGCCTTAGACTCGACGCTAGGTAGATATCTTTAGGCCGCATTTCTGTGACGGCTCTATGCAGTTATATCGAATCGTGTGCAAGGCGTGAGGAACTGACCACATCCGCGCGGGTGCCGCTCGCAATTGCCAAAGTTCTCGAGCTTCTCTTCGCAAATGGGCACACGGGAGAGCGAAGAAGAACACTAATACACGAGCCCTTGGTTCCACCAGCTGGATATCAACAGCACAGCTCTGCACACCCAACGTGGACACAGGTATTTTGGCACAAGGCGTCTTCACTTAATGGTTTGTTGTCGTTTGCCCTGTCACTCTGGCTTGTTGATTTAGGAGGGCGTAGACAAGAAGTCTGAAGTGGAGACTCAGCGGGGTTAGGATGTTTCACTAAACTATCCGAAAGAATTTCTTCCAAAACTACGCCAGACTTTCAGTAAAAGCGAGTTTTCACTTTGTTGAGGATGGCTAATGTACATTCTAAAGGGAGTCGTAGACCCGTGTCGAAAGGTTAAAAAAAGCGCCTGCTATTTGCAGCATACTTCCTGTTAACATGTCATCTATTGCAAGAATGTGCTTTTTATGGCTGCAGACCATAGACATTACTTCAATCTGTGTTACACACCCCGTTTATCTGTGGACTACAACTAACGTTTACTATTAAACAAAGAAAAATAATTTAAACTATACATTCTCAAAAGTTTTGTGACACTGCTGGTTCATGCTTTTTTGTGGCCACGCTGAATTAAGGTCTAGTTTCGAATTTATTACAGAATGCTGTAAGTTCGAGCTGTAGATTCTCAAAGGATTCTTTTCAATAGACCCGTTTCCAGGCCAAGTAGAGATGTGAGGTGGTGATGTGGATTGCCTGTGAATGTTTACGAAAGACTTAGGAATTTAAACTATCACAGAGAGACATGTCTGGTCTTATTCGTGTGTCATTACCGGCCTGCCAGAAAAAAGGAACTCCAGAAGAGGCGCGCGCTGCATCATGCTGGCCACAGCTCTCGCTTTTACATCTGACATACATGGTCACGCGCACGCACATACACCATATCAGTTCCTCTTAAACATTTCAAACAAAATTCTGACTGCGATGTATAGCACCCACCTAACATGAAACGCAGCTAATCAATCTTTCGTTGTCATATGCACCCACACTCACTGACGTACAGACACACACTCAAACACTCTCACTTCACACGCCATCTTTCGCTCTAGTGCTTCCTGTGCTGTCCCTTTGGGTGCAGCAGCTGTGTTGGCACCCAGGCCCAGTGCTCCCTGGCGGCCCCCTCCCCCACTGAGAATAGGCACATTGTGCACATGTGAATCAGGCCCCCAAAGCGGGTGGTGGGGGTCCATCCGGCCGTCCACACACACACACACAGCTGCCTCACGCTCAGACACTCAAGTGCATGACATGGAGCAGCTCCCTCCTTGCCCAGGCTGGCCGCCTGCCTGCCACACACACACACAAACACACACCGGACACTGCCCACAGCCACACACTATACAGAGATGCTGCCCTCTGCCACACACCAGACACACACACACACACCAGACACACACAGGATGGTGCACACTAGTACACACACAAACCAGACACAGCCCACTGACACTCACACACACCATACACACACTCCCTCACAAGACACACTGCCCACTGCTGCACACACACCACACACACACTCCTTCACCAGAGACGCTCCCCACTACCACACACACACTCACCAGAGACGCAGCAGGGTTGGGGGTTCACTGCTTACAAGTTGCAGAGAGCCCCTGCGTGACCCCCCCCCCCCCCCCCCACTACCAAACATGGTGGCAGTACGCGCCCCCGCCCCACAACCAGTCGCCAAACTGGGCATTCAACGCTGCTGTGGAGGATGATGAGGTTGCGGGATGCATTCTGGGGATTTGGCTTCAGTTCGTCTTGCACTTGAGGGGCTGATTGAGAGCCGTCCGGGGGGGTGGGTGGCTTTGCAGGAGGGAGCGGGTGAGGGGGGGCATTCAGCACTGCTTTAGAGAATGAGAGGGTTGGGGGGCATTTTCTGCAGGATGAGGGGGTTGGGGGGGGCATTCTGGGGTGGGTGGATGCAGGACAGAGCGTGTTTGGGGGGGGGTATTCTGCACTACTTCAGAGAATGAGAGGTTTTGGGGGGGCGTTCTGGAGTGGGTGGGTGCAGGGCATTCAGCACTGCTTCGGAGGATGAGGGGCTGGTTGAGAGCCACAGTAAATAATTTGACAGAAAACACTGAAGAAAGACACTCAGTCTAAGCACAGCAGGCGTGTGTGTGAGCGTGCGTGCGTGCGTTGTGTGTGCGGGTGCCAGGGAGTGAACCCAATATCCAGTGGGGGAGGTAACAAAAGAGGGATAGCTGGAATGTTGGTGACCCCCCACCCCTCACCACATCTGACTATGCCTCTGTGAGCTTGTTTAACTGCCAGAAGATCTATCTTACAAACACCTGGAGTGGATATACCCTTCCAGATCACTGTGTGTGTGTGTGTGTGTGTGTGTGTGTGTGTGTGTGTGTGTGTGTGTCAGTCAAGTGGCTGTTCAGTAAGAAATGGTATTCTGTGTCGTGTTGGGTGGTCAGAGTGTGTTGTGTCTCTGACCAATGGTAACACAGTCATGCAGCTCTACACACACACACACACACACACACACACACACACACACACACACACACACACCTTACCCTAAGAATGTCATTAGTTTCCCACTGGCATGTGGTGTCTGTTGCTCATTGCTTTGGGTTTGACTTAGCCTGTGTGGTTTAGGATTGGTCCTGTCTGTTTTGGATTGCTGATGTCTGTTTTGGATTGTTACTGTCTGTTGCTCATTGCATTTAACTGGGTCTGTGAGTTTCAGGACTGGTGGTTTGATCGCAGTCGAGTTTGTGTGTGTGTGGTTTCGGACTGGTAGTTTGATTGCCGTTTTGAGTGTGTTTGTGTGTGTTTGTGTGTGTGTGTGTGTCTGTCTGTGTCTGTTGGTGGTTTTGGACTGGTAGTTTGATTGCAGTCTTGAGTGGGTTTATGTGTGTGTGTGTCTGTGTGTGGTTTTGGACTGGTAGTTTGATGGCAGTCTTGAGTGCGTGTGTGTGTGTGGGTTTGGACTGGTAGTTTGATGGCAGTCTTGGGCATAATGCACCAGAGAGAGCAGGTTAGCTGCACTCCTGTACCTTACCGTTCACTCCTGCGTCACAGCAGGCAGATTCCTGGCCAGTCGCTACATGCCTGAGACAGACTGGCTGGTCGAGTCTAATGCATCGATCAGGCACAGAACACACACACACACACACACACACACACACACACACACACACACACACACACACACACACACACACACACACACACACACACACACACTTCGTCCTGTCACAGCTGCAGGCATAGAACACACACACAACGTAGCTCTCTCATAGCTGCATTTATTACTGTGCTCAGCTGAAAGTTACTGTGCTCAGCTGAAAGGCTGTGTTGTCATGAAATTTGACTCAACATGAAGAATCTTTAAAAAAAAAAAAAAAAGCCCTCCAACAGTCAAATGGCCAATTATTCAAATAGTGGCACTCTCACCTCTCCACAGGGCTGTTGTGTGTTGTAGCCCCTAATTTGAATTAATGAACAAGAGATTGATTTAAACGCAGCTCAGAGAAGGTCACTGGGCTCCACTTCCTCCTCCTGTGCCCCACACTCCACTCGGCCATCGCGGGAGCTCTCTGTCTTTCTGACATCAGTTTTCTGATGTGTGTGTGTGAGTGTATGTGTGTTGGATGTGTTGTGTTTGAGTCAGTCACATAGCCCACTTTGCTGTACACAGTCTCTACCACTCCCTCACCCCCAAACACACACACACACACACACACACACACACACACACACACACACATGTATTCACACATTTACACACCCACACACACACACGGCGTGAAGAGAACCAGCAGCCGCTAGTGCAGGGCGAGCAGGGCAGCTTCCTTTCATCACTCCCGGCTTCTGCAGCACCAGGAAGTCTGCAGCTATGAAAGCAAGACATCTAGCTGCAGCACACACACACACACACACATACACACACGCGCACACACACATGCAGTAAGACCAGATATCGAGCTTCAACACACACACACACATGTAGTAAGACCAGATATCGAGCTTCAACACACACACACACACACACACGCATACACACACACACACACACACACACACACACATAGACATGCAGTAAGGCCAGACATTGGGCTGCAACACACACACACACACATGCAGTAAGGCCTTAAAGACATGGCGACTGCAGCAGATACTTGCATAAAGGCCTTTACAGACATCTAGCTGAAGTAGACACTTGCATAAAGACCTTTACAGGAAAGTACCACAAGGGCCACAGTGGGTAGTTCTGTGTTAGATGTGGGAAGTTATTTTTAGAGTTCCTTTCCTGTCCCCTTGCAATACTTTTGCATTCCCTTGTAATATAAATTAAAAATAAATGAAGTGTAACTTCTGCAATGGACTACAAAAGTGGTCTAAAAATAAATTCACACTGACCATGGCCCTTCATGGGCTCCATAATAGAGACACAGGGGTTCCCGAGAAAAACAATTGAAGATAAATATCATCATAGAACAATTATGGCAAATCTGTCTGATAAATATATAGAACAATGTTTGGCAAGTCTGTCTGATAAACTACAGAGTAGTATTGTGTTTTAACAGTGTCTTTACAGGAAACTAACTAGGTGTGAAAACGAAGTGTCAGTGTACTATGTGCAGTTTGGAAGGCCAGTGTGTGAGGTGAACAGTGAAAACTCAATCAGACTGTGCAGCACATGTAAGCGAAATAGACTAAAGGCCACTCTAAAGGCTTTAGGACAGATACTTACCTATTTAAATGGCATAGACCGAAGTTCAGTGTCCAAAAGGTTTTTGGACAAAAACTAGCCCATGCAAACTGTAAAAGCTAAAGTGCAGTCTCTTCCAGTAGGCTTTTTTGATAGATGCTAGCCCATGCAAACAGCATAGACTGAAGTCCAGTTTGGTACAGTAAGTCTTTTGGAGAGATGCTAGCATATGACAATGGCAGGGGCTACAGTTTCTTTCAGTAGGCCTTTTGATAGATGCTAGCCCAGACAAATGGTCTTTTGGAGAGATGCTACTAGCATATGACAGTGGGAGTGACTACAGTACAGTCTCTTTCAGTAGGCCTTTTTGACAGATGCTAGCCCACGTAAACAACATTGACTGTGTCAGTCCTATGTCAGTGTGGTACATCAGCGCTTTCTGATAGATGCTAGCCCATGCAAATGGCAGGGGCTGAAGTCCAGTCTGGTAGAGTGGGGCACTGAGACGAGCTCCCTGTCATTTGGTCTGGGACTTCCCCCGCTCGACTGGCGCGGCCTGTCTGTCGGCCGTGCGTTCCCGTCGCCCTGAATGGGGCGTTGTGGCGTGTGGTTAAGCTTTGACTTTTACAGGCCTCCATTTGCACTCCTCCCTGGAGAAGGGAAACATTGTTATTGCAGCACTTATTTAGCCTCCCTACTGGCCTCACTGCACCCGCCAGCGCTCCTACACATCACACACACACACACACACACACACACACACACACACACACACACACACACAGCTTTAGGAGACACAAATCCACACACCAGCACCCAGCTTAAGGAGAAACAAACAAGCACACACCATACACACACTAGCACACATTTTGAGGAGACACAAACGCACACCAGCACACAGCCTCAGGAGACAGACAGACACACACACACACACACACACTATCAGACAGGACACACACACACATAGGCTACATACCACCAGACAGACTCAGTAGACACAAACACACACGTTCACTAGCACACACACACACCACCACACAGCCCCAGGAGACACACACACATCCTAGGAAGGTCCCAGTGTGTGTCCTCAACCCTCTAATCATCTTCCAGCCCTTGTGTCAATCTCTCTGGACCCCTCCTCCTTTCCCTCTCTTTCCTCTGTCTTTCTTGGTCTCTCTTTTTCACTCTCAGCCTCACTCTCGTTTACTCTCTCCAGCTTTATTGAGAGCTTTGCTCTCTCCCTTTCTGACAGACTGGGCAGTTCTGATGAGGCCTGGTTTAGAGCTCAGTGTACATACTCATCTTTGCTCCCAGTGTAGTGCGCACACACACACAACACACAAACACACACGCACACACACACATGTCTGCTCCCTGTATTGTGCCTGCACACACACACACACACACACACACACACACAGACACACCCATCTTTGCTCCCAGTGTAGTGTAGGTCTGCGCCCAGTGTTGTGTGTGTGTGTGTGCTCTCATGATTAAAGTGCCCATCCAGGCCTACTGCAGTGTTTGCCACTCGTGCACAGACTCCCTGCAGGGCCCTGCTGTTCTGACTCCATGTTTTTATTCATATTCCCTTTGGCTCTGTAGCTGTCCCACTAAACCCACTCAGCCACCCTTAACCCATTCGCCCCTGTAGCGAAGGGGAGAAGAAGTCGGCCCACATGGCCTCAAACCCAGGTACCAAACAAGCCAGGCTCCTTGGTATGGCAGTCAGAGCACACCCACAACCCAAAATGGCACTCCATCACACTGCCTTTCCCTTTGGAAAACGCACCCATGCACTTCACACACACTCAGGTGTCCCTCATGCATCTCCCGCCATACCTGTCCCAACCAGGGTGGGCACCACATACTTTTGCTTCACCCATCATTGGGGTCCTTCGCACCCTCAAGGTGTGTGTAACAAGGACTGGCACAGCTCAATAAAAGACACACCCACACACACACACACACACACACACACACACACACACACACACACACACACACACATACACACACACACACACACACACACACACACACACACACATACACACACACACACGACCCTTTATAAGCAAACCCCCCATGCTTCTTCCTGTTTGTCCCACTGTCTCTCTCTGCCATATGTGAGTCTTCTATGTGTGTCTGTGTTTCTACTCCTATTCCTACTGTTACTATAGTTACTATACTTATACTGTCTTATAGGCTATATATAATACTATAGTATAGTATCTTACTGTCTGTGTATACTACTATAGTATACTGTCCTATTGTGTCTGTATAATACTATAGTATACTGTCCTGCTGTCTATAATATATTATAGTATAGCCTTATTGTCTAAATATAGTACTATAGTATACTGTGCTATTGTCTGTATATTATACTATAGTATTACTGTCTCATGTCTCTCTGATACTCTCATTGTGTGTGTTGTGCCTGCCTACTTCTTTCTCCTCAACCGGATACATTTTAGTGCCCCCCTCTCAGACCTCTGGTGCACCTCCACCCCCCACCCGGCCTCCCTCCCTGATTGGCTGGTTTACACTCTGGCCTCTGGCTGCCTCCGGCCGTCTGCGAGCCTCCTGCTGCTAGGACTGATGGCAGGGCAGCGCCATCTGGGCATCAAAGGGCAGGCGGAGGGGCTGGTGCCCAGCGGGAGGAGGCCGGGATGGGCCAGAGCAGGATGGAGAGGCCCCTCTGCTGGAGGGGGGTGTGGAGGGGGGTGGTGGCAGGAAGCCCAGGGAGGCAGGAGGAGAGACACATGGGAATGATTACTGCTGAGGACTCGCTGTCAACACAGCAGAGCAGCTGTATCATGATTCCTTTTTGAGCAACTCAGCAGTGCTGAGTCATGATTCCTTTCTAAGTAACACAGAAGTGCTAAGTCGTGATTCTTGTTTCAGTAACTCAGCAGTGCTGTGTAATGATTCTGCTCTAAGTAACAGGAGTGTCGGGTCATGATTTTCGTTTCAGTAACTCAGGAGTGCTAAGTCATGATTCCTCTCTGAGTAACACAGGAGTGCTGCGTCATGATTCTGCTCTAAACAGCAGAAATGCTAAGTCATGATTCCTGTTTTAGTAACACTGTATAGAACATAGCTATGTGCTCTCAGTAGAACACAGCAGAGTATTGTATGTCATCTGAGTAGAACAGTAGAATGCTTCCATGGCGACTATTAAGTAGAACATCTGAATGGTTCCATGTCTGTTCACTCTAGTAGAACAACTCAGAACAACTCTGCCAGCTGGCTGTGGCTTGCTTCATGTCTGCGGTGACTGATGTTAGTGAAGAGATGTTGACCAGTGACCATCGCTGATGTCCAGTGTGCACTGTGTCCAGGCTGCACAATATTTGAAAAAAGTGCGATATGCGCGCGCTAACATTGCTGAGTGTTGCAATGACGATATGTTTTGAGATAAATAAACAAATATTTAAATATAGTTTTAACATCTTTCAGCTTAATCTTTCCCGCTTTCCCGCTGTAACCAGTGCACAGCCTATGGGGTGGATATCAAGGGCAGTAAGACTCCATTTGATTTCGCAAATATCTTCATATGTGGAAACGTGGCTTAACTGGAATAAATGGCACATTACTGTAAGCTGTTTCACAGTAATGTCACATTTATTCCAGTTAAGTTGTTTTTCCATATGTGTATCATGATACTGTATGTTGCGATATCACGATCTTTTCGATATTTTGTGCAGCCCTAGTAGCCTTCTGTACTGGAACTTGTTGCTAATCACCAGTGTGTAGTCTTCTACACTGGGACTTGTCCAGTGACATGATACGGCTGAAACATCTGATCTGCATTAAACAGTTGCTCGTTTTTTAAAAGACTGTGTCTAGTAATTTTATTCAGACTGTGAGCCTTTGTTAGCTTTCTTATCGTTAACACACACACACACACACACACACACACACACACAGTTGGCTGGAGTGTCTGTTCAGCTAGTTGCACTGTCAGCACAGCCCTGAGGCTTTGCATGTTAATATGAGTGCTTCATGAGTGCTTCAATGCTTTTGTGAATAGTCTAATCTGTACAGCGCATGTCTGAAATAGCCCAAACTAGATTTTACTTCTACTGTTTTTCTTGCCATGTTTATAAGATGTTTAGTGTAACACTTTGGACCTAGGGAGCACTGCAATTTCAAATCCTGTGTATGACCTGTTTTGACAGTAAAGTTGACCTTGACTTTGACCTTGACTAGACTGCTGAATAGTGTCATTTTTACAGCGCATGTCTGAAATGACCCAAACTAGACTACTCTGGCTCTGATGTCTACTCCACAGGACACTTCATGGTAACTGTGTCTAGAGATGTGTCTATGGAGCGTCTGGGAAGATAGTCTGTGTGAATGTTTATAATGCCTGAGTTTAAGATAGCATCATTTTGTACATACGAGATGGTAATTGAATGGTAATAATGGCTTAGTTTGACATGGCGTACATATGAATTAGCTATTGAATGTTCATAAGGGCTTAGTTGGAGATGGTCTGCGTATGATACATATGATTATTGTGCAGTTTAGTCTTGAATGGAGGTGTGGGGTTCCAGGTGAGGCAGTGTTAGGAGAGAGAGAGGGAGACAGAGAATTAGATGGGGAATGAGAGAGGGAGAATGAGCGAGAGATGGACACTGTGAGACAGAGGGAGAGGGAGGGAGAATGAAGGAGAGAGACAAAAGAGGGAGAGAGAGTGAGAAAGAAAATAAGAGCAAAAGGGGACAAACGGAGAGAAAATAAGAGAGAGAGGGTGAATGAGAGTCAGAGAGAGCAAGAAAGAGGAAAGCAGAGGAAGAGGGAGTGTCTGAGAAAGCAAAAGAAGAGAAGGGGAGAGAAGAGATGAGAGGGCCTGGGGTTGAGCATGCCCTGAGCCTGTCCCATCCTGCCCAGCCACGCTAATGACGGGGAGCACAGAGATCTCTGCCTGCAAACTTATCACCTTTTACTAATTACGTTGGGCTGCTACATGTCACACCTAAGCACAGGCTTACGTGTGGGGTTGAGTGTGTGTGTGGGGGGGGGGGGTAGTATGGATTTGTTCAGGGTGTGTGTGAGTGTAGCGTGGAGTGTGTAAGTATGGGGTTGAGTGTGTGTGTGTGTGTGTGTGGGTTTAGTGTGTGAGTGTTGGCTTAAATGTGTGTGTGTGTGTGTGTGTGTGTGTGTTAGCCCCGCGCAGTATGTTCTTCCCCTGTTCTCTATCAGAGAGCACATCGTGTCTCTGCTGTGACGCTGCTCTCATTCAAGCTGACTTCCTGGTTCCTGATTTTACTCCAGAGCACACACACGCACACACACACACACACACACACACACTTAAAGGCCTCTTTCTGTTACACACACATTCGCTTACTCACTCACTCTCACATACGCATATACACACACTTAAAGCCTTCCTTCTCTCACACACACATTCACTTACTCACTCACTCTCACATACACACATACACACACACAAATCCTCCTTCTCTCACACACACACTGACTTACTCACTCACTTCATATACACCCATTTGATGGCCTCCTCTCACTCACACACACACTCGCTTACTGACTCACTCTCTGTCTCGCGCACACACACACACACTTTTAAAGGTCTACTTCTGTTAAACACACGCTTGCTTACTTGCTGCTTTTGTCAAACACGCGCTCACTTACTTGCACACACACCTAAAGGCCTCCTTCTGTTACACACACACTCACTTACTTACTCGCACACACAACACACACACACACACACACACACACTTACAGGCCTCCTTCTTTCTCACACACACACGCACACATGCACACTTACTTACTCGTACAACACGCACACACACACACCCCACTTCTAATCCATCCTAGCTAAATGCAGTGGGCCTGGATATATGCACTAGGCCTCGTCCTGTCCTAATAGTGATGCATGCACTGGATGTCTACTCGGCGAGTGCGGTTGCATCATTTCCTGGAAGCATCGGTGTCTGGGCGGGGTGGGGGTGGGGGTGGGGATGGGTGGGAGATGAAGAGGACTGTTGTGTTAGGCGTCGCCATGCGAGCACATTCCCACAGCGCTGATATCATTCCTTTTGGGGAATATGCCCATGCAGCCCCCACCCCAGACCCCCACTTACACACACTTATGGCTCGCTTTCACACATACACACACACACACACACACACATACACACACACACTTACGGCTCTCATTCTCACACACATACACACACACATACCCACTCTCGCCAGAGACACTCACGCACACACACACTCACACTTGCCGCTCACACTGCAGACCGCCGCAAGGAGAGACACCACCCGCATCC
>CM050208.1:25802500-25810000 GCA_027475355.1 Coilia nasus
GCACTTTGAGGAAATTGCCTGGCTGGCTGGTGGGCGGGAACACACGTCATTGTGAGTGAGTGAGAGAGAGTGTGTGTGTGTGTGTGTGTGTGTGTGTGTGTGTGTGTGTGTGTGTGTGTGCACGCGGGCGCATGCATGCACCTGTCTGCCATCAGAGCACCTGTCAACAGTAGCCTCCGCCAGAGGGACGTAGACAACCCTCACCACCAGACAGGAAGCTCTTAACCCCAGACAGGAAGCTGTCACCCATTACATGTCATGTCATGTCATTTACCTGTCGCTCTTATCCAGAGCGACTTACAGCGAATAAGGTAAAGGGACAGTATCCCTGGAACATTGTGTGGTTAGATGCCCTACAGTGAAATAGGTATAGGGACAGTTCTCCTGGAGCAATGTGGGGTTAGATGCCTTACAGTGAATGAGGTACAGGGACAGTTTTCCTGGAACAATGTGGGGTTAGATTCCTTTAAGTGAATGAGGTACAGGGACAGTGCCCCTGGAGCAATGTGGGGTTAGATGCCTTACAGTGAATGAGGTACAGGGACACAGTCCCCCTGGAGCAATGTGGGGTTAGATGTCTCAATCAAGGGCACCTCAACCATGATTATTTACTCCCCAGCCCCTATTTTTTCCGACTGGTACAGGAATCCAACCTGTGACCCCGCCAACCCCAAGACCAGTGTGCTGATCCATTTTTTCAGCCCCAAGCTGGTTCTGATCTCATTCAGATGTAGCAGACGACACGAGAATAACTGATGATGTGTCAGTTTAAAACACACACTCTCTCTGTCGCCCACCCACACAAACTCATTCACACAAACACACACACACACCCAGTACTGCAGGCTGTTTTACCAGCATTGTGACCACATCACTGCACACCTAGTGGCCAACCCCCAACAGGAAGTTTGGTGAAGTGTGTGTGTGTGTGTGTGTGTGTGTGTGTGTGTGCATAGACATCCTATACAGGTGTATAGGATGTCTGTGTTTGTGTATGTGTGGTGTGGTGTGGGTGTGTGTGTGTGTGTGTGGTGTGGTAGACAGGAAGAGTAGATGCTTCTGCGAGACTAGCGCGACACTCAGTAGCGAGAGTAGCATGGCACTCAGATTGAGCTCAAACGTCATCACACAAGGACAGAGCTACTGTATCTCTCACACACACACCTAGTGTATCACACACACACAAATAGCGTATCGTACACACACACACCCAACTAGTGTATCGCACCCACACACACAACTAGTGTATCGCATTCAGACAGACTTGCACACAATAACCCATAGTCTCATTATCATCTAATGATACTTCTGTTAGCGGCACCTGATGGTGTTGCTGTTGTAATCTGCTGATGTGTTTTATCTGCTGATGCCATTGATGCTTGCTCTGTTCTGCATTCCATCTGGGCCTGCCTTAGGCCTCATTTCCACCGACTTGAGCGTGTACAGCGCGTATCCGTATAGGTTTGTATAGGGACAGAATACGGTCAGATGAACTGGTACCTCCTTAAATTATGGAATATGAGGGGGCGGCCCATCAGATTATGTTGTCCCGGGCCCAGCCAAGACTGTCAGCGGTTCTGGGTATAAGTATGTTACTGTTATGTGCTGATGAGTGTTAAACTGTGGTGTTATGTGTTGGACGGTAGTGTTATTGGTGTTAGTGAGTGTTTAATCGTAGTGTTGTATGTGTTGGTGAGTGTTATCTCTGGTGTCTAGACATAAAATTGGGCTCGGAGTAGCCACTTTGTTTACTTTGTTATTTAAGGCTACTGTGTGTTTGTTTTCATGTGCACTATGTGGGCAGTGTGCATGCGGTGTGAATTTGTCATGCGGTGTATGTGTGTATGCATCAGTTTGAGTGTGCATGCGTATGAGACCATTTCCTGTTTTTTTGAGAAATCAAAGTTGCTGTGAGTTGGCCTTCAAGTGAAACTGTGAAATCAAATAGAAGGTCAGAAACAGGCTGGAGGTTGTCTTGGGCAACAGATGAATGTTCCAGTCAGCTTTTAAGTCAAATTACGTACTTGACTTCCCATCATTCAGTATGTTTATGAGTCCTGTAGGACACAGTGTAAATAATCTATAATAATCATCAGTCAGGTTTGCATTCCTATTTTAGACCTCAAAGATTAATGTACATTTCAAGTGTTACAAAAGAAGCTTTTTATATTTGAATAACTGAAATGCAAATGAATAACTTAATGAATAACTTTATAATACCCAATACTCCCCCTATAGCCACCTATAGTGCCCAACACTAATCCTATAGTTGGCTACAGTCCCCAACACTAACCCCATAGCTGCCTATAAAGCCCAACATTAACCCTACAGCCGGCTATAGTGCCCAACACTAACTCTGTAGCCACCTATAGTGCCCAGTGCTCACCCTATGGCCACCTATAGTGTCCAATGCTCACCCTATAGTTGTCTGTAATGCTCAACACTAACCGTATAACTGACTATAATGACCAACACTAACCCTGTAGGTGGTTATAATGCCCAACATTAACCCTATAGTTGGCTATAATGCCCAACACTAACCATATAGCTGACTATAATGTCGAACACTAACCCTATAGGTGGCTATAACGTCCAACACTAACCCTATAGCCACCTACAGTGCCCAGTACTATAGACTTTTAATAGGCTTTATTATGGCATTATTTCCATGAAATGGAATTAATAAATGTCAATGGTCATGTGTATGTAACTTTATAGACCTCTGTTTGATCACACAGTTAACCCTTTGTTAACCTTGTTAACCCCCCACCCCACCTGCCCTATCCCACCTGGCCCATGCAGATGCTTCCACACAGTGTGTGTAACTTACAGTACTCCATTTGATCACATTAGTCACCCACTGTTAACCCTTTGCATTCCCTTTTAACCCACCACCCCACCTCCACCCCACTCCACCCCACCCCTGCCCACCCCCGCTGCAGGTGGTTCCACGGGAAGATCACGCGGGACCAGGCGGAGCATCTGCTGAACCCCCCGGAGACGGGGCTGTTCCTGGTGCGCGAGAGCACCAACTTCCCGGGCGACTACACGCTGTGTGTGAGCTGCGAGGGCAAGGTGGAGCACTACCGCATCATCTACAAGAAGGGCAAACTCAGCATCGACGAGGAGGAGTTCTTCGAGAACCTCATGCAGCTCGTAGAGGTTAGTCTGTGTGTGTGTGTGTGTGTGTGTGTGTGTGTATGCTCATGCGCAAGACTTGGCTTTTATTAAGCCAATATATTTGGGTTCGTGTTCTGTTTGTTATTGTGTATTTTTTATGTGTGTGTGAGTAAATGTGAATGTGTGTGCTAGTGTATTTGACTTGTGAATTTCTGTATTCATGGGTGTAAGTCTTCCCTTACAGTGTGTGTGTGTGTGTGTGTGTGTGTATGAGTGTGTATGTGTGCCTGCACCCTACTGCCAGAGCAGACAAAACAGGAAATGACCTCGGAGGAGGCTGTGGGGTTCTGGAGGCTTGGCAGCACTTTATAATGCCACAAAAACACTGCAACACTGTGTGTGTGTGTGTGTGTGTGTGTGTGTGTGTGTGTGTGTGTGTGAGTGTGTGTGTGTGTCTGTGTGTGTGTTGAGGGGGGTGGGGAGGCACTTGGCAACCCTCATCACGCGTGTGTGTGTGTGTGTGTGTGTTTGTGTCTGTTAGATCTGGATGATCGCTGCAAGCATTTAGTGAGCTGTTCTGTGTTAAGGATAAAAAATCTGTGTGTTTACGATGAAAGAGGTATGTATATGGGATAAAGGAGGTGTGTTTAGGATGAAAAAAATGTGTGTGTGTGTGTGTGTGTGTTGACAAAAGCACGCTAGTGCCAGCTAGCTCCTCCCTAACATTCAGGCCTGTCCAGAGTGTGTGTTCAGTGTTCCCCAGATCTGGGGCAGGTTCTGTGTTCTCAGACTGCTAGAACGGTTCCCTGTCCGGTGCTCAGACTGGGCTCTGGACTGGGCTCTGGACTGCAGCAGGCCACAGTAATGCTACTCTCATGTTCCACACCCAGCGCCTCTCTGTCATGAAGTCATCTGTTCTAACACCACTAAAACGGTTCTCTGGCATGGTCCAGACGACAGGACGTTTGGTGTCTTTGGGCCACGTGTGTGTGTGTGCGTGCACATGTGTGTGAGAGAGAGAATGGTGTGACGGGGACAGAGAGACTACACAGAAGCCACATGTTGCACTGCTGCTCAAAGGTGACTCACCACTGTTACTGGTGCACAGGGCTGCAGCACTGTATGTGTGTGTGCAAGAAGGTGAGCAGGGATGTGTGTGTGTGTGTGTGTGTGTGTGTGTGTGTGTGTGTGTGTGTGTGTGTGTGTGTGTGTGTATGTGTGTGTCTATGAGGGAAGGTGAGCAGAGGCAGCAGTGAGCATGTGTAGTTCCTGGAACAGTGGGGTGAGTAGGAAGTAGCAGAGCGGAAGAGCGAATAGCGGCTCCGAACTACTTACTCCATGCAGGGCCGTGAGTGTGTGTGTGAGTGTGTAGGTGTGTCTGTGTGTGTGTATCTGTGTAGGTGTGTGTGTGTGTGTGTGTGTGTGTGTGTGTGTGTGAAGTATAGAGACATTGGCTTTCAGTCCCTTTGGCTGCCTTTCTCTATTCCTCTCTGACACCATCACACACATACACACCCCCACATACAGGCATATACACACACACACCTTAAAGGTTGCACATCCTGACAGTCTCCTGTGTTTGATTCTCACATCCTGATCCTGATCAGCCCATCATGTTCTCATACACAAACACACCCTCTCATGCACGTTCTCACACACACCCTGTCCCTGTCATATACACTCACTACACATATTATGTCTTTGTAATAATAATGGGCACAGAATCACACATATGTTTTCTTGTATACATTCTGATGCATACATACACATATGCATTTCCTTGTGCATGTACAGTACGCATTGTAACTGTCGGCTGGACATGCTTTGTGGTCAGCGAACTTCCTCTTGTGATGTAAGCAACTCAGCCAGAGCTCAGTGGCGCTTGACTGCCCTCTAGTGGCCCATTCATGCACTGCATCTACCCAACAGCATCTAGTGGTCTTTCTCATGCATTGCACCTATCCTAATAGTGAACTTGGGTAGAGCGTCCCCTGTGATTCAGCTGGAAACTGAATAGCGTGTAACAGGCCACAGCCTGTGTATAAAGCGCTGCCCAGTGTGTGTGTGATCCTTTGTGTGTGTTCAGTGTTAGTGTGGGGTACCTCTGTCTGATCTCCCTCTCCCTCTCCCCTCTTCTGTATCTCTCCATCTCTCCTCCAGCACTACACCAAGGATGCTGATGGTCTGTGCACCAAACTCATCAAGCCCAAACTCATGGAGGGAACTGTAGCCGCACAGGACGAGTTCTCCCGCAGTAAGCGCCCTAACACACACACACACAGACACACTCACAGACACATGATCTCTGTGGGGGGCGTGAAGGGTGTCAAGACTGTGTAATGAGTTCTCCTTAACACACACACACACACACACGACCACTGTGAGGGTTGTGCACTGAAATGTATGTGATGACTGTCCTGCTGTCTGACGTGTGTATTTTCTCTCCTCGACAGGCGGATGGTCCCTAAACCGGAAAGAACTTAAACTCATGCAAACCCTAGGGAAAGGAGAGTTTGGAGGTACAGTGTGTTTGTTTCCAGTAGTGTGTGTATCTGTGTGTTAACAGTGTGTTGTGTTTGCCTACAGATGTAGTGCAGGGAGAATACAGAGGTTCCAGAGTAGCTGTGTGTGTGTGTGTGTGATAACTGTGTGATGTGTATGCCTACAGATGTAATGGAGGGAGAACACAGAGGTTCCCGAGTAGATGTGTGTGTGTGTGTGTGTGTGTGTGTGATAACTGTTTATGGTGTATGCCTACAGATGTAATGGAGGGAGGACACCAAGGTTCCAGAGTAGCTGTGTGTGTGTGTGTGTGTGTGTGTGTGGGTGTTAACTGTGTATGGTGTTTGCCTACAGATGTAATGGAGGGGGAATACAGAGGTTCCAGAGTAGCTGTGAAGTGTATCAAACATGACGCCACGGCACAGGCCTTTGTAGCTGAGGCCTCCATCATGACGTAAGCTTCCGCTGCCACACACACACACACATACTAACACCCACACACATACTAACACCCACACACATACACATACATACACACATAAAACACACACAACACACACAACACACACACACACACACACACACACGTACACACAAACAGACACACACACAGCCACCCACCCACCTACATACACGCACACACACAGACACAAACAGACACAGGGTTGCCCTCTCTGCTTAGATAGAGCTGTGAGTACTGGCCACTGTACACTCGTTTAACCACAGGGGGCAATATTGCACTGGTATATACACTGTAGTACACCACTATGGCCACAGGGGATGCTACTGTATTGGCATGTACACTGCAGTTAACTACAGGATATCGATTAATTTCCACTTTTTCTCCACCGCAACCTGTGTGTAGTGAGCATTCTAGCGCATAATGTGGTATGCATCATACATGCTGCTCTTGGTTGGTCAGTAAAATAGTAAGGTGTGTCATGTTTGGAAGTGAATGCAATGTGTTGTTGCACCATGCTGACGCAGTACACTAGGATGCCACAGGGGGCGCCATTGCACTGCAGTGTGCGTTTTGCGCTGGGAAGAATAATGGCAGTATTGTCCTGGCTTTATGGAGCTCAGCAGTATGACACATTATGCCCAGACTGTGCTGATTTATGATGTGCCACAGATGGAAGTTAAGATTTCGTTTTTGTGTGTGTGTGTGGGTGCGTGTGTGTGTGTGTGTGAGTGTACTTACACATGTCTGTATGTGTGTGTATGCATACACACGTGTGTGTGTGTGTGTGTGTGTCTGTGTGTGTGTGTGTGTGTGTGTTTGTCTGTGTGTGTGTGTGTCTGTGTGTCTGTGTGTGTCTGTGTGTGTGTGCGTGCATATGTGTGTGTGTGCTCCATCCTGCAGGCAGCTGAGACACACTAACCTGGTGCAGTTGCTGGGGGTGATTGTGGAGGAGGGCGGAACGCTTTACATCGTCACTGAGTTCATGGCCAAGGTTACAGACCACACACACTCTCTCTTTCTCATACACACCCACACACACACACCTTTTTACATTCAGCACTCTTGGACAATCTTAATTCTTCAGCTGTCATACAGGCACACACACACACTCACACACACACAGACACACACACACACACACTACTCGGCAGAAGGTCCCTCAGGCACACACACACTAACTATTCATCAGCAGGTCCCTCAGGCGCACGCGCGCACACACACACACACACACTCGCACTGACTATTCAGCAGCAGGTCCCTCACATGCGCACAAACACACACACACACACACTACTCGGCAGCAGGTCCCTTAGGCACACACACACTCACTATTCAGCAGCAGGTCCCCCAGGCGCACGTGCACACACATACTATACAGTAGCAGGTCCCTTATGCGCGCGCACACACACACACAC
>CM050208.1:25815000-25857500 GCA_027475355.1 Coilia nasus
GTCATATTTCTCAGAGAGGAGGCAGAGATGTTGCTGTCACCCGCTGGTGCTGTGTCTCGGTAATGTTGTCTAGGTAATATGTGTAAGAGGGGGTTAGATACTCTCACCTGCATGTGTGTCTTCATGTTGACTAGTAAATATTTGTTAGAGAGGTGGACATACTCTATCCACACATCTGTCTCTGTTGACTATTTTAGTCAGGGTCAGTTTTCCAAACAAACAGGCAAATGGTGTTATTTTTGGTGTACAGCATTTTTGGTGGTATTTAAGGTCACTGAATTCAAATCTGCTGTATGACAGGCTCAAAAATGTCCCATAATGCCTCAAAATTCAGAAATCCAATATGGCCACCACCACCAGGCCAAAATCTAATTATATACAGCAGTCTTGAGTTCAGCACTCTTGAATACCCCTGAAAACGTATACCAAAAATTAACATGATTTGCCTTCGGGACCTTAAATAAGTACACTTCCAGAAATCCTGCCTAGTCTATTTCATATTCATCAAAGAGGTGCTCTAAACCTGCATCTGTATGCCCCAAGTTCACTATTTTCACTGTGTTTGCATGTTGGGTAGAGAGGTGCTCAGCATTTTATCCCAGTGCAAACACGTGCACACATACATACAGTACATAAGCACACACATCTATGTATGAATCTGCACACCTGGGAGGTAAATGTCTTTGCAAACGGTGCTCTTTTTAACTCACTGTGTGTGTTTGTGTGTGTGTGTGTGTGTGTGTGTGGACTATGCTCTCTCGGACTGTGAAATGTCAGGCTTTAACTCTTCCTCTTACCTTCTCCTATGTTTCCATTTGCATTGACCCCTCCAGTTAAAGCAGTGCCACCTGAACCAGCCTCAGGGCACACAGATCTTACCCACAATCCCTCTCACGCTCTTAATTCATCTCATCATGCCTTTCTATTACCCCTCTCTTCTCTCTAACTTCCTCTTCCCTCTCCCCTCTCTCTAACCTCCTCTTCTCTCTCCTCCTCTCCATTCTTCTCTCCTCCTCTCCTTTCTCTAACCCCCCCCCCTCCTCTTATACTCTCCATTCTTCTCCTCCTCTTCTCTCTCCTCCTCTCCTTTCCTCTCTCTAACCTCTCCACTCCTCTCCTCTCCATTCTTTTCCTCTCGTCTCCCCTCTGTATAATAGGAATGGTGGGCAGTGTGCTGCAGTGGTCAAGGGCACATGCACTGAGGAGCAGACTACATGTTGGTGTGTAAGTGTGTGTTTGTGTGTGTGTGTGTGTGTGTGTGTGTGTGTGTGTGTGTGTGTGTGTGTGTGTGTGTGTGTGTGTGTGTGTGTGTGTGTGTGTATGTGTGTGTGTGTGTGTGTGTGTGTGTTGATTTTGGTTGGGAGGGGAGGCATTCTACAAACACACACACACACACACACCTGACCTGACTAACATGTACATGCCCTGCGCTCTCTGCCCTCCTGCTCCAAACGGCAGTCTTGCCCTATGCCAGCTCACGCTACAGGCTGCTCTGCCCCCCTGGCATTTCCACAAAGCCATATCATCTACCACCCCTCCTCCATCCTCTCTCCTCCTCCCTTCCTCCTCCTCTCTTCCCCTCTTTATGCTCTCCATACCCCTCCTCCTCTTCATCTTCCTCTTTCCCACCACAGATTGCATCACCACCACAGCCGTGCTCATAAGCTGTGTTTGGCTATTAGTGCGCTTAATTATGATGGCACGCTAGCGGGCTAAACGGCAGAAATGATGCCAGTAATAGAACAGTGATGCCATTTCAAGAACAATGCTTTTGGCCATGGAGAGGAGGAGGGGAAGGGGTTAAATATGGAAGAGGAGTGAGGTTAGTTACTGGGGTTAGTATGCTGGGTAGGACACTGGGGTAATCAGGCTATGAGGTGGGCTAAATATTCTTATTATTATTTCTGTGCATTAGTTGTGTGGGCGAGAGCTTGTGTATGTGTGTGTGTGTGTGGTAGTCTGAGCTGCAGTGTGTGACCTGTCCTGCTCTGATGGACTTCCTGCCTTGTCTGAGTGGACCGTGTGCTGATAAGAGAGGACGCGGAAGGAGAATGTTTTAAGCATGGCTAGTGTGTTTTGATTGCCACACACGCCACAAGCACACACACACTACCACAAGAACACACACACACACTACCACCCACACAAATCAGATCTTTATGCATCAGCGCCGGCAAGCCAATAAATACAAACGGTCCAAAACGTCCTCCTGCACCTTATAATAAAACATGAATGTAAACATGTGATGTAACTAGGTCTCCAAGCCGCTGCTCAGAGATGACTCACGAATCTGCTATTCAAGTCTGCCCAACCGTACACTAATTTGCGGCCCGCGGCCACACTGCCTATAATGTTGGCCTATATTACTCTGGTGTACACAGCACGTGCCACTAATATCGGCCTATATTGCTCTGTTAGTGTCCCTAATGTCGGCCTGTATTGTTATAATGTACACAGTATGTGCCTCTAATGTTGAGTTATATTGCTCTGTATGTGTGTCTAATGTCGGACTATATTGTTGTAATATGCATATAGTACATGCCTCTGATACCGGGCTATATTGTTCTAATACATACAGTATGTGCCTGTAATGTTGGGCTATATTGTTATAATGTATACAAGTACTGCCCTACAAAGCCAAAAGGCAGTAACTACATA
Organism: Coilia nasus; assembly: GCA_027475355.1. Lineage (NCBI taxonomy): Eukaryota > Metazoa > Chordata > Actinopteri > Clupeiformes > Engraulidae > Coilia > Coilia nasus. Next base: position 25,817,659 of record CM050208.1, read on the forward strand.
TTTTGTCAAAACTTTAGTTTAGACACAAGTGGAAAATAGCAAAGTTTGCTAAACCTGGTACAAAACATTTCTCCGTTAGGTTAATGTCTTTGTGCACTGTTCCTGTCAAAATAAATAAAGTCAAATCAAAGACTGGGCACTGACTTTTTAACACCTTCTGTCTTGTGACTATCTTGCTTCTTCGTAAAAACATCACCATTATTATGCCGACAACATGTTGGGCTGGGCAGTATGAACACTTTAAAGGCATTTTTCTCAGTTTTACTGTTCGCATAGTTACTGCACTTTGCCTTTTTAGGGCAGAGTACGTGCTTCTAATGTTGGCCTGTATTGCTCTGTACGTGCCTCTAATGGGGCAGTGGTGGCCTCGCGGTTAAGGTAAGGTAGTGGACTCGTGATTGCAGGTTCTTATCCACCAACTGCCAGTAGTGCCACTGAGGTGCCCTGAGCATGGTACCGTCCCCACACACTGCTCCCCGGGCGCCGTTGTCATGGCCGCCCCCTGCTAACATGTGTTTGATGGGTTAAACACAGAGTCACTTTTGTTGTGTACACTGTGTGCTGTGCTGCGGTGTGCTGTGTAATCACAATGATAAATGGGTGCTGTTATCTTATGTTAATGTTGGCCGATGTTGCTCTAATGTATACAGTACATGCCTGTAATGCCGGCCTATATTGCTATAATGTATACTGTATGTTCCTTTAACATTTCTGCACTACAAAGCCAAATGGCAGTAACTACATATTTTGTCAAATTGAGTTTAGACTGGAAATTGACTTTACAACACCCCCTTTTTCTTGTGACTGAATCTTTGTTTGACTGGGTAGTATCACAACGTTAAAGGCATTTTTGTCATTTTTCTATGTTCATGTAGTTACCGCACTTCGTCTTTGTATGGTAGATTCATGTATTCCTTTAACGTAAGTGACCTTTAGCTCCTCAGTCACAAACTGCAGTAACATGGGAAAGTAACACAGACAGATGCACACATTTCCTTATTTGCTCTGTGTTATCTACCAGCTGCTATGAACTCTGTGAATACTCTGTGCTATCTACCTGCTACTATAATTATATAATAATAGTGCCTCTAAAACACATTATTATGAGTGTGTTTGTGCACATCTGTCACTACTGGTGAGTACAAACACACACACACACACACACACACACACACAAACAGAGAGACTGCTCATAAAGCGGGGTCATAGCTGGGCCTGCTGAGAGTCAGTATGTGAGGTCACGACCTTACTGAGGGGCAGACGGAGACCTTGACAACATGACATGACTCACAGGGTCACAGAGGGGAGACTCTATCAGCAGGGTGTGTGTGCGTGTATGTGTGTGTGTGCACCTCCCTCAGTGGCCACTCTTGCTGTGTGTTGAAATGATGCCAAGCGATGCCCGCCCGACCCATGACCAACACACGCTGGTGCCCGCGGCACTCTAGGATGGGTTAGTGCAGAGAGGGAATGACATGCTTCCTTTCAGCGATCCTCTGAATGCAGAGATGCATCCTGTGTGTGTGTGTGTGTGTGTGTGTGTGTGTGTGTGTGTGTGTGTGTGTGTGTGTGTGTGTGTGTGTGTGTGTGTGTGTAAAAGTGTGGTGGTCTGTGTGTGTATGTCTGTGTCTGTGTGCACGCAAAAGTGTCTCTGTGTCTCTGTGTGTCACCATGTGAATGTATGCAGAGAGCGTGTGCACATGCATGTGTGTATCTCTCTCTCTCTCTCTCTCTCTCTCTCTGTGTGTGTGTGTGTGTGTGTGTGTGTGTGTGTTTGTGTGTGTGTGTGTGTGTGTGTGTGTGTGTGTGTGTGTGTGTGTGTGTCATTGAAGTCAGCTGCAGCTATGGTATTTGGTTTGTTATGTAGTGAATCAGATAGGCAGCCATGGGAGTGCCAGCACAGTGACAGGAGTTCACAGCAGCGGCACTGAGAAACAAAACAATGGCCTTGATTATGTTCCTGATTTTCGTTTGTATTTAGCCATGTAGCGCCTATCCATCTCCATGAAAAGACCACTCAATTGCCAGAATAGAGAGCCGAAATGCCATTTTCAAATCCAGAATTGTATAATCAGTGTACAGCATTGAAATTGAGCAAACCATATGGAAAAAAAAGATATGACGGCTTTATTGTGGGAACTTATTCACGAACACCTGCGTTTTAGCCTACATGCACACCCAGCATAACACATGCAAGAACACATCTCTTTCTGTCTCTCCGTCTTCTAAAAACACATACGCTTACAGAGGCTGGGACGTTTTGGAATGTCCTCTGGAAGACGAAAAGGACTGTAGGGCGCGTGGATAAAAAGGCGCGTTACTCAGACTTTACTCACCACCGTGACCAGGAGTGCATAATTAATGTCATTAGTCAACAGCCTCAAGCCCTCTGTACACAAATTGCTCTGATTTTACTCCTCCTTTTTACATTTTAAGTACTGTTCACTATCCGACAAAAACATTATTGCCTTTACAGCAAATACAAATGTTTTGTCTAGTTACGGAATAAGGTTATTTACCTAAAAAACAGTAAAATAAATAAATAAAAAACCTTTAGTTTTTTATCTGTTGGAATAAGTCAATATTCTATCGAGACTCAAAGCTATGGTAGAATGCCTAAACTCAAATTAGGCTGGAACGGATTCCCAGTATAGGCTACTCATATTTAACCTCCAAACTCGAGTTATCTGGGCATTTATGGAGTGTGTGGGAAAATGTTAATGAGTGAGGGTATACCAGAATAAGAAACATGGTATTTATAGAACTGCAGCTGAATGTTGTGAGATTCATGTGACGGGCTGGCTGGCGTGTGTGCGCAGTCTCATGTAAACTAAACGCAGGATAAGCATATAAAGGGAACGCTCGACTCACGACACGCTTCAGCGCGAGAAGGAACTGTCCGTTGCACTCGAGTGCTGAAATGACCTCGACTTCTACTTAGAGTCTTTATATAGACAATAATGCCAGTTGATCACGGAAAAATTGCTTAACAGCTTTGTTCACTCAGTAAAAGTGAACACTATTTGCTCTTTTTTTCGATTTTCTGAAGTTCTACTATCACAACCGTACTGTTTTTCCACCTACGGAAAGGAGCAATGGCTTTCATGGTGAAACACATGATAGGCGGACAGCTGAAGGATCTCACCGGGGGGATTGCGGAGGAGAAGCCCGAAGGAGAGAAGTCCGAGGCAGCGGCGAAAGGCATGACCCAAGAAGAGTTTGAAGAGTACCAGCAACAACTGGCAGAGGAGAAGTGAGAATATTCTTGTTTTTGGTGTTGTAGAAGTGCGTATGTTACATGGAAGTTTAGAATTTTTTGTTCAGTAATCCATCTTGTCTTAAAAACCTCTTTCTAAATTTCTTAACATCAGATTTTTAAACTGATAAAACAAAGTGTGTGTGTGTGTGTGTGTGTGTGTGTGTGTTAGAATTAGGTGGGTTGTGATGTACAGAAAGTTTACCTTGATTATACAGAAACTGTGGTGCTGGGCTCACATCATGGCAGATATAAACGCCTTGTACTGAAAATCACTTTGCCTTTGTGAAATAAGCACATCATCCATATTATGTGGGTCCTCCATTTTAGATCACATTTCACTGTTGTCCTTCCATGCAGAAATGCCTCTCAACTTTTTCAGTGTAACTTGAGTGGGTGGCCGGAACGCTGGGATGTCTTTACAGTGCTGTGTGTGAATCGATAGGCTATGTCACCTTGTCCTAAAGAGTCATGCGTATGAGAGACGCACCACATGCTCCGACTCAGCAGTAAGCCACCCTCCAGCTGCACACAGGACAACAACAGCTGCATTCCCAAAACTTGCCAAATCAGACCAGACAGGTCCTCAGAACAATGCCCTCGAGAGCTCTGTGTGTGTGTGTGTGTGTGTGTGTGTGTGTGTGTGTGTATGTGCGTGTGTGTGTGTGTGTGTGTGTGTGGTTGTGGATTTTGCAGTTAGTCCAGTTAGTTTTTCTCTCCTGTCTCCATTTAATGCACAGGTTGTGGGTACAGATGGTAACTGCCATTTTGTGCTGGGGACCAAAGTCTAATATATATATGTGTGTGTGTGTGTGTGTGTGCACATGTGTGTACATGTGTGTGTGTGTGTCCACTCTGAAATTAGAGTTGGTCTAATGTGCATCTGCAGGTTTTTATTTATGATTGGCAGCCGTTTTTATTGCCCTGGACACACCGGGCTGTGTGTGTGTGTGTGTGTGTGTGTGTGTGTGTGTGTGTATGTGCATGTGTTTATACGTCGGGGCACACAAGGCTGTGTGTCAGTGAGGATGTGTCTAATTAAGAAAGGTGTGTCTGATCGAGTCTCACACTGCCAGCCAGGACAGCATCTGATGTTTACAAAGCTCAGATATTCACAGCCCCCCACCCCCCCAGATACTCAGAGACCCCTCACATATACTCACAGACCCCACCAAATGCTCACAGCTCCCCCCACCCCAAAAAGTCACAGACCCCCCCAAATACTCACAGACTACCCGAAAAATCAAAGACCTGCCTCATGTACCTCCCACATGTACAGATCCCCCCAAATACTGACAGCCCCCTCCACAGATACTCACAGCCCCCCCAAAAGGTCAAAGACCACCCCAAATACTCACAGAACCCCCCCCCCCCCCCACACACACCCGAAAACTCAGACACCACAGATACTCACAGACACCCCGACATGCACTTACAGACCCCTCATACAAAACAAGACATAAAATGGTTCGGTTGTAAACAACATACAGATAACATGTGGGGACACAGGATGCTTGTTGAGAGAGAGAGAGAGAGAGAGAGAGAGAGAGAGAGAGAGAGAGAGAGAGAGAGAGACAGACAGACAGAGACAGAGAGACAGAGACAGAGAGACAGAGACAGAGAGATAGACAGAGAGACAGAGAGATAGACAGAGAGACAGAGATAGACACAGAGACAGACACAGACACAGAGACGGAGACCCTGATTTGTTTGTGGTGTTTCTATAGGATGGAGAGAGATGCCAGTTTCGCACAGAAGAAGGCGGAGAGAGCCACCATCAGAACACACTTCAGGGAGAAGTACAGACTGCCCAAGGTGTGATGGCCATCAGCAAATATTACACAATACAGTAGATATTACATAGCCATATAAGATATTAGACAGTAGATATTACATAGCCATATGGCTGGTATCATCTGTATTTTGGTCTAGATTTATGTTTACATTTGAGTTTTGTTTAGAGTGTACACCCTAGGCCTAGTTAATATTCAAAACTCTTTCTGATATAATCTATGCTTCCCAAGGTTCCCCTCTTTGTAGTCTTTTCCAGAGTAGCTCTATCTAAGTATATTCTGGAATATAGTATTCATTATCATCATTAATAATTATCATTATTATAATATATCATATTATTATAAACTCCATTTGACTCAGTTCAAATACAGCTAACATTTACCTTGATATTTGTAATTCTGTTTCATAATTTCATTCTTTAGTTTCATGGACACTGTGATTTTTTACTTTTTTAATATTAATTATTTTTCAATAATTTGTCCTCCATCTGACCTGGTTCCTGACCTGCCCGCTGGCTCTCTCCCTGTGTCCATTCTCTTTCTGTCTTATTGTCATGGACATTGTGAGAAGTTTTGCTACCTGTCTTTCAATCATCTGACCTTCACCTGACCTTTGTTCTGACTCCCTCCCCTCACCTGACCCCCTCTCCACACCCACACACACACACACATACCTGACCCCCCCCCCCCCCTCTCTCTCACATACACACACACACACACTCACACACATACCTGACCCTCTCTCTCTCTCTCTCTCTCTCTCTCTCACACACACACACACACACACAAACACACTCACGCACATACCTGACCCCCTCCCTCACACTCCCACATACACACACACACATACCTGACCCTCTCTCTCTTGCTCTCTGTCTCTCTCTTTCACACACACACAAACACACTCACACACATACCTGACCCCCTCCCTCACACTCCCACACACACACACCTGACTCACTCCCCCACACACACATACACCTGCCCCCCTCGATCGATCTTCACAGAGCGACATGGATGCGGAGCAGATCCAGCAGGCGGGTGACGACGTGGAGCTGCCCACGGAGCTGGCCAAGATGATCGCCGAGGACAACCAGGAAGAAGAGAGCAGGCAGTCGGTGCTGGGCCAGCTCACCAGCCTGCAGAACATGGACCTGGACCAGCTGAAGGACAAGGCCCAGGCCACCGTGGAAGACCTCAAGAAGACCGCTGACAAGTGCGAGATCATGTGACCTTGGGAGGAAGGGGTGGGGCGGAGGCAGGAAGTCCGTGTGCTCGGTGTGTCACGAACGAGCCGTGTCATGTTTGTGAGAGTACTTGATTGATGTAGTAGTCCTGTGTGAAAATTCATGATACATGTTACTTCATATATAGAGTTAACATCCTTGTTTTAACGTTTGTAAAGTCAATTATGTCAAACGGCGTAGCACATTAAACATAATAGGATCATGATTATTTAAAGACAATGAAGAAAAGGTCATTATTTGTAAATATCTAATATATTATCAGTTTTCCTCTGTTTTCCTTAAATAAAGTCACTGTTGGAAATTTGTCTTGTAATGTGTTAAGTTGTTCCTAGGAGCTCCAAATCTGCATCAATACTTGAGTAAATCACAGGCAAACGCTGCCATATTGTCAATCAGCTCTGCCAAAGCTTCGGTGTATTTAATTAGGTTTGATATAAATATTACAGAGTTCAGTTAGATTCAGTTAAGTGTGACTATTACTGAGTTCAGTTATGTGTTTGGCACTAAAGCCCAACAGTTGATTTACAGACATTTTCCTATAGGATCCAAAAGGGCCCTATAATGACAAAAGAAAAGAGCACATTAAAGCAAATCAAATGCATTTTCATGCGTGACTTACTTCTGTACTCAGGCAATGCATTATGCATTATGTAATCACCAAAAACATAGAAAGCCTACATTTCTAATGTTAAATTCACTTTTAAGATAAAATCGAAATCTCATGCTGTTACTCTTTTAAGTTTCCTCCAATGTTGCCAATACCATCGAGTCGGATTGTTTTTTTCTGGACCTAGGAACCATTTTTGTTGGTAAGTGGCAGGGGGGAAACATTTGAGCGACGCAATTTATGTCATTTGTAAAGTTTAGTGCTTATGGTTAGCCGAAAGAGTCTCAAAAGTCAAGCTGATATTTTAACAGAGAGACATATTTCGCCAGAATTAAAGCGTTTGGGCGCAGCTTGGTTTCACAGCGAAATGGGAGATGAGAATGATTTCTATCGCCAGTTACCTAAAGTGGTAAGTGCACTGCCTCAACATAATTTAATCCTGAGGTTGTCAAATTCGCGAGATCTCTTATCTAGATTACTGTCATAAGAATTAAACCAGACAAAGCCGCTAGAGTTCAGAAAGCAGTTGGACTTTCTTTTGAACACGTGAGTTTGGTGTTTTCTATCGCACAGGAGCTTCATGCCCATCTCAATGGTTCAGTGAGCTCCGAGACTATCGACAAACTCATCGCTCGCAAACCGCATCTCAACATCCAACACAGTATGACAGCCATTCGAAGTGGTCAACGGCGGACACTTGAGGAGTAAGTTCTTTTAAATAGCAACATGCAGGTTAAAACACTTTTGATTGTTAAAGGATCCATTCAGAGCAACTAGTACTCCTGGCAGTGCCTGTCTGCATCAGTAGCAGCCAGAAGCTTTGTCAAATATTCATGGTAGAGTACAGGACCAACTCGTCTCTCTCTTTCTAACTCAAAATATATGCTGGCCTGGGCTATGTATTGGGTTTGCTGCACATAAACAGTCTGAAAGACTAGCTATCGCTGTTGCAAAGTCCAAGTCATGTCCAGCTGCTCTCACTTATTCTTTTACTCATGTATCAATACTGAGGCAGAAGCATGAAAAATGTGAAGCTGGGCTGATAGCTGGTAGCTGTCTTTGAAGATTGCATATTAGTGGGAGGATTACTCTGTATGTCTTTTCCAGGTGCTTCCAAGTGTTTAAGGTCATTCACCAGTTGGTTGACACTGAAGAGGACATTTTAATGGTGAGTGAAAATGACTTTTTTTTAATGGTGTTTGTGCGGGCGTCATCATGTGTACATGTGAGAAATGCTGGTCTTTCAGGTCGCTAAAGATGTAATTAAAGAGTTTGCAGATGATGGAGTCAAGTATCTGGAGTTAAGGAGTACCCCTCGTGAGGACCCCAAAACAGGTTAATGGGAATTACTCATGTAACTTATTTGCATGTTAATGGGAATTACTTATGTAATGTAATTACTTATTGCTTATTTTATACTTAACATACATACATTAGTAGTCACACCATGGGGCTAACTGTGTCTTAATTGGAAGGAATGACAAAGAGAAGATATGTGGAAACTGTCCTAGGAGCTATTCGGCAGTGCAAAGAGGAGGGTGTGGACATAGATGTCAGGTACGAATGACACCACTGCTTGTCTTTTCCACCAGAATCACTCATTCTTAATTACTGACCAGCTGATTTTCTGCAGTTCTTGTTATTACACTTATTTTAACATCATATTGGTTTGTTTACAGATACTCTTTACAGAAGACCTATGCACCTATGTTATATAGTTATATTCAGTAAACCTTTTTATTACTTTTTAATTACTGACCAGCTGAGTTCCTGAGTGATTGTATGATGGTAAAATGTAGAACTGGGTATCATCTTGGACATGGCGATTCAATACGATTTTCGATACAGGGCTCACGATACAATACGATTTTCGATACAGTGCAATTTGATGCGATTCCGATATCGACACATATTACTTTATAATTATTACTCAATGTCATTTACTCCACAAAACTAGACAAATATTATTTGTTCAATTTATTACACAGGAAAATAAAGTGCATTTTTTCAATGCTTTTTACTGAACATGCCACAGAAAAGGTGCCCAGTCTGACTAGGTACCTGTAGTCAACTTATAAAAACTATTTGTGCAAAAGAATACAATATGGCTAATGTACATTTGTACTGATCAAAGTACATTTACTACATTTTGGTTTAGAATCAATAGTGCATTTCTCTGTGCAGTAGCTACTGGGGTGTATCGATATTAATAGCTAGAACATCGATATTGTATCGTTTTTAAAAATATCGATATATATATCGCTTTTTTTAGCACAGTAGTAGTAAAATGTAACACCTGAGTGATTGTAAGATGGCAAACTGCCACTCGTACAGACTGTGTCATGTTAAAACCAAATGAAGTAAAGATGATCTGAAACCCTGGTGTCGACACCGTAGGTTCCTGGTGGCCGTCGACCGCCGAAACGGCGCTGAGGTTGCCATGGAGACGGTGAGGCTGGCAGAGGACTTCATGTTGTCCAGCGATGGTGTGGTGGTCGGGCTGGATCTCAGCGGCGATCCTACTGTGAGTCTCCAAAAAAAGCACTCCATTTTCCTTTGGTTTACAAGGGTCCAAACTGCACCAACACTCTACCTGCCTGTAGAACAGGTCAGATTCTGACCCACTCCACTGGTAGCTGGTACTGACCCAGGGTCAGGTGAGGCATCCAATGCCATCAGTATTTGTCCCCTGTGAGCCAAGCAGTGTGCTCTGTTTCAATAGCCTCTGAGCCAATCAATGTGCTGTTTCAATGGCATCTGAGCCAATCAATGTGCTCTTTCAAGGGCCTCTAAGCCAATCACAGATCTTTGTTTCAGGTGGGCCATGGCAGAGATTTTCTTCCTGCTCTGCAGAGAGCCAAGAATGGCGGACTAAAACTGGCCCTGCACCTGTCTGAGGTACAGTACAGCACATCACAGAACAGTTACCCAGAGACAACAGCGGAGTTACCCAGAGAACACAGCACAGTGACACAGCAGTGTCAGAAAAAAGTGTCAATCATTTGATGTGTATGTGTGTCATGTGATATGACATAGGAGTGTGTGTAAAGGGTCAGTCACAGTCTCAGGTTTGTCACTCTCTCTGAGGCATCTCACAGACCTGTTGAGGGGCCACAGTGATAAGTGTGTGTGTGTGTGTGTGTGTATATGTCTAGTGCTCCGAGACCTCTGTGTGTGTATGTTAGAGATGTGCGGATGGCAGTTTAATGAATATTTTAATTAAATTCGGGCAGGTAGTGGTTTAACACCTTAATTGTTATAGCCTTAATTATATAGCCTTAATTGTTAAATATGGCGGGCGGGTGCGGTTTTGAATGGTCAAAATCCATGAGTGCAAATGGATAGCGGACGGATGATGAGTTTTGTCTTGCGGTTGCGGATGGAAAAATAGCCCATCTGCGCATCTCTAGTGTACTGTTTCTGTGTATTATGTGCGTAGAACTTTGAGACTATTTTGTGTGTGTGTGTTTGTGTGTATTATGTGCGTAGTACTTTGAAACTATTGTGTGTGTCTGTGTATTATGTGCGTAGTTCTTTGAGACTGTGTGTGTGAGTGTGTGTGTGTCATGTATGTAGTACTCTGAAGCTGCTCTCACACACTCTCCCAGGTGTGTCATGTATGTAGTACTCTGAAGCTGCTCTCACACACTCCCAGGTGTGTCATGTATGTAGTACTCTGAAGCTGCTCTCACACACTCTCCCAGGTGTCGTCTCAGGCTGATGAGTCGGAGCTGCTGCTGGACCTTCCTCCCGATCGCATCGGCCACGGAACCTTCCTCCGCACGGAGGCAGGCGACACTGAAAGCCTCGTGGAGAAAGTTAGGAGAAATAATGTACCTCTGGGTAAGTGAGGAAGAATAATGTACCTCAGGGTAAAATATTAGGGATGATGTAGCTCTGCGTAGGACATTAGAAGTACTACAACTGTGGGTAAGGCATTATGAATAATGTGCCTCTGAGTAAACGATTAAAATACTATAGCATGGTGTAGGTTATTAAGAATGATATACCAGTGAATACACAAACTCAAGGACATGTAAAGTTTTTGTTTCTAGGTTCTGAGCATACTTCAAAGATCCCCTGTTTTCTGTTTTGCAGAGTTGTGCTTGACCTCTAATGTAAAAGGTCAGACCGTCCCCTCCTACGATAAGCATCACTTCCTGTACTGGTACAAGCTGGGTCATCCGTGTGTCATCTGTGTGAGTAGTGCTCTTCCTGTCTGTACCAATACACTGCTATAGCCTGTATAGAGTTAAAGCAACACGAAGTAGTTTTCCTGTTCTATCCCTATACAGAATGGAAGCAGAATTGTCTCTCAAACTAGTGCAGTTATAACGCATGGAGGGCGGCAAAGCGAATTAGGAAGTGCCTTTCACACAGTTACAAGTTGATGAACCACTGAAACGATTTTGGAAACATTATTTTAAGGTTGAAAAAACTACTGCATGTTGCGTTGACTGTGCCAACCATCAAATAGAACATTAGCTGTTGTTTTCCATGACAACTTGTATGGCAATATTGCTAACATCTCTTGAGTTTACCTAGAGTTAGGCATCATTGTGAAATGAAAGTAAGTACATCCTGACCAAAACAACTTTGATTTGCTATTGGCGTATGCCAACATCTGTAACCTTTTAAATTTCTTTGATATATGCAGAAAGCTCTGTGACACTGTAGCACTGTAGCAGACAGAAAATGTGTGTCATGTAAATTTTTATCAAGTGACACTTGTTCCATTGATGACAAGATAGCTTTTTCCTAAGGCACATTGGTGAATTAATCTTTATGTTATCTGAGGCACCTTGACTAATCACTATCCTACTCTTGCCACTCTTAGACGGATGACAAAGGTGTGTTCTGCACCAGCCTCTCCCAGGAGTACCAGCTGGCTGCCTCCACCTTTGACCTCAGCAGAGAGGTCATGTGGGATCTATCCCAGAAGGCCATTGGCTGCACCTTCGCACCCCTGTCTGTGAAGGAGCAGCTGGAGCAGACCTGGGCAGAGCTTAAGCCTCGGGTTCTACAGACTCCGGGTCCGTAGGTCTCGCTTCTTCTGCGGTGAACCTAGAACTCAGGACCACCCTCGGGACCTCAGCATCGGTGCCTGATTGGCTGAGACCTCCAGGGACATGACCAATGGGAAGCCAGAGCTGCTCGATCAGTACGGGTCAGATTCACAGCAGTGAGACTGGAGAGATGTGTGTTTTGTGTGCTATAATTTAGGGAATTATTTATTTCAGGGATGAAAACACTCAGTGTGGAATGTTAGAATTTTTAATCATTTTAGACACTATCAGCGTGAGCTGATCTACCTCTCCTGGAATTAATTTTGGATCAGAATTGTGTGGAAGTTGCCTAAAAGTATTTTACTTTGATACTATAATTTATTAGTTTGAATTTTTTAATATTTGCACAAGAAAATTGTGTTATGATTTAGAATTTTGTAGGCTAGTCAATGGAGGGGTTTGTCACTGTAGAGTAGACCCTTCAAGTCTGATTTTACCAGGAGTGAGTAGTGGAATCATGTACTGTACAGCTGCAGTTCCTCCTGATCCCAGGAGGTGGCGCCATTTCTCCATGCTTTTGTAGCATGAAGAGCAAGGTGCACCCATGACCTCAGGCAGTAATGTGTGTGTTTATGATGCATTAAAAGGGATATTAAACTATATTGCTGCTTTTTGTGCATCTGATTAACAAAACCAAGTAAGCAAGAGCATAACAAAGTACAGGACAGTGCTGCACATCCATTATAAAGGTTTAATAAGTCACATCCACTATAAAGGCTTAATATGGCTCATTCATTGTAATTATGTACTCATAAATGAATGTGTAGTGAAGGTTTGGTAGGTGAGAACTACAGAAGAAGTTTTATACATGAGATGTGCTATAGAGGTGTAAAGGTGAGATCTCCAACAGACGTGCTGGTGACATCCACAGTAGAAGCTTTAAAAGTGAGATCCATTGCAGTGGTCTCATAGCTGATTATCCTCCCTTACTTCACTTAGTGTAACGTTAAAGGCTAACTGTAGTGAGACTGAATGGTGCATCAAAGCTTTGATTGCCAGTGGCAGTACCTGAAGTTAGAGGAAGTCGTGACTATGACACAGCATGACACAGCACTTTAGATGCATGATTTTACCATAGATTTACAGGCAAAACATGACATGGCGCTTTAGCTGCATGATCACTATAACAACATGACACAGCACTTTAGCTGCATCACTCTACAGGCAAAGATGAACTCTCCTAACTAATGGAGCAGTAAACCACAGCACAGTGACCACACACAAACACGTGCACATGCACACGTATGCACATATGCACACACACAGGCACACATACACACAAACACGTGCGCATGCACACGTATGCACATATGCACACACACAGGCACACATACACACACTCATAGTGCAGCACAGGGACCAGTGACGTTTACCATTCTGATGTAACATCACCTGACTGTCATCTAAAGAAACAAATATACACACAGATTTGTGACATTTTAATATATAACACTACTAAGATACCACTATATGAACATAAATCAAAACATACCCTTATAGACACATACACACACTCATCGTCCTGGACACACATACGCACACAGACACAAAGTCAGCGAAGGACACGGAAATAAAATCAGACAGTCCTAAAGTGCTTTTATGGTACAGGTCACACACATACACATACACACACCACTTAAGTGCTTCACTGGTGTAGATAAATGCTTTTGCTGTCTTATCTGTTGCCCGGCCACATCAGAAATTACATGACCGCTTTTCACAAAACAATGTTTCTGCATTCCCATACACCAGTGATGGTACGGTGTACTATAATTCATTAATAACTATACCCTGTAGCCATGATCTGCTGAAATGTCATAAATTAACTTTTAAGTTATGCATTAACTTCTTAATATGTCCTGCAAGCCCCGACCACCCCCCCACCCCCGCACACACACACACACACACACACACACACGAAGGTAGAGTACATAAGAAATATGTTTATTGTCCATCAGTTGAGGCAGTAACAGACATGAACTTGTAAACAGTGTTTGCACATTTACATTTGATGTGGTCCAACTCACTGAACATGTGATGCTTAACTGCACTGACATGTCATGCAGTTAAACTGGTTCCATGTAAAGTGGCGTACATGTGTTGGCCTGCCGTGTGTCTAACCGCTTGTAGACAATGCTGTAGAGTGCTGTGGAGTCCTGTAAGACCTTGTGGTTTACTGTAGGCTGTTCCTGGTTGTGCTGGAGCTGTACCAGGGTTCAAAGGGGCATTAGGGGCAGTACTGTGTGTGTGTGGGGGGGTGCAGTAGGGGCAGTAGTCTGTGTGAAGGACCCTCAGTGAGACTAGTACTTGGCATGTTGCCAACAAGTATTGTATTTTCCAACATGGTTTGTGCAGAAGAGAGCACTAAACACACTAACAGCAGGTGCACATGAACAAGAATTCTGATCGAAGTCTGAGGTCTAAGAGAAACACATATGTCAACGAGAGAAACGTGAATATCTAGTAACAGGCTGTAACTGCAGTAACAGGCATCAAACACTGTCTAATTAGAACGCTTTTACTGTGTGTCACAATCTCCTCCATACATTCACCACAGCGTCAGCCACATTGGGCCTGGGGAGGCTACTTACAGCCAACAACACAGATCTCCTCTCCAAGGCTCAGTGAACACAGATCTGCTGATCTCCTCTCCAAGGGCTCAGTGAACCCAGATCTGCTGATCTCCTCTCCAAGGCTCAGTGAACACAGATCTGCTGATCTCCTCTCCAAGGCTCAGTGAACACAGTGTGCCGCTGGTCGTCTGGATGTCTGGGGGGATACTTCCGCTACATCGGGAGATTTCCAAGGAGGTGATGCAGTAACTAACCCAGATTAGTAACTAACCTAGACTAGTTAAATCAAAGTAAGTGGTAAACATCTTTATAGAGGAGCCTTGTAGCGTTTTTTCATCAGGGGAATTAAGCCATAGGACCCCTCTATTAGGAGCTTTACCTCTTGCTCTGTTCTTAACACACCCAGCTAAGTGACTAAACCTGCTTTCTAGAATGGTCTAGCACCATTACTCAGGCAGGTTAACTCAGGGGACTTGTAAGCCTGATAATAAAGAAGATCCTGTGGCGTTATTCTCCTGGCAAACCAAAGCTTTAGGACTGCAGCTACAAGACGCTTACCCCATTATTTGGGATGCATTACCCAGGTTTGATATTTAGCCATAGGTATGACACAGCGTACTGAGGCGTCTGTGTGTGTGTGTGTGTGTGTGTGTGTGTGTGTGTGTATGTATGTATGTATGTGAGTGGTGTATGTCTATGTCTGGAGTACATTGTCCAAGCCGTGGCCACAGTTTAACCGGTATGTTACTGACTGAGAGGAGCTGTTATTGTGAGAGGAAGCTGATACACTTGTGGTAAAATGTAACAGAGGTCAGAAAAGCACCACCTGTACACAGGTGTGTGTGGGTATGTGTGTGTGTGTGGGTTTGGCGGTTTAGTGGCGTGATGAGCCGTCGTGATGTTTGTGCAGGTTGGAGTTGAAGTAGATGACGGTGACGGTGATGTCATCTCGGTACATGCGCGCCAGATCTTCGGGCAGCGCCAACATGGCGGCCAGCTTCTCGCTGTCCAGTTCGCCGTACTCGTTGGTGCCGAGCGCGTGCCGGATCAGATGGGTGGCGGCGTTGGCGTCCAGCGCGGGCGCGGCCCTGGCCCGTCGCCGTAGCAACAGCTGGTGCATCTGTCTGAGGCTGAGCTGGCGCTGGCGGGCCGAGAGCGGCGCCTGCAGGTGAACGCCCGTCAGGTGCTGCCCCACCAGCCGCACCGCCTCCTCGTTGCCCAGCTCGTCCCACAGCCCGTCCGACGCCAGGATCAGGAAGCGGTCCTGCGGGCGCAGCCGGTGGAAGGTGACCTCGGGCGCGGCGTCCAGGTAGGGCGGCGTCAGGTAGTGGGGCGGCAAGTACTGGAACAGGTGCAGTTCCTCCAGCTCGCGGCAGGAGGCGCCGCTCTCCAGCACGCTCTGCTGCAGCTCCTGGCTCCACTTGAAGCGCACGTCGCCGAAGGCGCGCAGCGGCATGAGCATGCCCAGTAGGCGCTCGTCCACCACCACCGTGTCGCGCTCCGACGGCGGGTGCTGTGCCCGCACCCGTGCCAGCTCGTCAGGGTTCAGTGCCGTGTGATCACGTGACAGGGGCACTGCACTCCAGCTGCCATCCTCATCCTGAACCTGCAACACCAGCACAGGGACACACACACACACACACACACAGATCAGCGCAGGGACACTTATGTCACACACACACACAGACCAGCACAGAAACACTCATGTCACACACACGCACAGTCCAGCTACAGATTAACACTAAGACCAGCAGAGAAAGCCGCAGTGCACACTGATGGTGTTAAGCAAAGTAGCAAAAGATAGTGGCTATGTCAACTGTGCATTCTGTTCCATTACAATAACCTATCTGCTTAGTCTGCCACTGTCAATCAGTGTGCTTTAAGATAAGAGCACAAGAACAGGACATTACAGCTCGGCCAACACCACGTCACCAAGTCTAAGTCAGATAAAAAAGGTGCAGTGTCATTCTCAACAACACCGTGTGCATCAGAAACAGGAATTTTGGTTAAGGAACTATGATTTTCACTAAGGAACTATGATTTCTTCTCATGTATGGTTCTACTGACATAGCTTATCCTAATGTACACACTATAACAATCCTTGTCAATACAGAGTGTCCATTTTGATGTCCTCACCAAATCCATGCAGGTGCATAAGAGGTAGACTAGGTAACTTTCTAGGTCTTTAACTAGGTGATCTATTAGTCTTTATCAATAGGTAATATAACAGTCTTTATCAATGGGTAATTTAGGAATCTTTATCACTAACTATTCTAGTAATCTTAAATACAAGATGATCTACTAGACTTCTTTAATAGATGATCTATATAGATGATAGTACATTTAATCACTAGAAGCTTTAGTAGTCTTTATCGCTAGATGATCTAGTAAATATAAACAACAAGTATAGGGTAATCTGGTAGTCTTTATGACTAGGTGATCTAGCAGACTTTATTAACAGTATCTTAAATGTACTGAGGACAGGCTAGCAGTATGCAGATACCTTGTACTCAGTTATCTTAGTCAAATGATAACAGCTCACCTACTGCTCACTACCATACTGTGGGTCATAACAAGTCAATGTGCCCAAAGCCCACTAAAGAATTACTAAGATTTCTCTACATGGTCTCTTCCTCACACTGTCAAATGAAAGCGCTGTCTGAAAGCTGCTTTTACTAGACTAATAGACTAGAAGTTCATTACTGCAATGGGTCTGCTATGTGTGGCGTTAAGTAAGGCTAGGGCTACTTACACATTATGGACATTCCCTAGAGCAACTAGCACCACTCATACATCATGGAACTAGCACCACTGACACATGATGAGAGTTCCCTTGAAGGACTGTCATCATTAACAAGACCTACATTAGGGAGCTTCCCCTGAGGAACTGGGACTGATCTCACTTCTTAAAGCAACACTAAAGCGCTTTTCCTCTTTGGTCGGAAGCGGAATTGTCTTTCTTATGTCTCATTCGAACTACACAGCAGCAACCCGCTTTTGCATACTTGCATACTGTGGTTTTAAGCTTATGGAGGGCTGCAAAGCAAATTCAAAAATAGTGTTCACTCAGTTATGAGTTGATGAACAACTTAAGGCTAAAAACAACTTAAGGTTAAAAAAACAACTTAGTGTTGCTTTAATAGGAAATACCAGCCATCTCCTTCAGCTCATGACACCTCCTTCCACCCTGATCCCCTGGAGTATTAAAACCCCTAAAAAGCCTGGCAGTCCAAAAGCTTTTTATGACCCCTTCAACCTCCATGTGGTGTACCAGCAGCGATACCCACCCCTAAAACAGCATGACAGTCCCACGCTAGTGACACTGTTAATAAACCCTGACCCCTGTTGTGTACAGTAGCCCTACCCACCCCTAAGACAGCGCGGCAGTCCCCAGCATTGGCCACGAGGACACCCTCGGAGGTGACGTGTGCGAGGCAGGCGGTGCTGCCGGCGAAGGCGGCCTGGACGGCGGTGCTGCGCATGAGTTCGTTGGCCAGCGGCACCTGGGCCTCCAGGGAGAGGTCGACATCCAGGCGCTGGAAGGCGTGGCTCATGGCGTCCGCCGGGGTCATGCCCTCGCCGTGCTCTTCGCTCGCCAGCAGCTCCTGCCAGAAGACGCGCAGGTGCTGCACGTAGAGCTCGGCCGAGTCACGGTAGTTGTAGTCGTTGCGGTGCTTGTACCACTGCAGGATGGGCGGCGTGGCGCGGCCCGTTTCCATGGCAACCTCTAGGTCCTCCAGGCTGGCCTGGCTCATCATCGCTGTGGCGACGTAGTAGGGCAGCCGTTCGCTGACGGCCTGCGCGCAGGTGTGGCCGCCGTGCCCATCAAAGACTCCGAAGAGCATTCCGCGTGTGCGCAGGCAGGTGGCAGCACACCGCCGGTCCTCGAGCGGCACATTGGCACCCAGCTGGTTGCTCTCGAACTTGAGCACGGGGCTCGGCCCACCGCGCCCGTCGAACTCCGGCACACGCACAGACTGCTCGTTGGCGCGCAGCACATTGTCCATCTGCAGGCGGCCCACCTGGAAGTTCAAATCATGTTTGGGGGAAATGAGGTCGTCATCGTCATCTTCCTCGTCGGAACCTCCATGTGCGCGGGAGGAAAGTGGCCGGGTTGGCTGCACAAGACTGGACAAGGAGGAGCAGGAGGAGAAGGCTGTGTGGGGAGAGGCCTGGGTGAAGTAGTGGGGCAGGGGTCGGTGGGCAGAGGGCTGGCTGATGGATTTGGAGAGAACCAATGTGCTGCAACTGCGCACCTGAGAGAAGACTCGCACACACACACACCTCGACATCCCATCCAGTGGGGTAAAACACACGTGTCCCACAGGTCACAGCTCGTATGCCAACATCTACAGGAAATGGGTACACAACACAACAAAAATAAACAAATATTGGCATTATAAACAAATGCACATGGGGTATTGGTGTGTACACGTGAATAGGCTGCAAGCATACTTCGTAATGTAGCCCATGTTATAAATAAAATATCCATTTAAAGATTTAAGGTATACATTTTAAATGAAACTAACCATTTTTACTACACTTATGGGCGAGATTTAAAAAAAGGAAGTTTCAAGGCCCACAAATCCACAAGCTTTCGTCATACAAACTCTATGGAAAATTTCCAACACTGGGCATTGCTTTTAGATAACTCCTTACATAGTCTATCCGCTCTAGTCTATCTTCTAATTTTCAAAAAATAGCACAGGTCGACTAGCTAGTCTAGCCTGTTTATTTTTAACCAGATCATAATTCACCTCCAGCTTACACGTAAAGCCAAAATAATAGTTACTTTCGTTCAACTACGAATAAAGTGAACAAGCTAACATTGGTTAGCTATCATCAGCTAAGCGTCACACAACCAAACAAGCGGGGGCACATACAGTTATCATAAGGAGTCAGAAATAATTATGTTAGATGTTGTCGCACTTACGGTTACAGTTTGCTCATTCAAAGAATACCTGTCAAAGTCCTGTCAAACACTACACGGGGTAGTTTACCGCTTGGCTTGCAGGGCTTGCCAATATCTACTTCCTGTCATTTTGTTTACGTCATACAATTCAATTCCATCAGTGCCGAAAGAGATGATAGGCCCAGGCTATCCTGGGTCCACCCTTACTGCCTGTGACGCTACATAGAACTTTGCATTCAAGTTCAAACATCTGGTAAAAGAAGTAAAATCAACATTTTTCCCAAAAAAAGCCAGGGCAAATTGTATTTCATCTGATGTCATTGTGCAGCTGTACTTTTAAATGCACAGAACAGTAAACTTGGACCTGAACTTATTTCTAGGCTACAATTTTAAGATCCTCTCAGGCAGTGTTGTATGACAAGATCAGTAAAAGCAATTACTCTGTTGTTGACTGGACTGCATGTATTTTTAATCATATTTAATATACAATGACAGCATGTGCAACTAAAAGAAAGCACTTTGGATAGTGTAAACTGTATTTAAATGTGCTTTATAAATAAATGTTACTTACTTACTTACTTACTTAAAAAAAAAAAACAACACTGAAAAGGCAGAAAAAAGACATAATATTTTTTCCAGATTTACGCTGGAATGCTGGCTTCAAAGACAAAAGTCGTGTCATATTTGGGCTCTACACATACAGATGATTTATTTAACTAATTAGCTCATCTACTTGGCTGATTAAAATCAGCTAGTTTTTCTGCATCCCCGAAGCCAAATTACCCGTCTGTGTTCACTCTCGAAAAGCATTTCTTTGAACTAACTGTAGTTTTCTTCCCTGGTATTTCTTAATCAGTTATATGACAGACACAGTGGGACAGTGGCTGGCGATATGACACCATCAATATCGACGAAAGCATCTGGTGTTGCGATATGACAGTATAGTTTTGTCCCATCCTGTTTTCCAGGTGGTTTAGCATGTTGCCTTTCTGTGTAGCGTAAATACTGCATAAAAAAATGCAACACGAGCTTTGATTCCAGTGAAGCGCGTTCTCAACCCAGCACGTGCTCAGCTGTGGCATTGAGGGTGACTTGATATTTCGTAGAAATATACATCTTCTCGAAGCTGATGAATGACAAACTGGTGTTTCAAACATTAAAACACAAAAAGATATGATTAGAACACTGCAGTGGTGACTTCCTTTTTTTAAACATCCGTCATGAGCACCTCACAAAGACCATCATAAGATAGCCAAGCAGCAAGGCATTTAGCGCCAAAGTTACTTGTTAACCATTCTCAATAGTGGATCAATGGCTGTTAGCTGTGGATAGCTGAGGTAAGGGAAAAACCTGACTGACATAGACGACCACGTTCATTTTCGTGTAAACAACTCGATATTGTATTATACCTGGTGATTTTAACCTAAATACACATTATCATTTGAATAGAGGGTCATTTAATTTTTTCAACAGCAAACGTCAACGCTAGCTTTCAAATCTAGCTTTTAGCCTTCTTAGCTAAGTTGTATACTTAGTTTACGTTTACTGTACAAGTGACTGTAAGTCAACTCAAACAGAAATGCTGGGGAAACGCCCTTATTTATGAACTGTTGAGCATTCAGTTTCAAGTCAGACGTCTGATATTTATTGATGACTTAACCGATGGAGCCTAACTTTCACAGCTTTCTGCTCAGTGCAAAACAAGAACATCAGATTGAAGACAGCCTACTTGAATGTCACCAAAACAAAGATGCAAAACGGTAAACTAAACGGCTTGTAATGGTGTAGTTGACTGAATTCGTGAGTTAACAGTCATTCATAGCGGATAAATCTAACGTTTGCTTTTATACAGCAACGAAGACGGATTTGAGTTTGTTGCTGGAGTGTCTGAAATGCCAAATGAAATGCCCAGATTCCCAGAAACAAGCGCTGCTCACCATTTCAGCCATTTGTCAACAGAGTGGTAAAGTCTTACAAATTTGTCTTAGAAGTAGCACACCTGCTAGTGGTGTTTAGTGAAGAATCCCTTACACTTTTTAAACATGTCCTTACTGAAATAAAGAAATAAAGTAGGCTATGTATTAGCATAGCTAAGTAAGAATGTTCTGTCATGAAAAAACTCCAATCAAATTAGCTTCTGTGAAATACTTGTCGCTTGATATCTGTGGAATATAGTCTGTGATTCTGTCCTTAGGTGAGAATGTAGAGTTTTTCCAGAGTTTGGGAGGGGTGGCATTTGTACATAGCCTATCCCGATCAAGCCCCCATCCCCAGGTCAGACAAATGGCCCTCTTCATTCTCGGTGCCTTGGTTGAGTCGAATGGTAAGCACACCTCTGTGTGTGATCTCTGTTTTCACAAGTGATGTTCATCGGATTGAGCAGATTAAATTACACAATTGCCATATTGTCCCCACGTTTATCTATGTAAATGTAAAGTTTTTTTTAGCCCTCTCTATTTGTCTGTCTCTATCTCTAATCGCTCCCCCCTCTCTCTTTCTCTTTCTGCCCCCCCCCCCCCTCTACCTCTCCCTCTCTCTCTCTCTCTCTCTCTCTCTCTCTCTCTCTCTCTCTCTCTCTCTCTCTCTTCACCTCTCTCTCTATTCACCTCTCTCTCTTGGCCTGTCTCTGCTAGTTAACTGTAAGCAGGTTCTGTGTCAAAAGGAGACATTTTTAGACCTGATCAACAGTCTGCTGCCGGAGGTCCCCATGACCCAGAAGAGAGTGGCTGTATACATGCTGTCAGCACTTGTCTCCAACAACAGTAATGGCCCAGAGTGTCACACACTCAAAACATTACGTTACACACACACCAGGGTTCCCACAGTCATGGAAATTCTGGAAAAGTCATGGAAATTGAACATTTTATTTTCCAGGCCTGGAAAAGTCATGGAATTTTGTAAATTCACATTCATGTAAAGTCATGGAATGTTGGTTTCTCCCTAACGCAACTGCAGCGTCCTGTTATCATTAGGCCTTTAGAGTCAATAATAAATGCATTGACAGAATTTTGAATGTTAAACATTTCATATTTAACCCTAAAAGTATGCTAAATTCTACACACTTAAGGTGCCATGAAGGCGTGGAAAATTCACTTTAGGTCATGAAAAAATCATGAAGAAGTTTTGTCAGTGGAAAAGAGTGGGAACCCTGACACACACACACACACACACACCATTACATTACACTTGGCATATGCCTTTATCCAAAGCGACTTACAGTGGTGGAGGACAATCAAGCTCAGGTAACATAAGGGATGGGTAGGTGTGGAGAGAGAATACCTGCAGGTGTTGGTTAGTTTGATAGATTTGTTAGGATGAGAGGTTTCCTTGAAGCAGAAGGTTTTTTCAGAGCCTTTAGAAAACAGAGAGGGATGACCCTGCACATGTAGCGCAATCTCACATTCACAATCATGGTCATCCATCAGTGAGTCCAGTAATGACTGCCCGATTTGCCCTTTCGGGCCACTGGAAGCAGTAATTTCGGGAAATATGATGCACTGTTCATCAGGAAACTGCATAGGGATATTACTGTTGGAAAAGTGTGTGGGGCAAACAGCCATGTACTCAATAAACTAACACATGCATGTCCCTGTCTGAATATTGTGCCACAGGAATGGTCTATGATTAACTTGTGTTCTGTTTTAGGGACTGGGAAGATGTTGGCACACACCTCAGGCTACGTTCACATGTTCACGTGTTTGTCTGTGTGTGTTACAGGGATGGGGCAGGAGTTTGCACACACCTCAGACTGCATATATATGCTTCTGGAGCTGTTCAGGTATAACATCACTTCCAAGGTCATCTTAGGGTCACATTGGGGTCAAGTTGGGGTCAGGTTAGGCTTGATACTGCTCAGCTTACAGTGAGGCAGTGAGCACACACTCAGTTTAACACCTGCTTGCTGTCAGACACAGATATTAAACATAAAGCACAAAGCACTAGGAGTTAGTTGTTGAGGTCACACGTTTTTACTGAGGCATCTGTTGGATATTTTTCACTTCAGCAGTGATGCAGAACTGGGCTTTGTAGGCAGGAGGGTGGCTTCTTGGCTAATATAGTGTGTGTGTGCTGTTGTTGCATGTGTGTGGGTGGGTGTTGTTGTGTTTGCATGTAAATGTGTAATTGTTATGTGTATTATTATGTGTGTGTGGTGGGTGGGTGTTGCGTCTGCATGTTTGTGTGTAATTGTTGTGTATGTTGTTGTATGTGGGTGGTGGTGTGTGTGCATGTTTGTGTGTGTGTTATTGTTGTGCGTGAATGTGTGTGTGTGTGTGTGTGAATGCAGGTGGAGTTTCCCCCTGTCCTCTGAAGCGAAAACTGTGGGGCAGGATCAGATGACGCAGCTCTGGACTGCTGTGTCCAGTGCCCTGTGTGGCTGTGTCAACAATCCCCAGAATGGTACGCTCAATTACACTCACACACACACAAACACACACACACACACACACACACACACACACACACACACACACACACACACACACACACACACAATGATCAACAAATTCAGTAGCTTTCCTCTGGAGAGTAAAGTATACTGCCCAAATTGTTTCCCACCATTCTCAGACGTTTACGGATGTGTATGTGTGTGTGTGTGTGTTTCTGTGCATGACGTGTATGTGCATTTGTATCTGTGTGTGTGTTTTTTGTTGCGTAAAAGCTTTTCAGCTTGCTTGTGCATGTGTGTGTGTGTGTGTGTGTGTGTGTGTAGACCTGAACCAGCGTGTGTGTATGTCAATGTTCCCTATGGCCTGTGGCTGGCTGCAGCAGTTGAGCCCTCCTCACCCAGAGCTGCTCCAACCTCTTTGCTCCTTCATCTCCATGACGCTGCACAACAATGGTACGTGTGTGTATGTGCGCACACCCATGTGTGTGTGTGTAAGTTGCTGGTGGTAAAAGTTAAAAAATATAACATTTAGTCAGTAGGGGCTGCAATGGAGGAGAATGCTTTAATCTGTGGGCTGTTTTGTCTTGTGCCTTTTGTTTTGTGAGTGTCTGTGTGTGTCTTGTTTTGTATCTGTGTGTGTGTGTGTGTTCTAGCTTGTGCTCAGGAGTATTTCTCGTCGGTGGGTGGTCTGTGTACGTTGTGTGACAGTCTGGCTGATTTGGCGCCTCAGATCTCAGGGAGCCCCCAAGCTCGCCACATGGCCGTTACCCTCACCAAGACCCTCGCCGCCTGCATCACAGACAACCGTAAGACACACACATACACACACACACACACACCAAGACCTTTGCTGCCTGCATCACAGACAACTGAAAGACACACACACACACACACACACACACTCAAATCTCTGTTCACTACAGCTACTTAACTGTCTATTGTCAGCCCAAACTCCTTATCAACTGTGTTGGGGCTTAAATGCATTATACTCTCTTACACCCTAGCTGTGTGTCAGACCGGCAGCTACTAATGTGATAAAGCAGATTAAGATGCCCTAACAGCAACCCACGCGGTAGCACATGTCACTTTTTTTGCTCAGGATGTGGAACATCAGAACTTTTTAATTTAAACGATGTCAGTAACTCTACATGTTACAATTGGATTACCGCCAAAACTTTGCTATGTCTCATTACCATTAGGTTAACTAGATTTTAACTTGTCTTTTTGCTCAGGTCACCCAAGACGCTTTACTGACGGCCTTGTCACTCTAGTCACCAAATTCGCTGTCTCTGCATAGACAAAACATGACTTCCACCACTGTGGTAGCTTTAGTCGTTCCCAGTCAAAACTACCAACAAACTATAATGCATGAAATGTTTTGACTGATTTAACATGACACCACAGAGGATAGTCTCTCTTAGCGTTTAACATGCCTTCAGATAGCTAGGCTGGTCATGTGACTGCTGGTCTCTCTCTCTTGTAGCTGGGCTAGTCATGTGACTGCTGGTTTCCCCCTGTTGTAGCTCGGCTGATCATGTGACTGCTCGTCTCTCCCTGTTGTAGCTGGGCTGGTCATGTGACTACTGGTCTCTGGACTACTGGGCGCATTTGACTTGACCTAGACGTTTGCATCCGTTTGCAGCCTGACGCTGAAAATGTTGCATCGTGGTTAGAAATTGTGTCCGACATGCCCGAAATGTGTGAGGTTGTCACGAGTTCACAACAATGCGACCATGACACATGACCCGAAAACTCGCGGGAGCATGACGCTTACAGACAAATCGTACAGACCTTTGCAGTTGCTTCCACACAACTGCAAGTGGCTAGCTAACGCCTCCTCGGTGACGCTACTTTGCCATGGTTGGTTAAAAGTTCACTGACGTCTGTGCAGGTGCATTGTCCGGTGCTTCCCGACTGGACTTGTCATCTAAAGTGTACGTTATTGTACTCCAATTTGAAGATATATCTCTTCTCTTTATTTTTACCTTGTTCTGATGGTTTATCTGATGCTGTCAAGCCCGGCCCATTATTTATTTAATTATTAATCCCATTTCTATTTCATTGTCCGTGTTATATACCTACTTATGGTCTTAGTTGTCATGTTTGTGTTGTGGAGCACTTTGGGGCAACTCGTTTTGTTCCAATGTTAATCTAAACAATAAGAAAGACTGGACTTGAATTAAACTCTCAGTGCACCCCACTACAACCATAGACTGTAGAGGACTACAACCCCCACCCTCCCTCTCCACACATGACTTGTGTGTCATCTGCTACGATGATCGGGGAGGCGCGAGCTCAGTCTCGTTAGGATTTGTGTTCGACTTTATTTTCCTCATTTAATGCCCACCCCTGCTGTGACCAGCAATTCTCGTTGACGTATGCAGCCAGTTGCAGACGGGCGGCCTGGAATCTCGAATGAGCCTATTCTTGTAGCTGGGCTGGTCATGTGACTGTTGGTCTCTCTCTTGCCGCATTTGACTTGAGCTAGACGTTTGCATCCGTTTGCATCCGTTTGCAGCCTGACGCTGAAAATGTTGCATTGTGGTTAGAAATTGTGTCCGACATGCCCGAAATGTGTGAGGTTGTCACGAGTTGTCACAACAATGCGACCATGACACATGACCCGAAAACTCGCGGGAGCATGACGCTTACAGACAAATCGTACAGACCTTTGCAGTTGCCTCCACACAACTGCAAGTGGCTAGCTAACGCCTCCTCGGTGACGCTACTTTGCCATGGTTGGTTAAAAGTTCACTGACGTCTGTGCAGGTGCATTGTCCAGTGCTCCCAGACTGGACTTCTTCATCTAAAGTGTACGTTATTGTACTCCAATTTGAAGATATATCTCTTCTCTTTATTTTTACCTTGTTCTGATGGTTTATCTGACGCTGTCAAGCCCGGCCCAGTATTTATTTAATTATTAATCCCATTTCTATTTCATTGTCCGTGTTATATACCTACTTATGGTCTTTGTTTCATGGTTTTGCTGTCTTAGTTTTCATGTTTGTGTTGTGGAGCACTTTGGGGCAACTCGTTTTGTTCCAATGTTAATCTAAACAATAAGAAAGACTGGACTTGAATTAAACTCTCAGTGCACCCCACTACAACCATAGACTGTAGAGGACTACAACCCCCGCCCTCCCTCTCCACACATGACTTGTGTGTCATCTGCTACGATGATCGGGGAGGCGCGAGCTCAGTCTCGTTAGGATTTGTGTTCGACTTTATTTTCCTCATTTAATGCCCACCCCTGCTGTGACCAGCAATTCTCGTTGACGTATGCAGCCAGTTGCAGACGGGCGGACTGGAATCTCGAACGAGCCTTCTGTTATAGCTGGGCTGGTCATGTGACTGTTGGTCTCTCTCTGTTGTAGCTGGGCTGGTCATGTGACTACTGGTCTCTCTCTTGTAGCTGGGCTGGCTGCTGGTCTGTCTGGTCTACAGCTGGTCCCTGTGCTGGTGCAGCTGCTCTCCTGCCTGACTATGGAACCGACCGACCAGCTCAGCATCGTGCTCACACTGGGCCTCTGCACAGACTCCTCTGGTAAGTGTGTGTGTGAGAGAGTGAGTGAGAGAGAGAAAGAGAGAGAGAGAGAGAGAGTGTCCCAGGGTGTGTGTGAGAGTGAAAATGTTATCATGTTATCATTTTTGGATCACTATTTTTGTCATATAACCAATGTCCACTAGGTGTCACCCATGAGCTAATGGAACATTCTGCTCGATTAGCGTTCTTCCTTAAGTCTTTTCTCCCTCTTTTTCCTCTTTCTCTCTTTCTTTCTCTCTCTTGCTCCCTCTCTTGTTGACCTCTCTCTCCCTGCTCCCTCTTTTTCTCTACCTTTCTCTGTCTTTCACTGTCTTGTCCGCCCCCTGTCTCTCTCTCTCTCTTAGAGGACTGTCAGGCCCAGCTCCTGGTTAGTGGGGGGCTACCCCTCATCATCTCTCTGCTCACGGACACACGGGACGAGGAGCTCAAGAAGGCCTCAACCTTCGTCCTGCAAACCTGCAAGAAGATCAGTCAGTCTCTGACACGCGCGCACACACACATGTAGTCATTATTATAGTTCATTATTGGATGACTTAATATGAATTGATAGTATTGAGAAATGATATCTTGCAAGCATACAAAGATGATCAACGACTGTGTGTGTGTGTGTGTGTATGTATCTATGTATCTTTACTGTGTGGGTGCATGACTGGGTGTGTGTGTGTGTGTAGCTGGGATGCTGGGCCCTGCTCAGGGGTCCTCTAACGAAGAGCAGCAGCAGTTGTCTGATCTGGACAAACACTGGAGATCAGCCAAAGAGATACTGCACAGTATCACCTACCTCGAGAAACAGCAGCAACAGGTGTGTGTGTGTGTTTGAGTGTGCATGTTTTGAATTCAGGATTTCTGCCTAAAAGGCATTTGAGATTGTGTGTGTTTAGGTGTGTGCAAGTGTGTTTCTGCATATGAGCACATATATGTTCTGAAGCATATCTGTATGACTGTGTGTGTGTGTGTGTGTGTGTGTGTGCGTGCGTATGTGTACATTTTAGGCAGGAGCAGAACAGTGGGAACGGGATGTGGGGAATTCCGCAGATCAGCAGGAAGGAACTTTTGGCATTCCGCAGGCTCCGCCCCCTCAGAGCCCTCCACTCCAGCAGGCTGACCCCACAGAGGAATTCTGGGAAGGGACGCCACTGCGCAGGGTCAGAGGTCACCCAGAGCGCAGGGAGAGGCCCAGGAAGGAGACGCACAAAGAGGTTTGTTCATCCTCCCCACAAGACTCCTTACACAACACACACACACGACCATACACACACATACACACACACACAACACACACACAGGCATAACACAGATACACAACACACACACATGGCCAATACAGAATCATACACAGATACACACACACATATACCCAAAACCTCTTACATGTACACATACACACAACACATATAGGCATACACAGACAACCACACGCATACATACACAAACACACACATACACAGACAACCACACACATACGTACAGAAACACACACATATACACATACACACATGCACAGATTGTCATAAAAGCCCTCAGGCCTAACAGAAAAACTGTCAGACAGACAGGCACAAGCACTCAGCCTCACACACAGATGTGCAGACAGGCACACACACATGCACGCACACACTGACATGAACACAGGAACACACAGAAGCACATACATATACCATAATGATCCCATACATTCCCAGACCTAACAACACACACACACACACACACATGCACACACACACACACACACACACGCACACACACACACACACACACACACACACACACTCATGCACATGAACATGATCATGTTAATAGACCTCCCAACAACCCTGGATTCCAGTCCAGACACACGCATGCCTACAAATCAGACAAAGGAGTTCCAATGTTCTACACATGCACACACATAGCTGCATGCACGCACACACAAACACACACACACACACACACACACTGACACACACAAAAAGCTTCCCGGTTGCATACACACTTTCAGTTATCCAGTGTTAGACACTCACACTCACACGCGAGAGGAGCCGCCCCTATTGCATAAGAGGCCGAATGCACATGTGCTCGCAGCATCCTCAGTCATCTGATTTCGGCATGCCTGGCCACAGACCAGAAGCAAAACCACCACCCTGCTCAGACACACAGATAACACAAGCTGCACACTCGTGTGTGTGTGTGTCTGTGTCTGTGTCTGTGTGTGTGTGTGTGTGTCTCTGTGTGTGTCTGTGTGTGTGTGTCTGAAGCTGCAGACTCTTTCATGTTTCTCTTTCTCGCTGCTCCACCCCTTCTCTAAGCACAGTGCAGCTGTCTCCAGTCTCAGCTGAGGCCTGTGTGTCGTCAGTAGCACACCCATATACCTGTCTTAGACCAGGGCCGTTCTGGTGCCTGTGGCAGCACCGTCGCGCATTTCCACAGGTTTTAGAACCGAGCACCATGACCTTGTGGTTCTGACTTTGGGAGCAGCAGCTTTAGGGAGCCTTGCCTGTGCGAGCACCAGCACCTGTCATTTTTCAATCGAAACAAGCAAAACCAGTTCCAGACTGGGCACTGGCACTGTGGGAGTGGAAATGGGCTAATGGTGTCCCCTCCTGTCTCATATTACAGACACATTAACCTCACACAGAGCAGTCTCTCAACATTGTTCTAACATTCCACATTATATTCTATTGACCCTGACACTCTGTAGAACATTAATTTTCCCAACATTCCTCTTTCACCTGGCTAGTGGGGGAGGAACTGGGGCGACGGTGTGTGAGGTAGAGCTAAGCTCTAACCCTTTAGCTCAGAGCTGTGTGTGTGTGTGTGTGTATGTGTGCGTCAGGGATGGAAATTCGCATCAGCCACCAGCCACATGCTGGTAAAATATGAAAGTGACTGTTAAATTTTGGACACAAAATAATAATTTACTGTTGAAGTTCACATTTTGCAAAGGTAATTTCCACCCCTGGTGTGCGTGTGTGTGTGTGTGATGGTCTCTCTCCTGGGTGTCCTGACTCACCAGTGTAATGACATGCCTGGGATCTCTGTCCTGACCACATGCTCTGTGTGTCTGTAGGAAATTACCCACAGTCCCGTGGGAGAGAGACATGATCTAGGTCTTCTCTGTGGCCGTGCTCAATGCCATGGCAAAGCTCTGTTTGTGCTCAGTCTCCATGTGCTGTGATGCCTGGAGATTGTAATTAACAACCCCTGCTTGTGTGTGTGTGTGTGTGTGTGTGTGTGTGTGTGTGTGTGTGTGTGTGTGTGTGTGATTTGTTTAAGAGAAGAATGCAAAGTTTAGGGTGGCGTTTGAGCTCCCAATTTCATTCACCCACACACATGTGCTTGCACACACACACACACACACACATCCATACCTCAACACACACACGCACATACATACACACACACTGCACTCTCCCCTTTAACACACATTCCAGATGTTGGGTTTTTAGCAAAGGGGATTCCCAGCCTGCGAGCCACCCTGATGACATCACCACCTCTGTGTCGCTGTCCAGTTATGCAGCTGAGTCTGGTTCAAATGCATTGCAGCCGTGCCTCACCCGCATGGCAACCATGCCTCACCCAAATCGCAACCATGCCTCATCCGCATCGCAACCATGCCTCACCCGCATCGCAACCGTGCCTCAGTCCAGTTGCCATCATGCCTCAGCTGCATCGCCATCGTGCCTCAACCTCATGACTTTAGACTATTTTCAATTACATAGCAACTTTGCTACATACACAAACACAGCCTCTGTAACTGTGTGTGTGTGTGTGTGTGTTTGTGTGTTTTGCCCATAGCATCCTGTACGAAGGGACATTTTCAGGAGTGCTCCAGAGCAAAACCTGCCCCTCCAGAGCCACCAGGCTACCCTGACACATGAGCAACGAGAGAGGGATGGAGGGAGAGAGGTAGAGGAGGGAGGGAGAGATAGAAGAAGAGAGGGAGAGGAGGAAAGGAGAGATAGAAGAGAGAGAGAGAAGGGAGGGAAAGATGGCAGAGAGGGAGAGGAGAAAAGAGTGGAAGGAAGGAGAGAGAGAGATGAGGTAGGTAGAGCTAGAGGTGATGGAGGGCGAGAGATGAGCAAGAAGAGGGATGAGGGAGGGAGAGAGATGAAGAAGGAGACAAATGAGAGAGAAACAGAGAGCACCCTGAGACATGCTCAGAGAGAGGATTGGGAGAGGGAGAGAGGCAGAGGATCGGAGAAGAGAGTGAGTCGGAAAGAGTGCGCTGTCCAGAGAGGAAGAAAAGAGAGGGAGAGTTGGAGAGACGTGGAGGAGAGAGAGAACTGGAGAGATGTGGAGGGGGATGGAGGGAAAGAGTGGGCGGAGAGAGAGAGGAGTGGTGGGAGGAGCTGCATTCCAGACCAGCTAAACTCCGCCTCACCCCCAGACACATACCACTGCCAGCCAGCAGAGGGAGATCAACACAGAGAGAGGTGAGACACACACACATGCATACACACACACGCATTACACACATACACATGCCTACACACACACGCGCACGCACGCACATGCACTTACACACATACACATGCATACACACACACACACATGCATACATACACACACACACACATGCGCATGCAATTACACACATACACATGCATGCACGGAAAGACAGACAGACACACGTACATGCACATGCATGGAAAGAGTCAGAAAGACACAAACACACACACACATACACACACACATATGCATACTCACACGCCGTCAGCCAGACTGAGTGATATTGGTGTGTGCGTTGTGTGTGCAGCTCACATGAGTTCAAGAGACCAGGCCCCCTCCATGAGACTGCTCGACTCAAACCACGCCCTCCGTCTGATGGTAACATGCATTTGAACATGTGCACCTGTTTACTAACACACACACGCACACAGTTGTTTGACTGGTTCTATGGCTGTCTGTACATTTGTCATTGTGTTTTATTTTTCAGATGAGATGTCTGTCTGCTCTGAGGTCCTGGACAGGGAGATTCAGCGTGCTTTGATGACCCCTGCATCTTTTACCCACAATGCACTGCGCTGCTTAGGTGAGTGTGTGTGTGTGTGCAGGGTCAGTCAAGGTTGCTGGGTGGCGTCTCTTCCCAGCCTGAGGGGAGACAAGGCCAAACGCGAGGCCTATGTCCCATCATGCATCAGTAGGCAACAGCAAGCAGAGACAGGGCCCTGCCAGAGGGGGATATCTCACATACCTGCTCGCAGGCCGCCCTGTTTACACACACACACCTGTTCACTCACTCCTCACACCTGCTCTACTCACCTATAGTCTCACTCTTCATACCTGCCCCCCGGCTGCCCTGTGTATAGACACACACACACACACACACACACACACACCTGTTCACTCACTCCTCACACCTGCTCCACTCACCTGTAGTCTCACTCTTCATACCTGCCCCCAGGCTGCCCTGTGTATACACACACACACACACACCTACACCTGTTCACTCACTCCTCACACCTGGTTCACTCACCTGCAGGCTCACTCTTTATACCTGCTCCCAGGCCGCTCTGTTCATACACACACACACACACACACACACACACACACACACACACACACACACACACACCTGTTCACTCACTCCTCACACCTGCTCCACTCACCTGTAGTCTCACTCTTCATACCTGCCCCCCGGCTGCCCTGTGTATAGACACACACACACACACACACACACACACACACACACACACACACACACACACACACACACACACCTACACCTGTTCACTCACTCCTCACACCTGGTCCAATCACCTGCAGGCTCACTCTTTATACCTGCTCCCAGGCCGCTCTGTTCATACACACACACACACACACACACACACACACACACACACCTGTTCACTCACTCCTCACACCCGCTCCACTCACCTGTAGTCTCAGTCCTCATAGCTGCACCTCCCACTCCTTAACAAGGTGTGCTGTTTACACACACAGCTGGAGCCCCACTCACTCTGCCGATAAGCACAGCCACAGACACAAGCACCATCAACCCACCAACCCCGCACGTGACTTAGTTACCATGTTTGCTTTGCTGGTTGTGCTGCGGTGGGTAACTTCCTCCTCCGACTGTCTGCGTTCTTCCATTTCACTTCTCTCACTCTCTGCTTCCTCTTTTTTTTTGTCTTGGTGTGTGTGTTCCTCTCTTTCTCTCTTCTTTCTCTCTGTGTGCCCTTTCTCTACCCATCCCCCACACTGTTGCTGTTCTTCTCTATTCCTCCACTTCCCTTTCTTTACCTCTCTCCCTGTCCTCCTTTCCCCCTCTCTCCTATGCTTTATGTCTCCATATTCTGTCTCCACCTCTCTTCCATCATCTGTCTCTTTCCTCGTCTCCACCTCCATTCTCTCTCCTCTCTCCTGGTTTTTCTCTCTTCACCTCTATTCCACCATTCCTCGTCACCTATCCCCCTCTCTCCCTCTCTCCCTCTCTCTTCACCTGTCCCCCTCTCTTCACCTCTCCCCCCCCCCCTCTCTGTCTCACAGGTTCTGTATCATGGTGTGTCTCCTCCTCTCTCATGCTTTCTCTCTCTCCACCTCTCTTTCACCCTTCCTCTCTTCCCCTCTCCCCCTCTCTCTTCACCTCTCCCCCCCTCTCTCCTCCTCTTTCTTCTCCTCTCCCTCTCTCTCTTCACCTCTCCCCCTCTCTCCATCTCTCTCCCCCTCTCTTCTCCTCTCCCCCTCTCTCTTCACCTCTCCCCCTCTCTCTCTCCCCCTCTCTCCCTCTCTCTCCCTCTCTCTCCATCTCTCTCCCCCTCTCTTCTCCTCTCCCCCTCTCTCTTCACCTCTCCCCCTCTCTCTCTCCCCCTCTCTCCCTCTCTCTCCCTCTCTCTCCATCTCTCTCCCCCTCTCTTCTCCTCTCCCCCTCTCTCTTCACCTCTCCCCCTCTCTCTCTCCCCCTCTCTCCCTCTCTCTCCCTCTCTCTCCATCTCTCTCCCCCTCTCTCTCTCTCTCCGTCTCTCAGGTTGTGTGTCAGGTGTGTTTGAGGTGAGCAGTCGCTCCTTCTTCGGCCTCCTCAGCTCCAGCCAGCAGAAGTGTGAGACACACCTGCTCCTGCTCCACGCCGACAAGCAACACAGGCAGCAGCTCAGACGCACACACAAACTCACACACACCAGCACCAGCCACACACTCTCACACACCGGCAGCACACACACACTCGCACACACCAGCGGCACACACACACTCACGCAGAGCAGCGACACATGCACCCCCACAGCCAGCAGGGATGCCCCAAGCAGCTGTTTTTACACGGACACACACTGTGACACACACACACTCAAACCACACACACCTGACCCCCCTGATGAGCCAGTGACAGATGATGGCGGAGGCCCTGACACACACCTGTGGAGAGACAGAGACGAGTGGGACAGCCAGAGGGATTACGTCACAGGTACCGCCCACCACACCTCACTTATCTTACTCCTTATTGGCTAGTGTGCATCACCTCCTGTCCACCACTGTCAATCACTCATAAGCTGTGTCCAAAATATCCACTCGCTCCCTACAAAGTACACTAGGGAGACAGCCAAATATACACTTGTTAGGGAACAAACTGAGTTGCCAGCTAATTATAAACTAGTCCCCTACATAGTGCACTAGGAAGGTGGCCATTTTGTAGTGCTGTATGAACTTTTACCTGTAAATGTCACTGCCACTGTGTAACACTATAACATTGTCCCCAGAGGCTGCAAATCAAAGGACTGGGTTCTGTACACTACATTTACCTGCATAGACCACATGTGGTAAAAGAGAGATTGAGTGACGGAGTGGATATTTCAGATTTAGCTGAAATTCACAGCACCACTATTCTCTAAGCAATCTATTCTCTATGTTCTTTTTCCTCACTGGCTGTGGTGATCTGCATCTGCACCTCTGATTGGCTAAAGGGGATCTGTACAGCTCATGGTGAGAGCTGATTGGCTGACCACAGTGAGAGTGCTTGGCACCTCTGTAGCGTCTCACAGCTGCTCTGCATGCTTCTCTGGCCACTGCCCAGCAACCATGATGTCATGGCCGAGTTCCGATCATTATTGCCACATTCTCCAATATTATCGCAGATATTTCCCCACACTCCCACTCAGATGGGTGTGTGTGTGTGTGTGTGTGTTCATAATTTTTAATATTACGACTGAATAGTGTGTTATAGTCACGCCACTGAGACGTGTGTGTTTATGTTTATAATTTTATTATTAGGGCTAAATGGTGGAGTTATAGTCATATAGTAATGTCTCACAGATGGGTGTGTGTCTTTAGAATTTCAATATTAGGACTAAATAGTGGTATTATAGTCATGCCATTCATACGAGTCTGTGTGTGTGTTTATAATTTGAATATTAGGACTAAATGTTGGTGTTAGTCATGTGACTGTGGAGGTCATGTGATGTGGAGGACTAAATGGTGCTGTCATAGTCATGCCACTCTTACGGTTGTGTGTTTATCATTTTAGTATTAGAACTAAACGGTGACGTTATAGTCATGTTGCTGTGACAGGTGTATGTGGTCCATGTGTGTATCGTTTTAATATCGTGACAAAATGTTGGTGTTCTAGTCATTAGATTAGATTAGATTCAACTTTATTGTCATTACACATGTATAAATATACAGGGTAACGAAATGTGGTTTAGCATCTAATCAGAAGTGCAAGGAGCAGCAAGTGCGATATGTAGAGTATATACAATAGAGAACAATATACAGTATATTACAGTGTGGTTTGTAAGGAATTATGTACAAAGAAATAGGGCATTATGAACAGGTGGGAATAATTAGGTATTGATATAATATAATGTCATGCCTCTCTAACATCACGTGTGTGTGTGTTTATGGGGTGGCGTGTGAGTGAGCTTCTGTGGCAACGAGGGCATCCACAAACACACCCACACACCGTCTCTGTCAGATGAGTAGCTAATTGAAAACACGCCGCGGAGGGAGGAACCCCTCAAACCAGTTCCGAGATCAGGCCTGATGCCGGGCTTCTTTAGAGAGCGTGCACAAACAGGACGGAACACACAGACACACACACGCGCACACACACACACACACACAGCAGGGCTGAGCAGGCCCACAGATAGCACAAAAACAGGCTGAACTTCTCCAACGAGCAGCTTGCAGGCTTTAATCAGGGCGTGAATTTGTGTGATCCGCTTCAGGAGTGTGCTGCAGTTGATCTTGTGAGGGAGTCCTTCCTCTCAATGCGCTGCGGTGTGTCCAACATGCGCACAGAGCTGATTAAAGACAGGACAGGGTGTGTGTGTGTTTGTGTGTATGTGTATGTGTATGTGTGTGATCATGGTGCTGCAGCAAAGTGTGTGTGTGTGTGTGTGTGTGTTGTGCTGCAGTAAACTAAAGTAAGTGTGTGTGAGAGTGCGGTGCTGCAATAAAGTGTCTGTGTGTGTGTGTGTGTGTGTGTGTGTGTGTGTGTGTGTGTGTGTGTGTGTAAGCTTACCTTAGAGCCAACCCGCCAGTGAAACATTGACCAGCACAGATAGAAGAGACGCAGGGGAAGTGCAGGGCACGGGAGGTGTGTGTGTGTGTGTGTGTGTGTGTGTGTGTGTGTGTGTGCGCACGCACACACAGGGGACAGGAGAGGCTCTGTGTCTGTAATGGCTGCTTTTAGTGCTTGAGCATGTGTCAATGTGAGAGGAAGTGGTGTTTAGCTAAGTGTGTCGTCTCCACTCTGTGAGTCTCAGAGGCCTGCAGTGTTTACTGGCCACTCATGGAAACGTAATCCCGGCCGAGTTTCCATGGTGAGGATACGGCAGAGTCAGAGGGACCCGTGCGTTTGCATGATGGAAATGAGAGGGGCAACATGCGGCAGGCAACTATAGGGCTGGGGATTTACATGCCATTTGCATTTACTGTCACGGTTGC
This sequence comes from Coilia nasus, assembly GCA_027475355.1. Taxonomy (NCBI): domain Eukaryota; kingdom Metazoa; phylum Chordata; class Actinopteri; order Clupeiformes; family Engraulidae; genus Coilia; species Coilia nasus. Next base: position 25,854,896 of record CM050208.1, read on the forward strand.
GGTCGCAGCCGGCTACTCCAAACAGTGCAGAGCTGCCCAGGTGTAGCAGAGAAGGCCTTAGGAAGACAGGTCACTAACATAGGCAAAAGGGAGACGGGTTACTAACACAGTTAACCAGGGAGACAGGTTAGTAGCACAGGTATCAGTGAGACAGGTTACTAACACAGGTATCAGTGAGACAGCTTACTAACACGAGTAACAGCAAGACAGGTTACTAACACCAGTAACAGCAAGACAGGTTACTAACACGGGTAACAGCAAGACAGGTTACTAACAGAGGTAACAGCAAGACAGGTTACTAGCATAAGCATCAGGGAGACAGGTAACTGACACAGGTAACAGCAAGACAGGTTATTAACACAAGTAACAGAGAGACGGGTTACTAACACGGGTATCAGAGAGACAGGTTACTAACACAGGTTAACAAGAAGACAGGTTACTAACACAGGTAATAGCGAGACAGGTTACTGACACAGGTAACAAGCATAGCGGTGGTGGTGACACAGGTAGTAATAGTAGCTTGGTTTTATCACTACAGGTTGTAATGATTGCTTAGTGTGTGTGTCACATGATGGCAGGGATTGCTGATAATGCAGAAGCAAAGGCAGGTAACTGCAGACACAAGTAAGGCAGACAGAAAGACTGAGCTGTGCAGGGACAGGTGTGTGTGTGTGTGTCTGTGGGCTCAGGAGGAGGCAGTGTTTGGAGCCAAGTGTGTGTTTGGCATTGGCAGCAAAAGGGCTGAGACATGCAGTTGGGCTCTGCTGCTGTAGCCAGAGGCTGTTTGCCATGTGAGCACATGACTGAGCACACACACACACACACACACACACACACACGTGCACTCCCACTCGATGTATACACTTCACAGAATCACAAATCACAGATGTACACATGTAGACTCAGTCATACACTCATACACCCACTCATACGCACTTAGTCATACATGCACACACGCACAGCCGCACACACTCACTAACTGACACACACAGCAGCAATCCACACTCACTACCTTACACAGTTGTGTACACACACACACACACACACACACACACACACACACACACACACACACACACACACACACACACACACACACACACACACACACACACACACAAGATGTCTACAAGCCTTGTCCCTGCACCCATGGCACTGTAGCACTTCAAGAAACTGTAAGCATTTTACACTGCCAGTGTTCATGATAACAATTTTGACACCCACCCCCCCACCCCCCCTTCTCCATAGAGGTGAACCTGACTCCTATGAAGAAGCCCACAGACACGTCTGGTAAGAGCTGCTGGCTTTTCTGCTTTCCTCTCCTTTACTCGCTGTGGTAGCCCACTGACAAGTCTCTCGTTTTTTCTGTTTCCTGTTTCTCTTCTCTTCCTCTCCTCTTATCTTCCTCTTCTTCTCTTTTCTTCTTCTTCTCTTCCTCTTCCTCTTCTCTACTCTTCCTCCTGTGTCTGCTCTGTTCTCTCCGTCTTGCGCCCCGTTTCTCTGCTGTGAAGGGCACACCTATACATAGTGATGTTAGCCATTGCAGCAAATGTGACAACTGGCTGTGTGTGTGTCTCCCTGTGTGTGTGTGTCTGTGTGTCAGTAAACTAAAGTGTGTGTGAGAGTGCGGTGCTGCAGTAAAGTGTGTTTGTGTGTGTGTTTGTGTGTGTGTGTGTGTTTGTGTGTGTGTGTCTCCCTGTGTGTGTGTTTGCTTGTGTGTGTGCGTGTGTGTGTGTGTGTGTGTCTCCCTGTGTGTGTGTGTGTGTCTCCCTGTGTGTGTCTGTGTCTCCCTGTGTGTGTCTGTGTCTCCCTGTGTGTGTGTTTGCTTGTGTGTGTGTGTGTTATGTAATGATTAGCACTGTGGTCTTGCGCAACATGAAGCCATGTTGTTCTTAGGGTTCCACTTTGTTGCTGTCAGGTTTTCCTCTCTCTCTCTCGCTCACACACACGCACACACACACACACACACACACACACATACATACACTCACAAACACAGGAAGAGAGAGAGAGAAAGCGGGAGAGAGAGAGGAAAAGAGAATCTGAAGAGATTTTTGCTCACTTCTTTATTCCCTAGAACTAACCTCTAACTTCTCCAGCCATTCCATTCTCTCACTCCTCAGTGCGCTTATTCACCCACTCCCACAATCCTTCCCTCCCCCCCTCTCTCTTTCTCACCCCTCCCTCTCTCCCCCCCCCCTCTCTCCCCCTCCCTCTCTCTTTCTCACCCCTCCCTCTCTCCCCCCCTCCCTCTCTCTTTCTCACCCCCCCCCTTCTCGCTTTCTCACCCCTCCATCTCTCTCTCCCCTCTCTCATTTTGTCCTCCCTCCCTCTCTTCTCCCTCTCCCTCTTTCTCCCCCTCCCTCTCTCTTCCCTCTCTTTCTCCTCCTCCCTCTGTCTCCCTCTCTCTCTTTCTCACCCCTCCATCTCTCTCTCCCTCTCTCTCTCTCATTTTGTCCTCCCTCCCCTCTCTCTCTTTCTCACCCCTCCATCTCTCTCTCCCCTCTCTCTCTCTCTCATTTTGTCCTCCCTCCCTCTCTCTCTCCCTCTCTCTCTTTCTCACCCCTCCATCTCTCTCTCCCTCTCTCTCTCTCTCATTTTGTCC
>CM050208.1:25862500-25885000 GCA_027475355.1 Coilia nasus
TCCCCACCAAACACACACACACACACAGTAACACACACCCCAGGCTGAGAGCAGGGAATGCCTGAACTGAATCTGAAAAAGAGAGTGTGTGTGTGTGTGTAGATGCGTTGGGAGTTACATAAGAAATAAAAGATGGTCCCAGAGAAGGTGCAAAGGGCTTCAGGCCGCTCTGCTCATGTTTCACAGTACAGTTCTGACTCAGAGGCTGTTTGACTGCTGGGGTGCAAGCGGTCCAGTATGGTTCTGACTGGTGTTGGGCTGCTATATCAGGTCCGGACCGGTGTTGGGCTGCTGTTTCAGGTTCGTCCAACCAGATTTTCAGGGTCCACCCCACTAGCCTGTCCCAGCACACACTTTGTTAGGGTGGGAGAGAGAGAACAGACCGCATTTTTGGGAGGGTGGGGGCTCAGCTCAGAAGGTCTCTAGTGGTAAATGCTGTACATTCGATACCTCCCTTTTTCCCACATGCTGCATTTCAGTGTGTGTGTGTGTGGGGGGGGGGGTGAACATTCATAAGAAAAGAACACACAACACCAAAGTTGTTAACATAACAATCATATTTTATTTTCCCGAACCACCATCATCTTCAGCTGTTGACAGACACGTACATTCCATCTGATGACACACACATAAGGCCACTTTCCTTCACACCGATTGCGAGAAAGAGAGAAAAGCAGGAGGAGACAGATAGATAGATAGAGAGAGAGAGAGAGAGAGAGAGAGAGCAGGAGAAAGTAAACACTGATTCAGTTAAACATGGTTTAAAACTCACTGGCTGGGGCGGGGGCTCCCCCCCCTCCCTCCTCTACTCATCTACCCACGCCCCGGCTCCACGGCTGGGGCATGTCTGCCAGTCAGGTCTGATCTGCTGCCATGCCATGCGGCCACAAAAAGGACTTTTTTTTTAGCGTAGGTTTCCCCCCTTTCCCTCCTACAGTCTGCAGACAGGACCAGTATTTATACACAATTCCCTTTCTCTCCCCCACCCACACCCCCATCCCTCCCTCCCCCCAGACAAGCCCTCACTGAAACCGACACTGCATTATTCACTGAACTAAAACATCACGCTACGTCTAAACCTCTCTCTCACACACACACACGCACGCACGTGCAGTCTTCAGTCCTGTAGTGTGTGTTGGAGGGGGAGGGCTCTGCATGTGTGTGTGTGTGTGAGAGCATGTGTGAGTGTGTATGCGTGTGTGTGTGTGTGTGTGTGCGCGTGTGTGTGTGTGCAAGTGTGTGTGCGCAGCGCAGTGCTGTGCTCAGATCAGGTCGTTGACCACGCTGGGCGCGGCATTCAGGGCTTGCTCGGCCACTCCCGCCAGCTCGTCGGGCACCAGCAGGCCGTCGTCTCCGGGGCTCAAGTCCACTTTCAGTCCGCTCACCTGGAGCCCGTCGAGCGGGGAGCTCTCCACACACTGCTCCAGCGCGTCAGCCAGGCCGTCCGTTGCCGGCAGGGGGATCTCGGGCTCGGGTGCTGGGGGGCTGGGCACCTCGGGGGCGGCCAGGTCATCCACGGCAGCCAGGACAGGCTCGGGAGCAGGCATGGAAACTTCTGGAACTGGAACGGGCTCGGACATCAGGTCGTCCATCAGGGAGGCAGCGGGCTCTGGCAGAGCCGAGGGCTGTTCGGGGGGTGGCGGTGCGGGCTCCTCGCTCACGGCCACTAGTGGTTCTGGGCTGGGCTCGCGGACCGGCTCGGGCTCTGGCTCTGGAGCAGCGGGCTCTGGTTCCGGAGCGGGTTCGGGCACCGGGTCGGGTTGCGTCACCGCCACAGGCTCTGGCTCCGGAGCAGGGGCGGGCTCTGGTTCTGGAATGGCAGCAGGTTCTGGTGTGGGTTCTGGAACGGCGGGTTCTGGAATGGCGACCGGTTCTGGTTCCGGTTCTGGAGCAGCGGCGGGTGCTGGTGCAGGCTCCTCCTCCTCCTTCTTGGCCTCCTCCTTGACGCTGAGGGCGGCCATCATGGAATCCACCATGCCCACGGCGCTGTCCTGGGCCGCCTGCAGGGCCTCGTCCAGAGGGGCCGCCAGGGCGGCGGGCACCTGCTCCGCCACCGCGCTCACCTGCTCCGTCACCGTCTGGCTCACCGACTCCAGCACGCTCGCCAACGCCCCCCCGGCTCCGCCCTCTGCTGGGGCGGAGCTATCTTCTGCTGCCCCGTCATCCGCCTCCTTGGGGCTCTCAGCGGCGCCCCCTTCTGCCGGAGCTGCAGCGGCGGCTGCGTCGGCCGCCTGTTCAGACACGGCCTCCGCGACCTCCCCCGCACCAGGCTCACTCTTCCTCCTGCTGAGCTTGCCTCCCATGCTGCGAGAGAGAGAGAGAGAGAGAGATAAATCACTTAAAAGGGCAAGTATGGAAGGCATGTACCAACAGTGTGCATGTCACCCCAGGCCTGACTCCTGGGTGCGCTAGGCTGGTGGCGTGAGGCAGCACATTCTGCACAGGATCTGTTGAGTCATCAGATCCTGCTCAGGCCCACTCCAGCCACCTAAAGCCCAGAGCGAGGAGAGCAACCCTCTCTCTCTCTCCCTCACATATGCACACACACGACCCATTTTCCCAGGCTACACCTTCATAGGTTTATACAAAGGCCTATTAACCTGTCAGAGGAAGCAGTGTGGTGTAAACAGGGCTGTGCCACTCTCCAGGCTCTGTGGCCATAATAGCAACTTCATGATCACACTCATGAGGAAGCACTCCTCACCTCTCCGCTCCCAAAATTATGCAGCACTTCAGAATTATGCCACAGGACTGATGACAGACAGCAACTTTGTGGGGATGCTACAAACCCCTACATGTATCTGCCACAGTTCAACTGTAATGACTGGACCATGAACAGGTGCAAGAAGTGTCCAAAGTTCGGGATTTAGTCGCTGGACGAGCTGCTGTGAGCACAAGTTGGAAATGGCGTTTGGTTTCAAGACGTGTACACATTTTTTGATGACAAATGAGCATTGCTCCCCAAGTGCGCCTCCGGTTCGCTCCCCGGTAGTGGCACATATATACGGCTTCTATACATCGGAACATAATGTTCTCCGGTCCCAAGTCACGTGGTCCTGGGCAATGTTGGAGGTGGGTGGGGAACGCCGCAAAGGCGCACGTGCAAACGGGTGGAAATGGTTAACGGGAGCTAGAACAAGAACAGGCCATCGACAGGCGAGAACCGAGGAACTACGGCGGAGTTGGCATGTAGTGTACGTACGCCTCATAAATGCTTGAAATCAGATATTTTCAAAGAAGGGCTCAGGAAAAAAACAAAGTTAACTTGCCAAGAGCGATTTGTAACGACTGACAGATTCAGATTCATGCGTTAAATCACATCCAAATTTTTCTCGCCAAATTTCACGAAACATAAATTTATGTCCAACTTAAAAAGGTTCCCCCGCCCAATTCCCCCACAAACTGAGCGCTGTCGCCAATGAAGTGAACGCACTGAATTTAACATGGTTTTGTAGCAAACCCTCAATCTTCTAAAGCAACCACACCTTCTTCCAGCTGCTGCACATCTCGCAAATTCACATGAGCATGAAAATGCTATCTTGACAAAAAGACAAGCGCTTTACGAAAACAAAAGGTTCTGCTGCCAAACAAATCGTAGGTATATCTCAGCGAACGCACTAATCTCTGTAATTGTAGTTAAAGTGCAGCGTTGCAGCGCAGACACAAACACAGAGACGAGAACAAAGAAGAGCTGTGCCCAACTAGGCTCTCTGCGCCCTCCGCCCCTTCTTTCCCAAAGCAGCTCTCGAGCCTAGAGGCGAGACACATTTCGTGCCATATTCCATTTTTTAAAAAGCTCGAGACGGCAAATACCATGCACATGGTTAACAGACAAATAGATGAGTTCAACCAACCTTTCTTTTGCGGTATATTACCGAGAACGCAAACTGTGGCACGAGATTCAGGGCTCTTTTCTCTCAGCGTGGCACGGATGAACGGACGGACTGCACGAGGGGAGGAAAAACTCCAGGAGTGACAGCTGCGCGCGCCCACTCCTTCCCATTCTTTACGGTAGAGCCGGAGAATGCGCGCGCTTCATAAACACACCCCCTCCCCTTTGACAACGTCAGCACGAGCACAATCTGCTTCCGACTGATAGCCAATGAGCAGACGAACAGTAATAATGAATCAATTGGATAATTAGCAGAGGCGCGCGCGTGTGTAACACCAGTGTTTTGTTTGTCAGCATCCCATAACAGTTCATCAGTGTTGCTGGTCACACAGAGGTCCCCTACCTGGTTACGAAGGCATGAGAAGAGGTGCATTGGACTGATTCATTGATTGATTAATTGTTTGACTGGGTGATTGATTGGTTATTGTTTCCTGTGAAATAGCAACTTCACACTGGACATGGGATTGTTCTCTGGTGGCCTATGCAGTGCAGACTGGACGGTCCATATCTGAGTGTGTTCTTCTCAGCATCTCATCACCAGTTAGTACATTTATGTTTGCTTGTGTGTGTGTGTGTGTGTGTGTGTGTGCATGTGTGTATGTGGTTTCAGGTGTGGTCACTTGTAGAGGATGGTATGAATACTGATAAGCACTGAGAATGGAGAGCAGCATGCTCAACTCAGACCTGCTGAAGCTGTGTGTGTGTGTGTGTGTCTGTGCATGTGTATGTTTGCATGCATGCAGGTGTGTATATGTGTGTGTGCAGGTGTGCATGAGTGCGTGTGCATGCAATTGTGTAAGGTAACCAAAACTCGGTGGCTCTTCCACTGCTGCCAGGGTCTTCTACAGACAGTATAATCTCCCAGCCGCAAGTGGTGTGCACCACAACCAGGGGAGCGGAACTCTTTTACAGGAAGCTGAGCACTTGACAGGAAGCTGAATGCTTGAAGGGAAGCTCAGTGCTTTATCAACACCAACACTGGCCATTAGAGCACGGCCGAGGACTTCCCCCTGATTTCATTTGGACTGTGGCAGAGCAGAGATATTCAAATGACCACTTCCTGCTTCTGACCAGCAGCCGTCCTCGTTGGTGTTGATCAAGTGTATGCGTGTGTGTGTGCACGTGCACACAGAGAGACTGTCAAAGAGGTTTCACACCAGCAGTTTTCAAATTCTCTGTCACACAAGCAAGTACTCTCGCTCACACATGCATGCACCCACACACTTACACAGAGAGACACACAGACTCACACACACACACACACACACACACACACACACACACACGGACATTCACACACACTCTGCAGCTAACATACCACCTCTTCCTTCTTGTGTGCACACACACACACATACAGACCGGCTGCCTTCCACCAACTTTACTGGTGTTTGTGTGCTGACCTCTTGACCTTTGAAACATATCGCTCACTGAGTCTGCACAACACACATATGGGCCAAGAGCTCTTGAGGTCTCACAAGAGAGACCACCTCTAACACTCCCAGACAAAAGTCTCTATGTGGCATCATGTAGCCTCTTCTTTCTCATAGGGAATTTTTGTGAGAGACTGCCCAGACACTTTACAAGATGTTTTAGGTTTATTCCAAAAACAGTTTACTTTAAACTTAAATAGGTATATATGTTTTATCAATAAGTTTTTTATCAACACAATTTCCCAAATTGCCAGGACTGGATTACACGTTGTATTAATTAATACAACAATATTGCCCAACTGTCCACAGAACTCGCGGAAATCGCCACTAGAGGGAGATAAAGACCAATTCACACAACATGGTACGGAAGAGTAGGCTATGTTTTCATCCACAGCTGGTGTGGTGAACGGGCTACGCGGCACAGTCCTCACACAATCGGACTGAAACCCGAAACATTGTCGCTAGTGAAGAGAGGAAAGTCTTAACACTTCTGCGCTGTGGCCACAAATTAGAGGGAAGCTTTATGAAAGGTGACACATACGGTGGAATTTAAGAAGAGCACGTCACACCAGTTCACCCACCACCAGTAGCTGGCGGCTCATCACTAACGTTCTTCACATTACCGTGTCAGATAAAGATGACATAACTTGCATAGCACGTCTCTCTCTTTCTCTTGTTTTCTCTCCAATTAGTTTTTTAGACATAAACATACTGAAGTAAGTAATTGGACCAGTAAGTAAAGTGCTTAAGAGGATAAGCGCTCCCTCTTCCGATCTTTCTCTGTCTTGTCTGTTTTTCGGATGTATGAACTGTAACTCTGGTCCTCTCATTTGGGCCGGCATTGACTGCTACACATGATTAGTGAGTAGCTCACCACAAAGACTTCTGAGAAAGAGAGGGAGGACAGATGGGGAGTGAAAGTTGATGTGAGAATCACTTTGAGCTTTAATTGTTACAGAAATCTTTAATTGTGACGTGTGTGTGAGGAATGGGGGTGTGCTCCTTGGCCAGCTGTGTGGGGCTTAGAGAGCAGAGCTGATTACTGCTGTGCCTTCTGCCTACAAATGAAAAACCGCTAAAAAAAACACCCAAACACACACACACACACACACACACACACACACACACACACACAGTGTACTACACTATATATTCTATCTACAAATGCTTTTTATGCGCCTTACAGGAGATACATACACATGTTCACATTTGTTTTTTTTTGTATAAATCTAACAATACAACGAGTGTTTGTGTGTGTGTGTGTCTGTCAGTGTGTTTGGGTGTTTTTAATTTGTACTGTATTTGGTGTGCTATCATGTACTAGATATCTGAATTACGGCAAGAAAATAGCTTTTCAGGAAACATGTTGCGTGTGCGCACACACACACTAAGAGGGTATTACTTGTTCAGATGTTTTTTCTTTCTTCCTTTTCCATAAGCCCTATGATATCGCTGCACATAATTTCTTTCGTTTGTTTGTCTTCTGTTGTTCTTTTATTCCTTTTCTGTCTTTCTTTCTTAGAGAGAAGTGATTCCCTTCTTAGATCGCTTCTAGATTCTTACCTTACCTTCATGCTGAGAGGATGGACAGATGTATGTACACACACATAGATGTACAGACACACACATACATGCACACACACGTGCATGCACACACACACACACATGCGCGTGTACACACACACAAACGCATGTACACACATACACGTGTGCACACACATGTGTACACACATACGTACACACACACACACACACACACACACACACTTTCCACAGACAAGCGGATGAGTGGATCAGGAGATGAATGGAGGTATAGATGAAGCCTTAGAAAACAATCTCATCTGCTAAACTTCCTTAGCTTAAGCCTGTAGGTCAGTCACATTATATATATAACATCAAGACACACACACGTTCCAACACACACACAGACATAGACATGCACACATGTATAAAAACACTTACACACACACACACATATACATCCACACACACACACACTTTTCCCAGACGAACAGATGACTAGATTGAAAGATGAAGGGAGGGATAGATGAATTAGAGAGAAATCAAATCTACCCACCTTCCTTAGCTAAACCCTGTAGGTCACTCTTTTTACATATGCCAGTGGGACAACCACATGCTTACACACACACACACATGTGTGTGCATGCGTGCACACACACACACACACACATACACACATGCAATACATCATGGCTAAAGTCTTCATATGTGAACTTAAACCCTGGTCTCTCCACCTTGCCTGAGGCATGGCATACATTCCATCCAAATGGAACAGCTTCACAACCTACTCATGATGAAGATCATTATTATTTTATCCTCCCTAACAGCTTAACCCCCAGAGACCCAAATATAGAGGACATTTTTAATAATGTTTTAATCTTTTAGATGTTGTTGTAGGAGGCATGTGATGCAGAAATCAGTGTTTATTGCCAATTTTGACATTCAAAACCCAAATGCTGTCCAAATCAAATCCAATGCAAACCAATGGACAAGGTGCAACAAGGTGCTGTACTTCAAGGCACATTCGCAGGTCAACTGACTTTGTGGCCAAGTAACCGAGCCTATTTACACAATCTACCATCAGATAGTGTTGCAGAACTGAACAATAGGACCTATTAGTAATATAAATGTGTTTTTAAAAAAAATGCAAAGATTTAGTTTTGTAGAATTAAATGTGATGTTGTAATATTACAACTGTGGGCCCCACAGGGTTAAAGTGGGTGTTGAGAACAGTGTTTGATGAGCATCAGGCTAAACGCTGGCACTGCCACGGCCAGGGAAGGGGGGTGTTGTGTGGGAGGGGGGGGGGTTGGTTTGAGGCGTGTTTGTCTAGAAGAGGGCCAGGGGTCAGGGGGTTATGAGACTGCCTTTGCAATTTCCTTTTAAGCAGGATATTGACCCAGTGCAGTCATCGGGTCCAGCTCTGTCTGATGTGTGCAGATGTCCATCGTGTCTCCAGAGAAATGTTACATCATCAGCCTACTCACCCCTCATATCACTCTCAGCACCCATCATTACACACACATCACTGCACACACACATCACTACACAGACACATCACTACACACACATCACTACACACACATATATCATTACACACACATCACTGCACGCACACATCACTACACAGACACATCACTACACACACATCACTACACACATCACTACACAGACACATATATCATTACACACTCATCACTGTACACACACATCACTACACACACACATCACTACACACACACATCACTACACAGACACATCACTACACAGACACATCACTACACAGACACATCACTACACACACATCACTACACACACATATATCATTACACACCCATCACTGCACACACACATCACTACACAGACACATCACTACACACACATATATCACTACACACACATCACTACACACACATCACTACACACACCTCAATCTCTCAGCACCCATAATGACACACCCATCACTACACACACATATCACTACACATATATATCACTACACACACATCACTACACACACATATATCATTACACACACATCACTGCACACACACATCACTACACACACATATATCATTACACACCCATCACTGCACACACACATCACTACACAGACACATCACTACACACACATCACTACACACACATATATCATTACACACCCATCACTGCACACACACATCACTACACAGACACATCACTACACACACATCACTACACACATCACTACACACCCCTCATATCACTGTCAGCACCCATCATTACGCACACACATCACTACGCACACACATCACTACGCACACACATCACTACACACACATCACTACACACACATATCACTACACACACATATCACTACACACACATCACTACACACACATATCACTACACACATATCACTACACACACATCACTACACACACATCACTACACACATATCACTGCACACACATATCACTACACACACATCACTACACACACATATCACTACACGCACATATCACTACACGCACATCACTACACACCCCTCAGTCTCTCAGCACCCATTATTACACATCCATCACTACAGACACACATCACTACGCACACACATCACTACACACACATATCACTACACACACATCACTACACACACATATCACTACACACATCACTACACACACATCACTACACACACATCACTACACACACATTACTACACACACATCATTATACACACATCACTACACTACATACTCCTCTACCCACACACACACTCCTCTAAACTCTCTCTCTCTCTCTCTCTCTCTCTCTCTCACACACACAGACACACACTCCTGTACTCACACACACACACACACACAATCCTCTACTCACCCCCCCCCCCCTCCACACACACACCTCTGTGTCTCTCTCTCACACACACACACGCACACACAGTGCAGCACAGCTCCACACACCCAACTGCAGCCTGCCGGCTTGAGTTCCACAGATCACAGGCAGCTGTCTGATTAAATATTTAACATCTCTTCAGATAAAACAATTAGTTAGGGGAGCACAGATCTCTCTCTCTCTCTCTCTCTATCTCTCTCTCTCTCTCTCTCTCTCTCTCTGTCTCTCTCTCTCTCTCTCTCTCCCTCTCTCTCTCTCTCTCTCTCTGTATGTATGTGTGTGTCTGTGAGTGTGTGTGTCTCTGTCTCTCTTACTGTGTATGTCTCTATGTTTATGTCCCTCTGCGTCTTTCTATCTGGCTATGTGTGTGTGCGACCTTACCAGGAGAGCCGCTGGTTCCCTACTGTAGCTGTGAACAGGCTGTGTGTGTGTGTGTGTGTGTGTGTGTGTGTGTGTGTGTGTGGGATTGGACTGCTTGTCCTCATATGGCAACTGTTTCTATCTGCTTTACACTTGCCCAGCATGGCTCTACATCAGGAAACACACACACACACATACATACACACACACACACACACACACACACACACACACACACACACACACACACACACACACACACACACACACACACACACATACACACACACACACAAACATTCACACACAATCTGGTTCTGACTGACTCCAGCCCTCATTGTGCCGGGTGGGCTGGTTGTCCTAGATTGAGTGAGATATCACCAACCTTACATCCTGGACGCTACAGTGCTTTCTGTGTGAGAGAGAGGGAGAGGAGAGAGGAGAGAGGGGGCGGTGGAGAAAGGGAGAGATAGTGAGAGATCTAGAGAGAGCTATTATGCAAAACCCTCTAAATCCACCTGACCAAAAAAGAGCATTTTTTATCAGGCTCCTACAAGTTCAGTAATTGAATTTTAAAGGCTATGATAAGGTTAGTAGTGAAAAAAATGTTTTTTCCAAAAATGTAACTTCACTGATTCACTGCTTTTTGAAGAAATAGTTTTACTTTTGCGTCAAAACCAGCTACACCCACTGGTCGTTTTTTTCACAAAAATCTCTACATCCACCTCTTCCACATAGGAAACAGCGGCACACGAAAATGAACACACACAAGCAACTGGGGTGGATGGATGGGGGGTGGGGTGTGTGTGTGTGTGTGTGTGTGTGTGTGTGTCGGGGGGTATCTTTCATATATACCCAAGTTCATGCCCCTTTTCGGATGCAAACTGTGATCATGAGCTAATCCAACCCCATTTCTCTGCGGCCACTCATCTGCCCAGTATAAATGAGGGCAAAAGGCCCAAGTGTATCATAAAAAAGATTAAGAAAAGATTCACATGGTGCCACAATAGCACACAATACTTGAGCTGACTTGATTGGATCTTGGTTTCTGATTGCTTCTCGGAACATAGAGGCTTTTGCTGCCAAAGGGAAGTGGTATTTAGAGTTTTTTTGTCTACAAATTAATATTTAAGACGAGGCTGAAAGTGGTATTTAACATTTTTTGAAGCAAAATAATTTTCTGTACATAATGACGGAGGTGGCATTTAGGGGTTTTTGCATCTGAACTCATCTGTACACTCATATTTATCTACAGTTTACTCATACATTTAACTCACTACCTACCCCCCCCCCCCCCCCCCCCCCCCCGACACACACTCCCAAACACACACTCACACACACCCAAAGACACACACCCCACCCACACACCACACACCACACACACACATATTACAATCTTGTGCTCTACTCCCTCATTAATCCCAGAGTAGGAGATTAGGTGAGAATGATAATCTGCCTGTGATAATGGCGGGAATGGTAATCTGAATGGTAAATGAACTATTGTCATAGTGCAGCAGAGAAGTGTGTGTGTGTGTGTGTGTGTGTCTGTGCGCACGCATATGTGTGTTTGTGTGTGTGTGAGTGATTACATAAATGTGTATGCATGTGTGTGCGTCTGTGTATGTAGGTGTGTGTGTGTGTGAGTGAGTAAGTGCAAGAAACAGTAGTGAGGGTTTGGTTATGGATTGTTTTATCACAAACCAACTGACCCAGATGCTGTCATATAACACACACACACACACACACACACACACACACACAATGCCCACTGATGCATTTGTTTACTTTTTGTATGCACTCGAACATGTGTGGTCATTGTATGTAAAGGCCATTAGCACACAGAGATTACTGTTCAAATGAAACATTGTCACATCATTGTGTGTGTGTGTGTGTGTGTGTGTGTGTGTGTGTGTGTGTGTGTGTCCAAATGAATTATTTTCTCTTCATCTTGGGGATTAGCGATTCAGAAATGGACAGCCAAACACTTGGAATGCCCAACTGTTGCATTACTAAGTCGCTTATGCTAAAAGCATGAGCTCTTTCAAATCATAACACATATATCTGTAGATGCCTGTGTGTTTGTGTGTGTGTTTGTTTGTTTGTTTGTGTGTATGTGTAGGTGCGTGGGTGGATAGGTGGGTTTAAGAAAGAGAGAAAGAGAGAGAGAGAGAGAGAGAGAGAGAAAGGAGAGAGAGAGAGAGAAGGGTAGGTATGGGAATAGAGAGTTAAAGATAGAAGGTCTCATTATTTCATACGTTTGTCACAAACTGTTGTGACACTGCAGGTTTTTGTTTGCGTCATCTGTTTTGCTTGTCCCAGATACAGAAGACAGAGAGGAAATGCTGCTCTTCTCATGACCAGGAAAAACAAGGCCCAGCTCAGCATTTCCACAGCGCGGACAGCAACATTATAGGAGAAAGCACCAGGCAAAAAAGATTACAAAAAGATTACAAAAATCCTTCTCACTTGAAGGAAACACAAACACACAGTGTTGTCTACTCCAATAGTACTGTGTGTGATATAAACAGTTGTTGCTGCTATTGTGTGTGTGTAAACAAACAGTTTATCAGAGACATTAATCCACATGATGGCTTCATTCAACGGGATGAGATGGTTTCTTTGGATGTTTCTCTGAGTCCAGGTGTCGCTCTGAAACGAACCACCCCACTGGTGTGTGTGTGAGTGTGTGTGTGTGTGTGTGTGAGTGTGTGTGTGTGAGTGTGTGTGTGTGAGAGAGAATGTTGAACAGTCTTAGTATGTGCGAGGTGATTCCGATGTTGCTGATGACAGATTCAGGTGATGGTTGAATGTGAACTTCGGAGTTTGTGAAGAGAGTGGTTGGTGGGGGAAGGCTGTTAAGGAATGCAGATGTTCTTTTCAAGACACACACACACACACACCACCATCACATCACACTCACACACACCAGCAGTGTCACTGAATTCGCAGTAACCGTCTGTCTGTCTGTCAGTTTGTCTCTCTGTCTGTCTGGCTGTCTGTGCAACATGAAAGCCAAGTCTACATCTGACATCAGTTCATCTTAGGGTTGCCACCTATGTCTGACAAATAAAACGGGACATTTCGGCAACCCAATCAACTTTTGTGCTAATAAGCAGTCCCGGGAGAAAATTTCCCGGTCCCGGGACAGTCCATTAAAAACTGGGACAGTCAGGTAAAACCCGGACAGGTGGCAACACCAGTTCATCTGCATCTTATTCTGGGGAATGGTAGACACACAAGTGTAAAGAGAACTGCGTGATGAACGTTGGCCATTAAAGGTTATGTAATGAAATGATGTAATGTGTGTGTGTTCTGTTGTTTTATTTTAGTTAGAGAAGTGCTAACAGGGGGAGCTGTAGATCAGTTTACATAGACACCCACTCACCAGTGGCACACAACACCAACACTTCTTGCTATTACATGAGCACCGCTGAGTTGTCGAGTGCGTGTGCGCGTGGGCGCGGGCGCGCAAAACTCCGATGCAGTTGAGAAGAGAAGCGCGGGTGTTCAAGGCTCCTCTGCGCTTGCATCTCAGACAGCACGCGTTACCTTGAGGAGCTGCAGTAGAGAAACCTCTCCGATAGCAGAAAGACCTTTGGCCGCCAGCATCTGCATGACATCGTCCTTGCCGAATGGCTGCTTTCAAAACTTCATTTGAAAAGATGAAAGGATGGTGATTTTATCCTACCAAACTTGCCGTGGCCAAGGGAAGGGACTGTGGCGGGAGAAAGTTTGGACACTGACGAGGCGACGAGTGGAGCCACATCACTGGCGCATAGGGCTGCCCCACGCGCCCTGAAACACTCCAGCTACCCGGAGAGAAATCAACTTGAGCGGACATGCATAGAGGTGTGTGTGAGAGAGAGTGAGTGTGTGTGAGTGAGAGGAGGGGGGGGGGGGGCGGGTTGTGTGGCACAGATAGTGTTTTAACTATCCATTTAAAATGTCTTTATGATTAGCATCTTGGTCCCGACAGAGATCGACCAGAACATTAAAAGACATTTATCTAAACGAACAAGATTTATGCCGTTTCCCCCCTAAGTCAAACACCTCAGTGTACAATGTTTCAGCGCCTGACAGATCAGCGCTCGTGGAGTTAAAAAACAGCTCCTGCCAAAAACAGCTCCTCGAACAAGCTTCAGGCTCTAGCACCCTCTTCGCATGTGGGCGTGCGTTCATGCGTGTTTGTGTACCCGGGTTTTCTGTTTTGCTTTCTTTTTATTAGTTAATTTCCACTTGTCCATCAATACCTGGCATTCATTTAAAAGCTCGGCAACAAAATATGCTTGGGCAGACAAGACTACAGCATCGCGTGTGTGTGTGTGTGTGTGTGTGTGTGTGTGTGTGTGTGTGAGAGAGAGAGAGAGAGAGAGAGAGAGAGAGAAAAAGAGTGTGTTTTTCTGCAGTATGATGTGCACAGATTGGGGACCCCTTTCAGGGCCCAATAATATTATTATTAATAACAACATGCCCAAAATTTGACTCTTTTATACTGTCCCAATGTCTAAGGGTGCACCTGCATGATGTGTGTGCAGCGTGGTCAGATTCTAACCTAATCTTTTTGACAGTGATCCAGTCACTTAGACTAAATATAGTCTCTCTCTCTCTCTCTCTCTCTCTCTCTCTCTCTCTCTCTCTCTCTCTTTCTCTTTCTTTATTTCTCTACCTCTGACAGACACACTGTGTGTGGTGTGTCAATAATATTGGTGTCCTAACTGAAGAGGGGTATGAGTAATTATAGTGTCCTAACTGAAGAGGGGTATGAGTAATTATAGTGTCCTAACTGAAGGGGAGTATGAGTAATAATGGTGTTCTAACTTAAGGGGGGTTATCAGTAATATTAGTGCCCTAAACACGTGTCTCCTTCTCCCAGCCTGGATGTTGCTGCTGCTGTTTAAGGAGGGCTTCGCTCTGGCCCAGAGGCCCAAAGGTGGGGATGCTGCTCCTCTCCCTCTCCTCCTCCTGTCTCTCCCTCCTTCTCCACGCTCCTCCTCCTGCATTCCCTACTTCTCCTCTCTCCCTCCTCCTGTATCCCCCACTCCTGTCTCTCCCTCCTCCTCCATGGTCTTCCTCCTGTATCCCCTCCTTCTCTTCTCTCTCCTCCTCCTGTATCCCCTCCTCCTCTCTCCCCCCTCCTCCATGGTCTTCCTCCTGTATCCCCTCCTTCTCTTCTCTCTCCTCCTCCTGTATCCCCTCCTCCTCTCTCCCTCCTCCTCCATGGTCTTCCTCCTGCAACCCCTACTTCTCTTCTCTCTTCTCCTCCTGTATCCCTTCCTCCTTCTCCTCTCTCTCCTCCTCCTGTATCCCTTCCTCCTTCTCCTCTCTCTCCTCCTCCTGTATCCCTTCCTCCTTCTCCTCTCTCTCCTCCTCCTGTATCCCCTCCTCCTCTCTCCCTCCTCCTATCGTATCCCCTCCACGCTCCTCCTCCCATCTTCCCCTATCCCTGTCTCTCCCTCCTCCTTCAGCATCCCCTTCTTTTCCTCTCTCCTGTATCCTGTATCCCATACTCCTGTCTCTCCCTCCTCCTCCTTCCTTCCTTCTCCTCCTCCCTCCATCCTCCCTGCTGCACATCACTGGTCTCAGAACAGCTTGCTCTGCTCCTTGCTCTGGATTATCTTTTTATCACAAATCCACTGGCCTTTGCCCTCCGCCCTAACACACACTCATGCATACTCACACACACAAACATGCGCACGCACACACACACACACACACACACACACACACACACACACACACACACGCACGCACACACACACTCCTCTACTCACTCCCACACACACACTCGCCTATCAATGCCTTCTGCTCCCTCCCAGCATATCCCACAATGCCCTCTGCCCCTCCAGTGTATTCCACAAGGCCTTTTGCCCCCCCTCCCCACAAACAGACACAGACACACACACACACACACACACACATACACACACACACACACACACACACACACACACACACACACACACACACACACACACACACACACACACACATATACACATACACACAAACACACATCACATATCCCACAAGGCTCTTTGCCCCCCCACATGCCCCACAAAGCTGCTGTTTAATTGGGAGTAGGATTTGAGTCTGGAGGGGGCATTGAGGCTTGTGTCTGAACTAACTCGTTTAATCTGAGGCCTCTGTCTGGACTAACTTGCTTAATCTGGAGCAAATAAGATTCTACTGAGGGGTCGCATTAGGACACTTCACATGTGTGAAGTATCACTCACATACCTATGTGTTGATACCAGTGGTCACTGTGTGTGTGTGTGTGTGTGTGTGTGTGTGTGTGTGTGTATTTGTGCATGTGTGTGTGTGTACATGCACGTGTGTGTGTGTGTATACATGCATGTGTATGTGTGTGTGTGTATACACGCATGTGTGTGTATGTGTTTTGCGTGTATACATGCATGTGTGTGTGTGTGTTTGTGTGTGTGTGTGTACATGTGTTTGTGTGTGTATGTGTGTGTGGGTGTATGTACAGATGCCAAGAGTGTGGTGCAGCCGCCGGTGCGTAGTGGGAAGCCTGATAACTGTGGAACGTGGGTGCGCAACATCAATGGAGGAGAGTTCAGCTCCCCAGACTACCCCAACCCCTACCCACCCAACAAGGAGTGTGTCTTCATCCTAGAGGGTATGTGTGTGTGAGGATGTATGTGTGTGTGTGTGTGTGTGTGTGTGTGTGTGTTTATCTACCCCTATCTCTCTCCCAATCTCTTGCTCGGTCTCTGTTTGTCTGTCCATCTTTTTCAAACTGAATTCCAGCAAGCTCTGTTGGCATGGCTTTGCAGCAGTACTGCCAGAACAACACAGTGCTGTTTTATATGCGCGACACTTATGTGAGATGCAGTTAAAGAGATACTTGCACATCCATTATTAAAAAATACAAATGAAATTAGTAGTGTATTAGACCTGTTAATGCCCATATAGATATGAAGTATAGCATTAGTTCTGACCCTCTCCTTCGTCTGTTGTGCCTAGAGTACCCTCATGTGTGTGTGTGTGTGTGTGTGTGTGTGTGTGATGTGTAGCATACCCCCGCATGAGGATCCAGCTGGAGTTCGACGAGCGCTTCTTCCTGGAATGGTCGTTCGAGTGTCGCTTCGACAACATCGAGGTTCGCGACGGGCCGTTCGGCTTCTCCCCGCTCATCAACCGCTTCTGCGGGGGCCGGAGCCCTGGCATGGTGCTGTCCACCGGACGCTTCATGTGGATCAAGTTCACCAGCGACGAGGAGCTGGAGGGGCTGGGCTTCAGCGTCCGATACACCTTCCCCGCCGACCCCGACTTCCACCTGCACGCCGGTGGCCTCCTTAACCCCATACCAGGTGAGGTATCCTTAACCCCATACCAGGTGAGGTATCCTTAACCCCATACCAGGTGAGATATCCTTAACCCCATTACAGGTGAGACATCTCAAATCCATACCAGATGAGACACCTCAAACCCCTCCCAGGTGAGATATCTTTAACCCCATACCAGGTGAGATATTCTTAACCCTATACCAGGTAAGATATCCTTAACTTCATTCCAGGTGAGACATCTCAAGTCTATACCAGGTGAGACACCGTAACTTTATACCAGGTGAGAGCAGGTGAGACAATTCAACCCCATCCCAGGTGAGGAACATCAAACCCATAACAGGCGAGACACCTCAAACTAATACCAGGTGAGATATCGTCAACCCCATCCCAGGTGAGACACCTCAATTCCCCACCAGGTGGGACACCACAACTTTATAACAAGTGAGACACCTCAATCCCACATCAGGTGAGACACCTCAACACCATATCAGATGCAATATCGTCAACTTTATACTAGGTGAGGAACATCAAACCCATAACACAAGACACCCCAAACCTATAGCAGGTGAGATATCATCAACCCCATACCAGGTGAGATATCCTCAACTTTATACCAGTTGAGACACCTTAATCCCACACCAGGTGAGGTATCCTTAAAGTGTCAGCCCCATACCAGGTGAGACAACACAACACCATACCAGGTGAGGCACATCAAACCCAGACCAGGTGAGGCATTCTCAACTCCATTGCAGGTACTGTGGACAGTGAAGTGGGGTGGGGAGTAATAACCCTACAGAAGGTGAGACATGGAACAGTCTTAACCATGTACAAAAGGGAGAGAGATGAGGGGAATGAGGAGGACGGAGAGGAGCGAGAGAGACAGACCACGTCCATCTCTACCTAAGCCTGCACCAATATCAAAGACAGACTAGATACATATTCATGTACCTAAGAAAGACCACAAGCATATCCATGGTCTGTATATAATTCTCTTGGGAAGGAAGCTTTAGTGTGGGTTTTAAAGAGCCTTAAGAAAGGAAGATTAAGAGATACATATTGGATTTTAGACTGGGAAGATGATTTAGTTTACTTGTAGATGTACAAGTATAAACTTTGGAAAACAAGTTTTAAAAGTATAAGGTATAAGTGTAAGGTCTAAACGTATAAGACATGAAAGTATAGGAAGAACCTACAGTAGCAAGCATTGCTGTAGGTAGATCTGCCTCTTCCTCACTGTTTCTCTTTGCCTTTCTTCTCAACTCTCTCATCCAGCACTCTCTCTCTCTCTCTCTCTCTTTCTCTGTCACAGCAACATCCAGCTCTCTCTCTCTCTCTCTCTCTCTCTCTCTCTCATCCAGCACTCTCTCTCTCTGTCATGGCAACATCCAGTACTCTCTCTCTCTCTCTCTCTCTCTCTCTCATCCAGCACTCTCTCTCTCTGTCATGGCAACATCCAGTACTCTCTCTCTCTCTCTCTCTCTCTCTCTCTCTCATCCAGCACTCTCTCTCTGTCATGGCAACATCCAGTACTCTCTCTCTCTCTCTCTCTCTCTCTCTCTCTCTCTCTCTCTCTCTCTGTGTCATGGCAACGTCCAGTACTCTCTCTCTCTCTCTCTCTCTCTCTCTCTCTCTCTCTCTCTCTCTCTCTCTCTCTCTCTCTCTCTCTCTCTCTCTCTCTCTCTCTCTGTGTCATGGCAACATTCGGTACTCTCTCTCTCTTTCTCTCTTTCTCTCTCTCTCACACACACAGACACACCAAGCATCACCCAGTACTCTCTCTCTCTCTGTGCCATGGCAACATCCAGTACACACTTTCTCTCTTTCTCTCTCTCTTTCTCTCTCTCTCTCTCTCTCTCTCTCTCTCTCTCTCTCTCTCTCTCTCTCACACACACACATGCAAAGCATCATCGAATACTCTCTCATGGCAACATCATGGCAACATCCAGTACTCTCTCTCTCTTTCTCTCTCTCTCTCTCTGTCAGACTTGCTCCAGGTGGAAACCTTGCCACACACTCTCTCCACTTTAAGTTTGGCCGAAGCTCTGGCATCACATACTGTGCGAACAGGGGATGATTGAGGATATTATAAATAAAAGATTTTTTTATAAATAAATTAAAGACCTCACTCCTCACTCGTTCCATCTGCTCAACAAAGACAGGTTGCACTGCTGCAAATGGAAAATGGAAAAAAATCCGCATTTACATGTTTGTGTAAATCACTTTTTAAAAGTGAAGTTTCTTTTCTTGTTAAAAAGTTTCATTCGAACTGGATCTGGTGCATTGGACTGTTTATTTATTTATGTTTATGTTTATATCTTTGGGCTGTTTATTTTAATGTTTACATCTTTGCCCCGCTGTACTAGTGTCAGACATTAGTGTAGTAACTAAATAGATAAATAGCACCAGTAACTGCTAACTTTAATGCTGATTTTACTTAGAAATATTGGAAATGTTTAGCCCTAAAACATAAACGAAGTGTGTGTGGTTGTGTGTGTGTATGTGTGCACGTGTGTGTGTGTGTAGATTGTCAGTTTGAGCTGACGAGTGCGGATGGGCTGATTCACTCCAAACAGTTGGAGGAGGGGGAGAAGATTAAAGCTGACGAGCCCGCAGACTGCATTTGGACCATCAAGGCTCCACCCAAGTCAAAGGTAGTGCACTGGTACACACACACACACACACACACACACACACTCACATGGCCTTTTCATTAGTTTTCAGTATTGTTCAGTATTTCTGAGTTTTGCTTTTTGGCCCTTAGTGGCACCTAACAGTTGTGTTTTCCCAGTTTTTTGCAAAGGCGTGCTCAATTGATAGCTAGTGTTTTTAAAGGGAAAGACTGTGACATTACAATATCATTGTGTGTAATGCATATACATGTGTTTAATGTTTTGGAAAAAGTGTGAAGCTGAAAATGTGCTTAGAGTGGTGCCAACCTGAGCTGATGTCTTGTTATTTGAGTGTTAGGTTTCATTAATTATGGGAAACTTTATATTTTAGTGTGTAAGCAAACATAAAAAACTGTAATAGCAGTGTAATGTGCACTTCAATTGATGGAGCTGATGCAATCTGTGTGTGCGTGTGTGTGTGTGTGTGTGTGTGTGTGTGTGTGTGTGTGTGTGTGTGTGTGTGTGTGTGTGTGTGTGTATGCGTGTGTGCTTGTGTACATGTGCGTGTGTATGTGTGTGTGTGTGCACGTGTATGGGTGTGTTTGTGTGTGTGTGTGTGTGTGAATGTGTGTATGTGTTTGCATGTATGTATGTGTGTGTGTGTGATGTCAGATCTACCTGCGCTTCCTAGATTACCAGATGGAGAACTCTAACGAGTGCAAGCGTAACTTTGTGGCGGTGTATGACGGCAGCAACGCCATCGAGGACCTGAAGGCCAAGTTCTGCAGCACGGTGGCCAACGACATCACGCTGGACACCACGGTGGGCGTGGTCCGCTTCTGGGCCGACGAGAGCAGCCGCCTCAGCCGATTCCGAATGCACTACACCACCTTCGCCGAGCGTGAGTCTCTCCGCTCCCTCACTTTCTCTCTCTCTATCCCTCTCTCTATCCCTCTCTATCCCTCTCTCTATCCCTCTCTCTATCCCTCTCTTTCCCTCTCTCTCTGTCTCAGCCGATTCCACATGCACTACACCACCTTCGCCGAGCGTGAGTCTCTTCCCTCCCTCACTTTCTCTCTCTCTCTATCCCTCTCTCTATCCCTCTCTTTCCCTCTCTCTCTGTCTCAGCCGATTCCACATGCACTACACCACCTTCGCCGAGCGTGAGTCTCTTCCCTCCCTCACTTTCTCTCTCTCTATCCCTCTCTCTATCCCTCTCTCTATCCCTCTCTTTCCCTCTCTCTATCCCTCTCTTTCCCTCTCTCTATCCCTCTCTTTCCCTCTCTCTATCCCTCTCTCTATCCCTCTCTTTCCCTCTCTCTATCCCTCTCTCTATCCCTCTCTTTCCCTCTCTCTCTGTCTCAGCCGATTCCACATGCACTACACCACCTTCGCTGAGCGTGTCTCTCTTCTCCCTCACTTTCTCTCTTACTTTCTCTTTATCTCTCTCTTTCTCTCTCTCTTTCCCTCTCTCTTTCCCTCTCTGTCTCAGCCCCTTCTGAATGCACTACACCATCTTCATCGAGTGTGATGGTCTCTCTCCTTTTCTCTCTCTTTCTCTCTATCTCTGTCTTTCTCTCTACCTCTCTCTTTCTCTCTCTTTCCTCTCTGCATCAGCCGATTCCACATGCACTACACCACCTTCGCCAAGTGAGTCTCTCCCCTCCCTCACTTTCTCTCTCTCTCTCTCTCTCTCTCTCTCACTATTTCTCTCTCTTTTTCCCCTCTTTCTCTGTCTCAGCCCCTTCTGAATGCACTACACCACTTTCGCCGAGTGTGACAGTCTCTCTCCTTCTCTCTCTCTTTCTCTCTATCTCTCTCTTTCTCTCTCTCCTTCTCTCTCTCTTTCTCTCTATCTCTCTCTTTCTCTCCCTCCCTGTCTTTCTTTCTCTCTTTTCCTCACTCTCTCTATCTCTCTCAGTCGCTACCGCATGCACTACACCATCTTCTCCGAGCGTCAGTCTGTCTCCCTCCCACTCGTTCTCTCTATCTCTCGCTTTCTCTCTCTTTTTTCCTCTCTCTCTCTATCTGTCTCTCAGCCACTCCCACATGCACTACACCACCTTCGCCAAGTGAGTCTCTCCCCTCCCTCACTTTCTCTCTCTCTCTCTCTCTCTCACTATTTCTCTCTCTCTCTCTCACTATTTCTCTCTCTCTCTCACTATTTCTCTCTCCTTTTCCCCTCTTTCTCTGTCTCAGCCCCTTCTGAATGCACTACACCACCTTCGCCAAGTGTGAGTCTCTCTCATTCTCTCTCTCTATCTCTCTCTTCCTCTCCCTCCCTCTCTCTTTCTCTCTTTTCCTCTCTCTCTATCTGCCTCTCAGCCACTTCCGCATGCACTAGACCACCTTCGCCGAGTGTGAGTCTCTCTCTCTCTATCTCTCTCTATCTCTCTCTATCTCTCTCTATCTCTCTCCCTCTATGCATGTCTCTTCCCTCCTCTCTCTCCCTCTCCCTCTTTCTCTCTCTCTCTGCCTCTCACCCCTTGCCTTTCTCTTTTCCTCTCTCT
>CM050208.1:25892500-25897500 GCA_027475355.1 Coilia nasus
AGCAGGAATGAGGAAGAGAAATGAGGAGAGGGTGGGAGAGGAGAAAAGGAGAGATGAGAGAGAAGGAGGAAGGGAGAGAAAAGGGGAGGAGAAAAGGAGAGGAGAGGAGGGGAGAGAGAAGGGGTGGGGATAGGTTTAGGAACAGAAGACAGATGAATGAATTATTGTTTAGCTATATATTTGTCTTAGGTTTAGACCATCGAGAGTTACCCTGACTACCCTAGCCTACCCAATCACACGCACACACTTAGTCCTGGTATGAATACAAACATGCACACAAGTGTACACTCAGCCCACACACACACACACACACACACACACACACACACACACACACACACACACACACACACACACACACACACACACACACACACACACACACTCAAACACAGAGGAATGCACGGAGAGAAAGCATCTGATACTTTGTATGGTTCATGATGAGGAAGCTAAAAGCCTGAAGGATCAGTGTGGGTTGTTATGCGTGTTGCAGTGGCTCTGGCCCACTCAGAGACACACGCATGGATACACACACAGTCACACATGCACATGAACATGGATAGTCCTACTCCGACTGTATACTAAGGAAGTTGGAAGTGTGTTTTATTTGTCCTGCCCTGATAATGTCTCCTGCCAATAAAGAGCCCTTCCCTTCTCTCTCTCCACAGTCTCCTGTTGGTTTACCCAAATACCCCTCTGCACTGGGTCACAGAACTACCTTTTTCAGTCACACAATGGCCTTCACTGGGTCACAGAATGACCTCCACAGGGTCACAGAATGACCTTCACTGGGTAACAGAACTACCTTTTCCAGAGTCACAGAATGACCTCCACAGGTTTACAAAATGACCTTCAGAGGGTGACAGAATGACCAAAGAATGACCTTTGTCCCTGAGTCATGAGGTCACCTGGGTGCTTCATGAGGATTTAGTCAGGGCTGCCCAGAAATTCCCTTCACACCTACAGAAAGTAAAAGAGAAATCTGTAAGACACACACACACACACACACTCTCTGAACTGAAGCAGGTTGAGCTACGTCCTTTGAATGAAATGTGCTATAGCCCTATACCAGTAAAGATATTATTATTATTATTATTAGACCCACATAATAATAATAATAATAAGAAGAAGAAGAAGAACAATGATGATGAGAAGAAGAAGAATTTATTTGTAAGTGTTTACACACAGCAGCCGAAGTGGCTGTACCATCAAGTTAAGATCAGGAAGGAATAGAAAGTAAAACCGGGAAAGCAGGGAAACACAATGGCACCTGCAGACAATAACCTCGGTGTCTGGAGACAAAGGGCCTTTCTGAGAAGGAGGATGGAATCGGAGAAGAACATAAAATTACATAAATCCATAAACTTTATGAGGGGAGCGGCCAGTAAATGGCCAGATGGCAGGACTGCACTGAACATTTATGGCTCCACCTGGTCAAGCTGAGGTCATGAGATTGGGTGTTGTTTTTTTACAGTGGATATACAGATATGGTGACATGGCGATAGGGCCTCTGAGACATGATGGTGATATGTCCCCTTAGGCTAGCCTCGTAAAGAAAAGATGGCTAAAAAATATACCATCAAACTAGCTTAATAAACACATGATGGCAGTATGGTGATAATTTTCCCTTTAGACTAGCTTTCATAGACATGATGGCAAATATTTCGCCTCAAACTAATCTCATAAAGACACAAGGGTGACAATATCCCCTCAGACTAGCTATTAATGATGATTATTTCCCTTTAGACTAGCCTTATAAACACATAATAGCAATATGTCCCCTCAGACTAGCCTCCTAAAGACAGTATAGCAATATGGTGATAATGTCCCCTCAGACTAGCTTTCATAGACATGATAGTGGTATGGCAATATTTTCCCTCAAACTAGCCTTATGATGACAGGGCCTCATTCTCTTCATGAGATTTCTCATGAGCTCAGGTTGTTTGTATACAAGCTCACAGTGTTTGTAGGAGCTCAGGTTGTTTGATAATGTCCGCATACAGTAAGAGTTGAGTGTCTCCTCTTCATGGAGAGTGTAAACAGAAGTGTTGCTACTGGTCAAAACTGGGCACATATATAGACGACTGTAATCAACATGAATTTATGTTTTAATCTTCAGTATAATTGCACAAATGTATATTCTAGAATTTTCTTGCTTCCTTTTTCTTTCTTTCTTTCTTTCTTTCTTTCTTTCTTTCTTTCTTTCTTTCTTTCTTTCTTTCTTATTTCAAGCATTTCCATCTCTCTCCTGGGATTCCCCAAACTGTCTCCCGTAGTTGTCATCTTCCGCCTTAGATATATATTCTATCTTCCCTTCCTCCTTCCTTTCTTTGCTTGATTGTCTCTGTCTTTCTGTCCTTCTTTGCTTGATTTCATGTTCTTTGTGTAATGTGTTACAGGTGAACTTGGGACAGCCATAAACGCAGTCAAATACGTATCATATTTATTCCCCATAAATGTCTGTGGGTTTACGGAAAGACTGCACCTGGTTACCTTTGTGTGTGTGTGTGTGTGTGTGTGTGTGTGTGTCTTGAGTCATCGCCACAGAGTGTGGTTGTGTGACTGTGTGTAATAATGTCAGTGTCCCCTGCATTCTGTGTGTGTGTGTGTATGTTTGTCACTCTGGCTTTCGATTTATTACTCAGCATGCTGTGAGAGTAGGCGGCATGATCACCTACTCACCTACTTACCTCAGAGGGAATCATTTGAGAAATAGCCCCGTGTCTGCTGCGTAGGTGTGGGTAAATTTCAGGACAGAAACACACACACACACACACCCACACACACACACACACACACCCACACACACAGGTGGAAAGGGAAGTTAGATATGGTACTTTCAGAGTTACATAAATTATTACTCTTCATGACCAGGTTTCGAGTGAAAGTCACTGTAGGGAGTGTGTGTGTATAAGGACTGTGTGTATAGTGATTGTGTGTGTTTGGAAAGTGGGTTTGGAAGTGAGCTTTTGTGCAGCGAGTGTGTAAGTAGGGACGTGTGTGTACGTGTGTGCAACGACAGTGTTGGCAGGGTGTGTTAGCAGTGAGTGTGTGTTAACTGAAAGTGTGTGTTAGCAGAGAGTATGTGTTAACTGAAAGTGTGTGTTAGCAGCGAGTGTGTGTTAACTGAAAGTGTGTGTTAGCAGAGAGTGTGTGTTTTCAGCACCTGAGAGGGTTAAGCCCACTGGCACACTGGCATAAGCCCAAAAAGGTCATGTGGTTTCTGGTTTGACCGGGCAACAGATAAGAAAGCAAAGGCATTTATCTGCACCAGTGAAGCACTTTAGGTGTGTGTGTGTGTGTGTGTGTGTGTGTGTGTGTGTGTGTGTGTGTGTGTGTGTGTGTGTGTCCAGCACCATTAAAGCACTTTAGGACTGTCTGATTTCATTTCTTTGCCCTTCACTGACTTTGTGTCTGTGTGTGTATGTGTGTCCAGGACGATGGAGTGTGTGTGTCTAGGGCGACGAATGTGTATGTGTGTCTAGAATGATGACTGTGTGTATGTGTCTATAAGGATATGTTTTGATTTATGTTCATATAGTGGTATCTTATTGGTGCTATCTATTAAAATGTCACAAATGTGTGTGTGTGCATGCGTGTAGTAAGTGTGTGTGTGTGTAGTAAGTGTGTGGGTGTGTAGTATGTATGTGTGTGTGCGTGTGTGTATAAGTATATGTCCTTTGTTTCTTTAGGTGACGGTCAGGTGATGTTACATCAGAACAGTAAACATCATTGGTGCCTGTGCTGCACTATAAGTGTGTTTGTGTGTGGTCACTGTGCTGTGGTTTACTGCTCCATTAGTTAGGAGAGTTCATTTTTGCCTGTAGAGTGATGCAGCTAAAGCGCTGTGTCATGTTGTCATAGTGATCATGCAGCTAAAGCGCTGTGTCATGTTGTCATAGTGATCATGCAGCTAAAGTGCTGTGTCATGTTGTTATAGTGATCATGCAGCTAAAGTGCTGTGTCATGTTGTCATAGTGATCATGCAGCTAAAGTGCTGTGTCATGTTGTCATAGAGATCATGCAGCTAAAGTGCTGTGTCATGTTGTCATAGTTATGACTGTCATTAATCAAACTTATGTTATCAATCAAACTTGTGCCATCAGTCAAACTTGTGTAATCAGTCAAACTTGTGTGGTCAATTAATCATTTCTCATTCTCTTTAATCATGTGTGTTTTCATGTGTTTAGCCAGATATCCCTGTAGGGGTGTCTCCAGCCTCTTGGGTAAGTGTGTGTGTGCGTGTTTGTATTTTTTGTGTGTATGTGCACATATGGTGTCCAACATACTCCCCTCACCAATGCTCCCGTGTGTTTGTTTGTGTGTGTGTATAGGTGTGTAAGGTTTTATTGTGTAGGACAAAGGTCTTTGACACCTGTGTGACACCTGCTGTTACATTATCTTCATCATGCAAAGTCCACGGGGTCACGTGTGTGTGTGTGTGTGTGTGTGTGTGTGTGTGTGTGTGTGTGTGTGTGTGTAGATTAAGATTAAGTAACTGTACAGACAAACATATGTAAACACATTTTTATTATTGTCACATGCATAGACATACTGGGTAGAGTAGGACATGCAGTGAAATTGCTATTTCTCAGCCTATAATGTGCATGAGGAGGGGGGAATAAAGTCTGTGGCTGTCTGATGAAGGGCAGGGGTAGAATAGGTGATGGGGGGGTAGGGGGTGGAATAAAGTGCATCAAGGGCAGTTGTGGTGAGGTTGGGAGAGAGGATTGGGTGGGGGCTGTGTTAGAAGATGGAGGAGGGGGGCAGAAAAAAGTAAAGCTAATGAAGTGGTATTATGCTCCTGCTTACTCTGTTCTTCTCTGCATATGTACTGTAAGTAAGGCTTTGGACAAAAGCATTTGTTAAGTCTATAGTAATGTAATAGAATGTAATGCATGACACCTGTATGCTGCAGTTGTGCAGTCAGATGCACAAAGCACCAGTATAGGTTAATATCACTTTTATTTTGTCATACACACACACACATTACTGCATGA
>CM050208.1:25902500-25955000 GCA_027475355.1 Coilia nasus
GTGTGTACAAAGAGGACTAAAGTCGACGTTGACGAGGCACATCTGTAGAACACCCTTAACGTGACGCAGCATTGCGCGCGTACAATAACACACGTGTGCAAAGGGAGAGGATGTTCACAGTTGCTTAAATGCCATTCAGCACAGGTGACATAAGTGACATAATTGACATTCCCAGTCTGAACAGAAGGTACTTACCTGCATAAGTCAACACTGTGACTCGACTGTTTTGGCACACCAGGGCTAACTAGTAGGCTAACTAACTGGTAGGCTAACTGGTAGACTTTGAAATGACGATTTTGGGAAAATACTGACCTACATTAAGCTTAACAGAATACACCAAACACTGGCCCACATTAGGATAAAGAGTATAGCACACCCAGTAAGCACAGAATGTCTACAAGCACATATGGCCATGCACTTTTACATCTGAGGCCCTCAAAGGTGATGGATTCTTCATCTTTCACAATGCAAGTGCATTGTGTGTGTGTGTGTGTGTGTGCGTGTGTGTGTGTATGTGTGTAGGCGTGTGTGCGCGTGTGTGGGTGTGTGTGTGTCTGTGTGTGTGTGGGTGTGTGTGTGTGTGTGTGTGTGTGTATGTGTGTGTGTGTGTGTGTGTGTGTATGTGTATGTGTGTGTGTAGGCGTGTGTGTAAGTGTGTGGGTGTGTGTAAGTGTGTCTGTGTGTGTCTGTGTGTGTGTGTGTGTGTGTGTGTGTGGGTGTGGGTGTGTGCGTATTGCATATTACTCACCAGGGCCAGGGGCAGGCCCAGTTCACACAGCAGGACGTTGGAGCGCACCTCTACGGACAGGAAGTTGAGGATGGTGGTGGCCATGAGCAGTGCAGAGGCCAGGAAGTCAGCCAGACCCAGCTGGACCAGGGGCTTCACCTGACACCCCACAAACAACAACAACAACAATAAAAAACAACACTACAAGACCAGCGAGAACAAAATCAACAGCAGCAACCAGCACAGTTCATCTCACAGATTCAAACAGTCATTGTCATAAAGCAAATCTAATAAAGTCACTTCATATAATACTTACATTTTCATTAAATACTTAAATACGAACTGCACTGATACATCGAGTACCACACAATATATACATTAAACATGACCTGCAATAATGCATAGGGTGTCACATCATATAGACATTAAAGGACTCATTCCACAAGAAACCGTTTAGTAGCTGCTCTTTTTGAAATACGATAGGTCACTCCGAGTCTCGTTGCAGCACACATTCACTTAACGAAATATAGGTAAGTATATGTGTTTGTTTAGAACTTGCATTTGGTGTGCTATGGCCGAATGGGCTTTGAATGACTGTAGCCTGTGACTAGCATAGCCGTGAACCTGTCTTTCTCCCTGCTCCATCCTTTGTTTGCAAGACAGAGTTGGCTTAGTTGCTCATAGTTGTTTTAGTTGCTCAAGTTCAGCAGGATATCTCGAAGGTACTAATTTGGGCTTTGACTTTAATTTGGCTTGTCAAACAACAGATCCAAGGCACTCTTCTTTGTGAAAAAAATTAAAAGTATTTAATTTAGATGGCTATTTCATGTTTAAAATTACAAAAAAAAAACTTAAACTAAATTTGCAGTGGGTCAGGGAGCAATGTTCTTAACTTTTGCTTTAGCGACACTGTACACAGTCTTGCTAATAAAGTGCCTTGGAATCTGAGATTGTGCATAAGAGTCCTGGTTCACAGTGTAAATGCTCTGCACGAGTACTTAGCTGGGAGTTAATCTTTGACTCTCAGTGCCTCAGGCCTTTATTGTGTGTTGAGCACAGGCAGACAGGCTGTATATCTCTCACCTCTCACCCTAGCATTAAGTATCTATACCCTCCTGCACTCCCAGCTGTGCTGCCCTCTGCCAAGATTACAGATGCCTGACATTCCTTCACGTGAGGACATGACAGTTCATCAGACATCTATGACTGAGCTGATTACTGCTGATAACTAATGAGAACATGGGCAGTACCATGTTTATCAACATCAATCAGTTGCAGGACACAGACACATGTGAACACATACACACACACACACACACACACCCACACACACACACACACGCTTGCACACATGCATGCATGGACATACACACCCAGATGGACACACACACACACACACCAATGAATTACACTGCCAGCAGTGTCCTGCCAAAGGTTGACATCCAAGACAACCAAGACAACTCCTTCACAACATGACCTGTGATGAGTAAGAATCTGCATCTTACCTACTGAGGGGTCGAGGGGTCAATTCAAATGTGCTGTTTCAAATGCATGAGCTATTTTTAAAGAGAGCTCAGATTTCTGTTGGTGTAGAGACCTTTATCCAGCAGGCATTTACACAGCAGACCTTTACTTTGCACCACCGCTGTTGATTGTCATGTAGGGGTGGATGTGTGCTTTCAGATAATGCCACTCCATAGATAAGGCACATCCTACGCTGAAACGTGAGTGTAAAGCCTACAAAGACACATTCCATCACACCCACACACACACACACACACACACTCATGCATGCACACACAAGCTCACATGCTTATACACACACATGCTCACATGCATACACACACGCACACGTCCACATGCATGCACACACGTCCCCACCCACCTGTTGGTTGAGTTCATGCCTCTTTATGATGGTTACACACACGACAGAGAAGCTTCCCACCAAACTGTAAGATAACAAAAGACATGACATCAAACTCCCATCAAAGCATTAAAGTGGCTTATCTGTTTTTACCAAGCAGTCAACACTACTCTGTGTGACTGAATAACTGCTCCACCACACATAGATGCATTCCAGGCTAATGTTCATGAACACTGAGGAGAAAAAGCAGTAGGTAGATATGATATAATCTAGAAAATATTCCAGCATTTTTGTTTCTACCACAGTATTTTTATAGACTTTGAACCAGAGTTTAAACCAGAGTTTGAAGCCTGGCGGGGTGTGCCATCTATGATTTGGAGTGGTGGGCGAGGCGCTGTCCAGTGTCGTGGTGCTGAAACGAATAGCGATGATGTCTAGAGCATGTAACGGCTATGACGCTGCCCTCCCCGAAAAACAGAGTAAGCCAAGCGAGTCTGGTGCCAGGCTCTGCGCCAGCGTGTGAAAAAGTCTGCATCCACACAAAACCAGTACTGTGCAAGTGCACCTGAACTTGCAGACTAACGCACGTGCATTGTGCTTCTTCTTTGAACAGGCATGACAGTGACAAGTATTCGTAACGTCTTCAACTAAGAAAAGGCTTAATTTACCAGAATATATTTGTTCTCAGTAGTTATAAACACACTAAATGGCTACAGCTGGGTAACCTCGGTTTAGCTGAATAAAAGTATTGGTTCCAAACCGTGCAATTTACACAGGTGGTTTTACTAATTAGTTATTTTATCCAAATAAAATCATTAAATGACGGAAACAAACATCTATTAGGGACATTCGCCTTGAAGAGGGGTCTAACGAAATATATCTAAAAGACAACGAAATAAAAAATATGAACATGCTATTGAGCCTGAAAACAGCCAAGTTGTCTCACTGGTTGAACGGGTTTTCTTGCAGGAACAGATAGTGCTAGAGGCGTCAAACCTCAGTTTCCAATTTCCTATGCAATGTTGTGATTCACTGGATAACCAAGAAAAGTTTCTCGAGAGTCTAATTTCTGTTTTTTTTTTTTTTTTTTTCAAACCAATAATGAGAGGATTATCCTTCTTAGCAAATACTGGAATAAGAAAGATAAAAACTCACCTTAGACTCAAAGTCGTCAGGTACATTAGCGACAGAGTCTCAATCTACGGAGGAAACGAAAGAAGATGAGAAACAAATACCATTGTTTGTATTCATTCATTTGTATTCATTAAATATAATCAATTCACGTTACAGAAAATATTCCGCAGGGTTTTGTCACATCAGTTAATTTGAGTTACACATTCATTGAGGGCAGTCCCTCCAACAGAAAGTATACATTATACCGTTGTTACCCAACCAAAGAGCTGGTTAATACTGTTTGTCTTACTTGCCACTCTTGAAGGTGTGTGGTATTCATTGTCTGGGGTTAACCAGAGTGCTGCAGACATCCACAGTCGGGCTCACCTGTGCTACAGTGTAGCCTATAGCGACTGAGGCGGCGGGAACATCGTCTGCGAGCGGTGTAGCGTCGCTGGTGTTTCATTAACTCACAGCCCGCCCCACGCGACTCAGCGCCTGGACCCTGGACCTTAAATGGATCACGTGTCGCTTTATACCGGCGCAGAGAGACAGACGAGTCACACACCCTGAGCGCCAACTGCTCAATCTGAACCCTGGGGCGTTGGGCTGAGACTTGGCAGGGGACATCGGGGTTTCCTCAAGGCAATAACTCGTGAATACTTAAGGAGAGAAGAGGTGATGACGTTCAGTGGATTCAAAGGCTAATGATTCGAACAAGATTCGAACAATGATTCGAGCAAGATTATGTCATGAATCCAAAACATGGTCTATGCCAACTTATTTTACCCCCACTTAAACAGCAAATAACAACGACGACAATAGCAAGAAGCAAAGATTTATCAGTGTCCATTTTATAAAATATACAGTAATGTGCAAAAGTCTTAGGCAGGTGTGAAAAAATGCTGTCAACTAGGAATGCCTTCAAAAATGGAAGTGTTAATCATTTATGTTCATCAATTAACAAAATGAATGCTTCCTGACATATACAACCAATTTGGTGTAATTGGTTGATCATACACCTGACTGCAATCCTGCAAAATCTCTGACTTTGTGTGTACCCCTGTACACACAAAGTCTTTTCAGCCTTATGGTTGTTTCAGCCTTTCAGCCTTATGGGTGTTTTAACATTACACATGTGGATGGCTAAAAAGATACGGTACTGTCCAAAGATTTAGGCAGGTGCCTTCAAACCAGCATCAGTTCACACACAGGGGTGCACACAAAGTCAGGGATTTTGCAGGTTATAGTCAGTCGGTTGTATATGTCAGGAAGCATACATCCACAGAAGATCTGTGGTAGTTCTTCAAGATGTTTGGCGCAAGCTACCCACCAAGTTCCTTCAAAAACTCTGTGCAATAGACCTAGAAGAATTAATGCTCTTTTAAAGGCAAAGGGTGGTCACACCAAATATTGATTTGATTTAGGTTTCTTTTTTGTTTAGTCATTGCATTTTGTTAATTGGTGAACATAAATGATTAACACTTCCATTTTTGAAGGCATTCCTAGTTGACAGCATTTTTTCACACCTGCCTAAAACTTTTGCATATTACTGTACATTCTCTCTCTCTCTCTCTCTCTCTCTCTCTCTCTCTCTCTCTCTCTCTCTCTCACACACATACACACAAACAAGAAACAAGGGCACACAGAGTTATTGACTGTAACATACAGAGCTACACCCATCGTGCCTAGTCCTGCGTGTGTATGTGTGCGAGCCTACTCAGTCCATCCTAAAGTTAAAAGTTAGTAAGAAACAGGAAACACATTGACCCTGTGTGTGCTAAAGAAAGAATGCCTCTGGTGAGATGAGAGCAGATTGTTTATTATAATGCCATATAAAATGACTATATAGTGTACAGGCTTTGGTGGCATGTGCTGCAGTTATGTGCTCTTTTCAAGATGAAAGTAACCAAAATAAGACTACATTTTGGAATTTCTATAGGTAAATAAATATGATTCTGGTGTGCCATGCAGTGAATATCACTCTGTACTGTACTATGCATATCGCAGTTCTATCAGTGTTTATTGCATAGAGCCTGAGAATCAGTGACAAAATACTGTTTAAGAAAGGTGACCAGATAGACTGGGGATTCCTTCCATGCTATGTGCATATTTAGGACCTAGAATAGTAACACTATATGCGATTCCCGAGGTAGTAATAAAATAGCACTGGGATTCGTGTGTCGTTGGACCTGTGGTGTCATTTTTGTACTTTCGAACGCCATCTGCTGGTGATGTTGCAAACACATGAGGCACTAAATATTATTCTATCTAGCAAATACGAACAGTGCCGAGTTCAAGGCCATGCACCTGTTGGATTCGACTATTTGAAGTCATTCATAAAGCCGCAGACATTTTGAATCATCTTACATTAGATGTCTTAGGAGGGCCATGTCTAAAATGCTCTGTTTTAGCAGGACCGTTCTAGAGACGTTGTTTTTATTTTCATACATTCCACTGAAAGAGTGAACGACGAAAATATGATCTGTGTAAAGTCTGGCTTTAATATTAAAAATGCGGACGGGCCGGCCTTCCTTGAAAATATGCAAGACGTGTGAAGAAAAGCATGTCTACAGGGGGCATGGTGGAGTCTGGTGGAGCTTTTTCGTTGGAGCTTTTTTGGTGGAGCTCAGAGGTGGAAACTTGAGCAGGAAACAACGTCATATCTTCCGCGGTGGCCGACAGGACGTGGCAGCACGCAAGCGCATATCAAAAGACTCTGAAAGACTACGAGTCTTTAACTGATACGAACTCAGATTTGGTGCAGTACTTTTGACACAAACAAGTCAAAACAAGTGTTTCGAAAATGGGGCTTACTATTTCCTCTCTTTTTTCAAGATTATTCGGCAAGAAACAGATGAGGATACTCATGGGTGAGTCTCGCCTAATCAGCTGGATGCTCAAGCTAATAAGCTAATCTGTGTTAACTGTGCTAGCTAGCCACTCCTGGAAGAAGGAAATGCCGGGATGAAGTATTAAGTCATTAAACCAGAGAGCAATCTCAACATTCCACGTTATGATACTTTTGTAAAATTACAAAGGCAATAAATGCCTTGGCGGATTTAGTGACCAGCAAAAGACAAAAATGTGTTAAGTGCGTGAAGGAGCTCTTTCATAGCTAAGTTAGCCATTGTAACCTAGCGCAGCCTGGCGAGCACTAGCTTCTACTACAGAGGGTGTGAACAAAAACAATTATCAAAGACTTTTTACGTTAGCACAACATACGAACTGTTCTTTATCATCCTTTACTTGTAGATGTTTAATCATATACAATATTAGTCCCATCATAACCTTTGCTAATCATTGGTTTAACTGTGACCCGTGTGTAAGGGTAGCTAACAAGTTAGCTAACCCGTTTGGCACTTAGATGAAAGTCCAGCCAAGCTTGAGTCAGTTGTGTGATCATGTATTGTTATCACATCTGTGTTGGCAGTGGGTTTGGACGCCGCTGGTAAAACTACCATTTTGTACAAGCTGAAACTCGGAGAGATCGTCACCACTATCCCAACTATTGGTATGTTGTGTTCCCCGCACATATTTGTATAGACTATGTAATGTGTGGCATGTAGCACCTAACACAGTTGTACGGCATGTTTGTTGCCCACAGGTTTTAACGTAGAAACTGTCGAGTACAAAAACATCTGCTTCACTGTGTGGGACGTCGGCGGCCAGGACAAAATCAGACCCTTGTGGAGGCATTACTTCCAGAATACACAGGTGCGTCCTCTCTGACACACCAACACATACAGACACACGCACACACACACACACACACACACACACTTGTTTTTGCTTACAATATAACACGAAACAGAATACAGAGTACTTGACCTTCATGTAGAACCAAAAGAAATGGGCTAAAATGTACACAGTAAATTGGGTAGACACGTCATCTAAAAAATAAATGTAGAGTTGCACTGTACAGCTTTGTGTAACCAACCAGTTGTTGATGTTAAGGTATGCATGTGTCACTGATCTAGAGCTTATGGATTCTCAGTTGGTGGTGAAGAGGTGTGTGTGTGATCCCCAGTTGAGGGGGTAGAGGTGTGTGTGTGTGTGTATAATCAAGCGTCCTCTCCTCTTTAGG
The DNA here is from genome assembly GCA_027475355.1 of Coilia nasus. Taxonomy (NCBI): domain Eukaryota; kingdom Metazoa; phylum Chordata; class Actinopteri; order Clupeiformes; family Engraulidae; genus Coilia; species Coilia nasus. Next base: position 25,910,292 of record CM050208.1, read on the forward strand.
GTCTGATCTTCGTGGTGGACAGCAATGACCGTGAGAGAGTTGCTGAGTCTGCGGAGGAGCTCGCCAAGATGGTGAGATCATAGTAAAACACCCATGATCACAGTATTGTTAAAGCACACATGATCACAGTATTGTTAAAGCACACATGATCACAGTATTGTTAAAGCACACATGATCACAGTAATGATAAAGCCCACATGATCACAGTAATGGTAAAGCACACATGATCATAATACTGATAAAGCACCCATGATCAAAAAAGATTAAAGGATTATAATAACGCACACATGAGAGAATAATGATGAAGCACACATACGATCATAATAAAGCACATGTTAGTTAGTAAATAAAGCGCATATGAGATCAAAGTTAAGCACACATCGGGTCGTAATTAGATGCACCACATAGTGCTGCATGGTATGACTGCCGCAGTGTGCTGTGAAGTTCAGCACAAAGGGAATTATAGTGGCCCTATGGACTGAATGTCTGTTCTGTTTTATAACATGTAATTATAGGCAAAAAAAGCTTGGACTAAATCTATATGATCGTGCTAATGCTAGTAGCGGTAATAATGAAGCACATATGAGAAGATGGTGTTATATTACTCTAGGGATGGTAATTAAGCAAACACCACACATCACATGAGGTAGTGTTTAGCTTCAGGATGGTGGTCTCAGGGACGGTGTGTGTGATTGTTGATGTTTGTTAGGATGTCTTACTGAAATCTGAAATGTGTGTGTGTGTGTGTGTGTGTTAGCTGCAAGAGGATGAACTAAGGGACGCGGTGCTCCTGGTGTTTGCCAACAAGCAGGACCTGCCCAACGCCATGGCCGTCAGTGAGCTCACAGACAAGCTGGGCCTGCAGAGCCTTCGCAGCAGAACGGTATGATCACAACACACACACACACACACTCACACTCTCACACTCACACATAATATATAATATCGATATTCTGGCTATTAATATCGACACCCCCCCCACCCCCCATTAGCTACCGCACAGAAAAATGCACTATTGATTCTAAACCAAAATGTAGTAAATGTACTGTGTTCAGTGCAAATGTACATTAGCCATATTGTATTATTTTGCACAAATAGTTTTTATAAGATGACTACAGGTACCTAGTGAGACTTGGCACCTTTTCTGTGACATGTTCAGTAAAATAAATTGAACATAAAAATAATATTTGTCTGGTTTTGTTGAGTGAATGACATTGAGTAATAACTTAAGTAATATGTATTGATATCGGAATCGAATTGAATTGCACTGTATCGAAAAACGTATCGTATCGCGAGCCCTGTATCGAAAATCGTATCGAATCGCCATGATGTCCTAGATGATGCCAAGCCCTATATATGTGTGTATACACGTGCACACTTATGCATATTAGCTGGGCCAGCAGAACAGTACAGTCACATCACATATATATATATATATATATACACTCACTCACACTTTCATAACTGTGTAATCCCCTGTGGTTGCAGTGATATGTGCAGGCCACCTGTGCTAGTCAGTGCACAGGGCTGCACTGCACACACACACTCACACACTCATAACGGTGTTCTTCCTGTTGTTGCAGTGGTATGTCCAGGCCACCTGCGCCACCCAGGGCACAGGGCTGTACGAGGGGCTGGACTGGCTTTCCAACGAGCTCTCCAAACACTAGAGCCCGCATGAGCAAGAGGAGAGGAAGAAAGGATAGAAGAGAGAGAGAGAGAGAGAGACTTCCAATCAAGGGACTTGTTGTGGCCTCTCTCTTCCTGCGTTTGAAGGAGTGTGTGATCAGACGAAGGCGTCATCATGAACGACATCAGCACCTCTTTGTCTTTTCTTTATTCTTTTATTATTTGTTTTCTTTTCTACTTCCTGTGTCCCCCCGCCCACCCCTTTAACTGTCCTCCCTGCTTTTAAGAACACCTCATTTTCTATGACTGTAAAAATAGCGCTTTCAAAATGCTCCGGGGCTGTGACGTCATCCATAGCTCAGCTGTCAGAGTGGGGCACCGTGGGTAATGAAGTCTTGGCGACACGAGGCTGTCCCTGGTTGGCCCAATATTCTCACCCTGTGCGTGTGTGTGTGTGTGTGTGTGTGTGTGTGTGTGTGTGGGGTGTAGTTTGATGTTGGGGTGTGTACTTCTGTACTATGTCTGTCTTGGCTAGGGTGGGGATGGATGGATGGATGGATGGCTGGCTGGATGAATGGATGGAAGTGTCTGAGTGAGAATATTGGGATGAAGCCCCCCCCCCCCCCCGCATGGGCCCTAAACACCCCATCTCCCCTCCTGTAAAACATGTGTGACTGTGCTCACACACACTCCGGGGTGGCTTTACAGCGTTCCCTCCCCCGGTGTGTGTTCGTGTGTGTGTGTGTGTGTGTGTGTGTCAGTGTTTCCTGCTGTTGTGTGCTTGCCTCTGACATGACTGAACTCATTAAAGACCTGGAGACTCCCCTCTCTGGACTCTTGACCTTATAGGACTGAAGACTGACACCACACACACCCACCAGGGCCAGCAGTGTGTAGCCCTCAGCGCACATGCGCACACACACACACACACACACACACACACACATACACACACCAGGACAAACGGTCTGCAGTGCTCACCACACACCCTTGCCGTGCCCCCTCTCAGGAGAAGAGTGTAGCACCCAGTGGAGCTGAGGAGTGGACCTGAGCTGAGCTGTACTGAAGGCCAAGGCAATGCAATAATAGCACCCACCTCTCGCCTGGATGCCCCCCCCTCCCATAGTGCTTTCTGTTCCTTCCGCAGGTTCAGACTATAAACAGTGCAAGTGCCTGCCTTACTCTGGTGTCATTTTATAATTGTGGTTTTATCACTTTCATCTGCCCTGTCACTTCTACACTTCTCAGTAAAACATGTAGCCATTGCCTGACATGTCGACTGATGTTTTGATCGCACCCGACTCCTGTGGGTCACAGAGTCTGTTTTAGCACAGGATACCATATCAAGATGAACCTCTGTTTCAGAATTTGGGATTTAGGGCTGTGTGTTTTGAGATGTGAAGCATCCATGAAAGGTGAAATGTCTTCAAGCTTCAAAAAGAAGTCAAGCTGCTTATAACTTGGTTACTTTGATTACCATTCCCTAAATGAATGAGAATCTACACAGACATATGTGTTATCTCTACAGTGCTTTCGTAGGTCTGGTAACTGCTTTCTAACGAATGAGATTATAGGGAGACATATTAACCCTTTGCAGACATCCCATTCAAAAATCAGCTGTGTCTATAATGCACCCCGAGCCCGGCCTATATGGCTGCGCACTGGCTGGACCACTCATCACAGTTTGTGTGTTGGAGTCAACGTGTGAGTGAGTGTGTGTGTGTGTGTGTTTTTTGTGTGGGTAGACCTCAGCCAGCGAATTGTTGACTTGTTCAACCATACCAGGATCCTCACAGGCTCAAATGGTGAAGTACCCTTTTGGGTAGGTTCTCCAAAGGAAAACAAATGACATCTTATGTCATTTCAATCTTGCAGTTTTCTTGCAATTGCACAACCCAGTGATATGTCAACATTAGAAGAAAGCCAAGATGGCTATTTTCAATGATATGAATCAGCATGTACTTCAAGAAAACGAAATTTTCTTTGATAAAGAACCCATAGTGTTGTCAGCACAGAGTCAGACTGACACCTTATGGTGCGTAACAAGAAAAGTCAAGAGCAACACAACTTCGTGTGAAATATGACAAAATTAGTGCTTCTAAAGACCTCTGCCTCTAACTCAAGCAGTATATGTGCTCCAGTAGAACTATAGTTCTTACACTGATTTAATATTTCCCATTTCATTTCATCACCCCCCTTGGGTCTATTGCTCTGTTTAAAAACATCCTTAAACTGCACTGATAAGTGTGTCCACTAGGGGGAGTTTGATGCAGCCTTTGTTGTAGTGGCTGGCAGCTCGGAACGTCATGACAGGGGAACAAACGGCACATTTTTTTCTAGTATACTAGATGAATTATATTCCACTCATCTTGTAATGTCTTGATTTTTATAAGGTCTGTTGAACTATTTATCGATAAACTGCCCCCCGGATTATCGTTGCCACAGTAGATGACTTGTATGATGTGGCCCATAGTTTATATGTGGACAGAGCGACAGAATGCGGATGCGCTGCCTTTAGGGAAGGGAGTTAGCACACTCGTCTCACCCTCCCGTACAGCTTTTCTGAGGAAATGAAAGTAACTCTTGCGGAGGAGGAGCCTTCGATGGACATAAAAAGAACTCGTCGCCTTTGTTAGGTCCTTTCTATCCTGCAGACAAGTCTGCCCGAAGGATTTTGGGTGAGTATCCTACTTTGATTAAAAAAAAACATTCTGCATTTTCCACTTCTGTATTTGTATACTTGTATATATATTTTTATACACCACACGTTACTTATCTGCTGCTTTTTGTTTTATTTTATGTTTTTAATTCTGTCTCTGCTCTTGTATAGTTAGTTCTGTTTGTGTATGTTAACTGCAAGACATCACACACTTGAACACAGGAGGCTTAAAAATCTAATGTTCTGTATGTCCTGCATATGTAATATTTTGACAGTAAAGACTCCTTGAATTATTACTAAAACAAGGAAAAACTCTGCTTATCATTGGCATAATAACGAAAAGAAAGTAGGCTACCTAATATAAAATGCTTAATTACGATGGCCCCCTTTGTACCTACTTAGTATTCTTTGAGGGGAATAACAGGAAATATTTTCTAGTGGAAGTCATGACTTTCATTGTGTGTTTGGGCATGTGAGAGCCACACCTAAATGCCACTTTACCACGCAGGGCCATGGAGGCGTCTTGGTGTCGAAGATGCCATGGAGTCCCACTCTTTCTGCTTGCTCTCTCCTTCTGTGAGTATGCCAATGTGTCTAACTAGCCTCTCATAGAGTCATTCCATAGCTATAGCCTTTAGCCTATAGCCTTTTATAGTTTATCACTTTTTGCTCAGCATGACAAATATTATTTCCATAAGCTGCATAACAGCAGTCTAAGTAGGCTAATACTTGTTGGCATAATATGTAATTTATCATGATTTCCATACAGTGACACAGAATAACATTTAGCCTAATGCTGTTATCCATATCCCATCGTTGTGTGTGTTGGTCTGTTGTGTTCGTGGAAGTGTGTGAGTAACTCAAGGCCTCCTGTGTTTGGCAGGATTTGGGCGTAGTGGAGTGAAATCCCTGCTCCCAAGGGTAGGGCACTGGGACCTTGTCTGCTCAGTCCTGTGATGTCAGTGAGGGATTCTGATTGGTCGAAGCTCCCCTTCGAGGGATTTTGATTGGTCGAGGCTCCCCGTCGGCTCCTGGCCTGCAGGGACGGGTCTCAGTGAACAGCGCCGGGTCGTCATCTCGACCTGCCAATCGCGCATCAGACAAAAAGAAGCAACCAAAACAAACAAAAGCCACCAAACAAAACTTCTCTCTTACTTCCCCCTCCCCGGTGGCTTCTGGTTGTCTGTTGCTTGGTTGGTGGGTCGAGGGGATGGACCTACTCGTAAAACATTCAACCCTAACTTCTCCTTTTCCTAACTGCTGTACGCCTCTTTTCCTAAACAAAAAAAAACCCACAATAAAAACAGAAAATGTCCTGTAACTTAAACCTTTGTGTCTGAGTGTATATGTGTGGTCTGTCTGTTAATGTTTTGTATTCAGAACATCTGACTGTCCCAAAGTAGTTACATTGTATCAATGTCAGGCTGGAATGTTCATGGGAGACACACCACACTGCAGCCTGGGAGCTCTCTAGTCCACATGCTATAACATGCCTCATGTCCTCATGTGATCCAGGCTGACATTGACGTGTGTGTGGCATTTGGCACCTCATATAATAATGATAAATAATGATGATAATAATGATCACATAAAAGGATCAAGAGGTGCCACTAGCCTGCTCTGTTTCAAGAAAGTGTGTGTGTGTGTGTGTGTGTGTGTGTGTGTGTGTGTGTGTGTGTGTGTGTGTGTGTGTGTGTGTGTGTGTGTGTGTGTGGGTGTGCGGCCTTCTGTTGCGCTTTACAGAGAAACGAAACCATAGAAAGGGCTGGGCACACCACACTCTACAACAGCACAACAGACAGATAGAGAGCCATCAGATATATGCAGTGAATTCAGCTACACTCCTGAGTCAAACATTACAAAGATGACAGAGGAGGTACTGAGAGGAGTCATTACATAGCGTCTATACACACAACCCAAATTCAACATGTCCACTCACCCCACTTTATATCATGGGCAAATATATCATTCAAGGGAGGATGTTGTACTTACAAAATAGACCTGAACGTGTTGAATAAAAATGCCAAACCCTGATCTACAAAATATACCTAATGTCTTTATTGTTTAGTTTTACACGTCTCTAATTACATATATCTTTTTTTGTTTGTTTTTTTATGAGCATTGACTACATACATCCACTAGGGGAAACCCGCCCATCTCTAATGGACATTTTGCATTATTATAGCGCAGATTGCCTAACTCGGTGTTGAAACATGACCTGTAGGCCTATGTGTATGGAACCTACTTAACCTATTTAGTAGACGTTCCCATTTAGCCATGGTGTTATTATAACTCACTCAGCCCTTCCCTGGAAGTAAGCAGACATTCAAATTAAGCCACAAGCCACTGTGATGACTCAGTCACTCCTCGCTTTCACAGCTTTTCTGAGGAAAGGAAAGTAACACATCAGTGTTTAGTGTACACTTGTAGCCCAGATGCTTGTGGAGGCGGAGCCTATGGAGGACATAAATAGAACTCGCCACAGTTGTCAGGTCCTCTTTGTCCTGCAGACAAGTCTGCCCAAAGGACTTTGGGTGAGTATCCTTGGCCACTTATATATATTAGATATATTAGAATATTATAACTGCCAGCTATTGGACAAAGAAAATCTTTGAGTTGCTTCTTTACATTTGATTTGAAACCTTTTTTTAATTCTCGGGAATTACATTGAGGGCAGCCCTATTTTCCAATGCAGCCGAGATACAATATTAAAGCATAAACCAATCAGGGGAATACATAGTCTAAAAAGTAACATTTGTAATGATTTTACTAGTATACTTTCTTAATTATAAGTAAATATTCACAGGGCCATGGAGGCGATCTTGGTGTTGAAGATACCATGGAGTCCCACTCTCTCTGCCTGCTCTGTCTTTAAGTGAGTACACGTGTACACTAATAAAGTTTGTATAGTTTATGCTCAGCATAGAAATGTTCTTATAATTGTCAAAAGCTTAAGAATGGTAGCTTTATATGTGTGACATGTACAGTGGTGGTTCACAGTGGTAGAGGAGAGAAGGACACACACACACACTATTCTCAGTGTGTGTAGGACACACACACACACACACACACACACACACACACACACACACGCACACACACACAATTCTCAGTTCACAATTCACAGTTCACAATTCACAATTCACAATTCACAATTCACACACACACACACACACACACACACACACACACACACACACACACACACACACACACACACACACACACACACACACACACACACACCATTCACTATGTGCCAGCTACACACACACATCATTCTCAGTGTGTGCCAAGTACACACTCACACACACACACACACACACACACACACACACACACACACACACACACACACACACACACACACACACACAGTGTCTGCCCATGGACTCACTCAAGCTGCTTGTGTTTTGGACAGGATTTGGACATAGTGGCAAGGCATCCCTGCTCCCAAGGGTAGGGCACTGGGTCCTTCTGGTGTCTGATCAGTCTGGTGATGTCAGGAGGCATTCTGATGTATTGGCTCCCGGACTCCAGGCACGGATCTCAGTGAACAGCGCCGGGTCGGTCATGTTGACCTGTGTGTCAGCTGTCAGAAGCAAGAAATAATGAAGCAATGAAGTAACGAAGCAACAAAGCTCCAAAGCAACAAAGCAATGAAGCAAACGTGTATGTAAATGCAGCCAGTGGCTAAACTAATGGAAAATGTCTCTTTTTTTACCCCAATGGGGGTTTCTGGCTCTGTTGCTTGGTTTAGTAGGTCCAGGGGATGGGCCTACGGTTAAAACAGTCATCCTCAACGTTTTAGCATGATAAATGTATGCCGGTTTTCCCAAACAACAACAATAAACACACAAAAAATCTAAATAAAAACAGCAAAATGTGGTAACTGAAACCCTCCTGTGTGTGTGTGTGTGTGTGTGTGTGTTCCTTCTATGAGCTGTCTTTTGTTCTTGTCTTGCACCATTATTTATTTATTCTGTGTTGTGAATATTCTTCTTACATGTGTTGCACTGGAGTTGCTTTTAGTCTCAAAAGGCTGAACAGTCGTCTGGATCAGCCAATATCTTGCTCAATATCCTGGAAACCTGGTAGGCGTAGGTGATGGCGGTGGGCGGTGATTGTTGCAGACTCCGGTTGCCATTTACTTACAAATGAAACTAAACACAAAGCTGGTCTCTCTCTCTCTCTCTCTCTCTCTCTCTCTCTCTCTAGGCCAACATCAGATATGGTAACATAAGTCATCATACTCAAACCACAATAACACAGCTGCCCTGTGCCATAAAAGTACACGGGTCTGGGTGTGTGCTATGGTGATATGGAAATGTCAGGACAGGACTCCTCAGAACACTGGTACTGTTTTATGACAGGACTGTACGTCATTTGAGTGGGACAGAGAGCAGCACAAGAGAAAAAAAACAACAACACCACACCCCACTCACTAGGAAATTCTAGAACTCACCAGAACATTCTAGGACACATCACAGACTCACCAGGAAGTTCACAAACACATCTCAGAGTCACCAGAATATTCTGTAACACACCCCAGGGTCCATTTTAAAGTACATTAATGCGTATTATTGTACACTTGAGTACACTATTGACAATGTTCACATATCTGATGTAATGAAGTATACTATTGCCTACATCACAGTTTTAACATTTGTTTTGGGTGAGTTATGTCTTATTGCGTTAGGATGTTTGACATACTCTGCTGCATCAATGCAATCAGGGCAATAGTGTGCTGTGCGTCAGGGCCACAGCATAGCGGAGTATTGCAGGATGCGAAACACCTCCACTCCAGTTTCACTTCCCTCGCCTGTCAGACGAACTCTAGCTGAAGGAGAGACCCTTGATGTGTATGTGTGTGTGTGTATGTGTGTGTGTTAGCAATAGCATGTTTCCCTGGTGTGTTGGGGGAACTCCAGCTGGATGACGGGGCATCACTCCCCGTCATCAGCTGTTGTCTTCCCACGCCCTCCCACTCCAGTCAGGAATAACTACTTACGCACACGCACAAACAGACACACACACACACACAGACACACACACACACACACCTTCCCTTTTGTTGGCTTCTCATTTCTCATATGGCATGAGAAAACTTAACATGAGACATACACAATCACACATGCACGCATTCACTCACACCCACACACACACACAGTGATTTTTTTGTCTTTATCTAGCCGTAAACTGGCAGTGACATTAATGCCCTGCCCTTTCCCTGTCTTTGGGCAGCAGCCTCACACAGACAGAGGGATGCAGTCTGTACTACCGCAGTCTTGCTTCTTTCCTGCAGGGGGCTCCACTGAGGCATGCACAGCTGCATGGGCTGCATTAGCCTGGCTATAAGCCTGCCTATGCACTTCCGCTCGATTATTTTCTCCCTACAGTGGTAGTCTGGGTTTGCTTCAGTTGACATGGTTGACTCCGGTTGTATCTTTACCGGACCAATCAGCGAACAGAGGGAGTGTTTGTGAGCGACGACGTCGACCTTGTGCGCTACATTTGAATCCGGGCTAATTACTTACGTCTCGACCAGACATTAGCGATTGGGTAAAGGCAGATCTAATAATTTTAAACTTCAGCAGGGTTTACACCTCCAGGAAGCAAACATTTCTCAATACAGCACAGCCAGACCCTCTGTACGAAATGCAATGTATTACGAGGGGCTGGTTTAGCAGGCCAGTGTTGCATGCCTGTCGAAGGGCCCTCTAAAGACCATGTCTCTTCCAAAGAGCCTGTTGGTGGTGAAACAGTGAATGGTAAAACCACGGTATTGTCTGTCCTTCGGCAGAAAACAAGGTTTGGTGACATCCTGTCGCTGTAAGGTGAGAGTCAGGGGACTACCAACATCAAAGCAGTATACAAGCAAAGACTGTAAAATCCCTCATTAGACTGACAGACTGCCAAACTAGTTTGGTCTCTCAGGTCACTGCCAAGGGCCTCAAAAGCTTAAAGCTGCAATCCTCAATTTATTATCTGTGTTATCTGTGAATGCTGGATTTTGACATGGGCCCCAAAATGCTTTGGGACCTAACAGAAATTCCATCCAATCAAAATTCTGCGTCCAATCAAAATTCCAAAATTGGCCAGGATTTTATTCTGCCAGATTTGCCATCAGCTGTGTGCATCACACAAACAAATTCGCGTGTCATAGTCCCACCCTAAGGCCTCCAACGTCCTTTTATTAAAAATCCAAATATGGTCACCATCATGGATCATCCTCAATTTAATTAAATGTAATAAAGGGAATCTTCTTTGTTTGCCAATCTTCTCCAAAAACCACCCACTTCCCCCCCTGCAGCAGAGATACTCATGTTTGTGCTTTTCCACGGGAACTAAGAAAGGGCTTGAGTGTGTGTGTGTGTGTGTGTATGACTCCTGTGGGCGGTGGGGTGGGGTGGGGTGGGGGGGGGGGTAGAGGGGGTGGTAAGTACTATATATGTGTGCTGCTGTACCACTGAGTGTATGCTTCCATCCCTGAGTGCAGACATGACGTACATACAGAGATCACTTACGGTAAGAAAGACTTTCACACACATATGGCCATAGTTAGATATTAGTTTACTTGCACGCACATAGCCTATGTAAGATGGTAGCTGCTGAACAGTTGTGTGTGTTGTTGAATTACTGAAAGACCTCCCTGTTGGTCTACAGTATTGTTTGCATATCCCAAGCTGACAAAACAGTTATTCATGTGTAATAATATGTGGGTACTAATGCATGTGTATCAATGTGTGTGTATTAATGTCTATGTGTGTGTATGTGTGTGTGGCAGGGGACTACAAATGCTACAGATGGAGATGATGACGTAGTCTGCTCCCAGGGGCGGACCACTACTCCTCATAGCGTTGAGGGGTAGTGAGCGAAGACTGCACCAGTGACACCCCTGATCCTTCACACGGTCCACTGAGGGAGGACACACCAACCACCAACATCTGTCCTATGGAGGACACATCAACCAGCAGGATGTGCTCTACAGAGGACACATCAACCACTAGCATTTGTCCTACGGAGGACACTTCAACCAGCAGCATCTGCCCTACTGAGGACACATCACCCAAGAATATCTCTTCAATGGAGTACGGACAGGACACGTCAACCACAAATATCTCTTTCACAATCCCCTTTTTAAGGACACATCTTCCACCAGCATCTCTCCTACAGTCTACTGAGCGAGCACATTTCTCCCACAATCCACCTAGAGGACACATCAACCACAAACATCTCCCACAGACACCACAAACATCTGAATCACAATCCACTTAGAGGACGCATTGACCACAAGCATCGGAGATGACCAGTAACAAATACAGCATCATGTAAGGACAAACTAATTCAGTCATGACTCTACGTGCATGCTTTACTTACCCAGATTAGTGCCACAGACAAGTCCTTCTGTCTCTCTCTGTCTGCATAGTATGCATACCCTATGCAATATATTAACAGGATGGTTAATTTGCAAACTCATTGTCTTTAAGCTAAAGTGTCAGTGTAAGATGTTTTGCTTAATCAGTGGTCTCAGCCACTTTACCTGTGTTGGTGTAAGATATTCTGCTGTAGCAGTGTTGGTGTAAGAAATTCTGTGTGACCCATGGGTCTGTTGGGTTGGGTTGGGTCGGGTCATTGGTATTGGTTTACTTGGTTACGTGGCCGAGGAGTCACTGTGTGCCAGATGGCTAACATTTCTGCCCCTCCCCTAACTTCACATCACCACAAAGAGGTGTGTGTGTGTGTGTGTGTGTGTGTGTGTGTGTGTGTGTGTGTGTGTGTGTGTGTGTGTGTGTGTGTGTGTGTGTGTGTGTGTGTGTGTGTCTGTGTCTGTGTGCATGTATGGCCCTGTGTCAAGTCTCATGCCGACTTAGGTGTGTGTGTGGCACTGTCTCTAGTGTGTCACTAGTCTGTCACTAAATGAGTTTGTGTGTGTGTGTGTGTGTGTGTGTGTGGCAGGGAGCAGACTATTTAGAGGCCAAGTGGTGTTCAGTGAGGCCACAGGGAAACACTCCTATGCTGTGTTAATAAACCCCATCCCATCTATGCAACTCTCAGTGTGTGCTGTGGATTCAAAGAGTGTGTGACTGTGTCTGTGTGTGATTAGCTGAGTTTCTATCCAGGAAAACTCGTTGGCTTGATCCTCTCAGGCCAGATGTCTTCATTACAAAGTATGACTGATCTTAACACACACACACACACACACACACACACACACACACACACACACACACACACACACACACACACACACACACACACAAAGTAACTTTTCAGGGCCATCTGAAGCAGGCTCACACATACACTTTCTCTCACACACACGGACACACACACACACACACACACACACACACACACACACACACACACACACACACACACACACACACACACACACACACACACACACACACACACACACACACACACACACAAAGGAACTTTTCAGGGCCATCTGAAGCAGGCTCATCCACAGGTAGTATCCTCTGAAATTTTACAGAAACATGCACCAGAGTTGTAATATTATGCAGAAGTTCTGACACTTGAAACTTCCCTATGAAAGTCCCCTATGAAACTGCGTGTGATTTAGTGACTAGGTAAAAGCATAGTTGCAGACATATTAGCTGGAGAGTGCTTTGGTGAGAACCAGTGGTATGGTTGTTTACTGGAAGGAACTGTTTCATTCACTCTGTGTGTGTGTGTGTGTGTGTGTGTGTGTATGCATGTCCCTGTGTGAATTCTCATGCTGCTGAAGAAGTGTGTGTCACTAAATGTGTTTGAGGCTTTCTCAGTCAATGTGTGTGTGTGTGTGTATGTGAGTGTAAATCTCTGAGTGTATGTGTGGATTTGTGGTGGGGTCAAAGGTTTGTTTGTGTGTGACATGAGCATCAGTCTATGTGTGTGTGTGTGCGTGCATGTGTGTGTGCACGTGATTTCTCGACAAAGATAGACAGAAAATGAAAGAATAGCTAGGTAGTGTTTCCATGCCCCTGTACTTAATGGTGATCAGGTAGGATTCCAGTGAAAGACTCTATGGTATTCATTGTTGTAGTGCTATATTAATGCACTGTTGCAAATATGCATTTGTTATGGTGTTATAATAATACATATGAGAATCCAGCATTGTTATGAAACTATATTAATTCACTTGAGACATATGAATTGTAATGGAACTATAATAGTACACTTGAACATGGATTTACAGAAATGTAGGCTGTTCCTAAAAAGACAAAGACTTTGTAGTGTTTCTACAGAATGTATTCAGGCCACTGGGTGTATATGTGTGTGCACGAGGATGTGTATGTGATGTTTTTGCATTGTGACCATAAATAGAACATATTCATCTACTGTAGCCCTGCCTATCTCTGCTATGCAGCTGTGGTGCGGGGATGTCCTGCGGAAAGCACCTCACCTGTAAGATGTGAAACAGGTTAGGGCAGAAGATTGAGCAAGGTAAGTCAAATTTATTTCATACATAGAGGCAGTTCAATGTGCTTAACAAAAGTAAAAACGAACAATATGCAGAATGCAGAATAAAACATGTAATTAGTGTAAAACGATAAAAGTAAAGGACATTTAATTTTAAAAAAAGTAATTAAAGGGAAATCAATATCAGAAAGCATCTGACAACAGTTTGGTCTTACTGTAAGTCTAGATTTAAAACTGGCAACAGTAGGAGCATTTTTTATGTCTTCGGGAAGTTGGTTCTGACAGCAGGTTTTACCAAGAGATTTTTCTGCTGTGATCTTGCACACTTATCACACACAGAAAGAGTAAACTGTTTGATGATAGCTCTAGTGTTTACCCCATGTTGATGTTACCATGTGCCTACAAATAGCTAAGGTAATTCAGTATCAAATGTATTCTTCACTTCATTTGCATTTGAATGGCTGTACCAAGAGCCAGCAACAACTGTGTGTCCTGCCATGGTTGTTTTGAAAAACAGAATGAAAACTGAAAACTGCAGGCAGGTGTATTTATCTCCGGTGCACGTGTCATTACAAGTCATTGTACACGCCCAGTAATATGCGTGGCGTAATGTTATAGTGCCACTAGGCTACGCCTCCTGAGCAGAAGAGGGGTCCAAAACACACCGCTCTTACACATTGCTTTTCCGGGGTAAAGTGCTGTGTCGTTTGCACACGCCACCCCGAGTCCGGCAGTGTGAAAACGGCTTCTTTAAATGGCTAGTGTCCCTTCTCCTTCAGATGCAGATGTATTGCTGAAACCTGTTCTGATGCGGTTGCCCTCCTGTGTGGCACCATGTGTTTGCAAAGTGGTTGTTTAGTTTCCCCAATATACAGATCTGGGCACTCTTCACTGCATTGTACTGCATAAAGCACGTTGTTGAGGTTTGTCTTGGGGTTTTGTCCTTGGGGTGGACCAGTCTGTCTGAGGGTGTTGCCAGGCTTGAAGTATACTGATATATTCTGAAGTATTCTTCATATCTAGGGCTCTGCCATGTGATTACTTCTGTTGTTTTTCTTGGTGTCAGTCGGTGTTTTGGTTTCTTTTTCCTGTTTTCTTTCAGTCTTGATGAATGCCCAGTTGCGGTAACCACAAGTTCTTAGAGCCTATTTGATGTGTGCATGTTCCTTCTCTTTTCCTTCTGCTTTGGAAGGGATGCTGTCCGTCTGGTGTTGTAGGATTCTGTGATGAGAGTCAAAGACTAGGTATTGGTCACTGTGTATGGGTTTCCTGTAGACCTCTGTGACGAGGCCTCCATCCTCTCTGGCAAGGACCTCACAATCCAAAAATGGTACTTTTCTGTCTTTGGTGTCCTCCCTGGTGAACTTGATGTAGCTGTTAACTGGGTTGGTGTGTTTAGCGAAGGCCTCTACTTCTTGGCCTTTGATCTTACAAAATGTGTCATCCACATATCTAAACCAATGGCTGGATGTTGCTCCTTTAAATGAGGTCAGTGCTCGGTTCTCCACTTCCTCCATGTAAAGGTTCACCACAAGGGGTGAGACTGGACAGCCATGCTATTGTCTGTAGAATTCCCCATTGTACTTGAAGTAGGTCGCGGTGAGGCAAAGTTCCAAAAGGGAACAAATTTGGTCTGGGGTGAGGTTGGTGTGGAGGGGTGTGGTCTACACCTCCACCTCCAGTGATACAGAGATATAGCTCCTGGTTTCCCATCATCTGTCCAGAAGCCTTTTGGATGAAAGGTGAAATGTCTTTAATTTACACAGACAAGATGGAGGACAGTTTATCTGATGCGATAGAAAAGTATATCTAAAAGTCATGAATAAAGTGAATAGATTCTATGCAAGGTGGAACTAGACTAAAGGTTAAGACTCTGTGCACAGTAATAGATTAAACTGGTTTGCTCAAACTGAACAAGTTAGACGGTAAGAGCTGAGGCAATTATCGAATCGTCTCTTTAACTAAGATTTTATACCTGATTACAGGCTTTTGTTGAACATTTATTCCTTCAATAGAATCCCTTAAGGGGAAAAAAAATTACAGAAACTTTACATAGAGTAAATCCTTTTCAAAAGGCCTAATCCCTAAACTTAAATTCTGAACAAAGAGAATATTATATAAGTGTGCTTTCTGGTATGTATGCTTTAAAGTATTTTTGAGCTTGCAAATAAAAATAATCTTGTCGTGGTGACAAGGTGAAAAGACAAAACTTGCCCCAGCATTCTTAAAACCACAAGAGACATAATTACACCAGACCAAAGGTAAGACCATCAGTTCAATAAGTCTTTTGATGTGCTAGATGCAGATCTCAAGGCGAGGTAACGAATTGAAACTTTTTTCGTAGAGTTCTTTCCATTTGTGATTTTGTGATGTGATTTTCTTGGTAAAACCTATTAACCTATTAAGTGAATCCTATTAAGTAAAACCAGAACACTTATTTTTTAAAACTAACTCATTTAAAATAGCGGAAGCCTTACCGACTAAAAATAAAATTAGGTGAAATTGTCAAAAGGTTATTTTGTTTTTTAAATGGTAATGCAACACAGAGGCAGATACAGACAGACAGACAGAGTGTGGTGTGCCCAGCCCTTTCTATGGTTTCGTTTCTCTGTAAAGCGCAACAGAAGACCGCACACCCACACAAACACACCCACACACACACACACACACACACACACACACACACACACGCACACACACACACACACACACACACACACACACACACACACACACACACACACACACACACCACACACACAGACACAGACTGTGTTGTTGGCTGAAATAACACATGCGCACACACACACACACTTTGTGTGCATGGCATGGGCATAGTTAAATGTGTGTGTGTGCACAGTGTGTGTGAGTATGTGGATGTATGTGTAGTGTGTGCATGGGCATAGTTAAAGGCATGTGAGTGTGTGCGTGTATATATATGTGTGTGTGAACGAAGGTGCAGTTCTCAAGTCTTACTGTGTGTGTACGTGTGTGAACGAAGGTGCAGTTCTCCAGTCTTATTGCCTTGGTTCTCCTCTCATCTCCTCTGCTACTTGTACGCTTACATTTTCATCATGGTGAGAATGACATTTTACTATATAGTTACTATAATAGTAATTGAAATCTTTTTTACACATGATGTACCTGACTGGGTAGTTTTTGTCTGTATCTGTTAGTCATGGCTGCTGTTGAGAATATACCAATAACAGTGCTTAAATTGGCCTTTGTATGGAGCCCTTCTGTACTCACAGTGGTCAATAATGTACTCTATTGTATTGCTATAAATAGTGTAGCAGAGGGAGCTCAGCTCTGGCTGGCTGTATTGCCGAGTGCAAGTCAGCCCTAGTCAGTCTTGTGATACGAGGAGTGTCAGGGTGTTGTGGCTATATCATTTCTATTTTTATGTTTAGCTTTTTTGTATAACTTTATACAAAAAAGCTAAACATGAAAATAGAAATAATATAAATCTATGTTTAGTGTGTTACCTTAACATGTTTATGTTTTGAAATATATACAAAAAACTTACAACAAATAGACTATAGAAAAGCTCTCAGAGAGCGCAGACCTCCACCAGGGCATAACATTACATTACATTACATTACATTACATTACATTTAGTAACGCTTTTATCCAAAGCGACTTACAAAAGGAGGACACAATAGCTAGCAGATGTGTAGAGAACATTGAACAGATGTGTAGAGAACATTGAACTGGACCAATGTTCTGCACCAGAACATTGAACTGGGCAGCTCAGATCACCACCATAATCTAATCACTTTTAAATTAGCCCATTTTTGACCTACCCTGAACATTTAATCAAAATCCATCCATAACTTTTTGAGTTATGTTGCCAACTAACTAACTAACTAACTAACTAACTAACTAACTAACTAACTAACTAACTAACTAACTAACTAACTAACTAACTAACTAACAAACAAACAAATGGCGATGATTACATAACCTCTGCTGCCGGAGGCAAAAAGAACAAAAGAGTGGTGAAAAAAGAGGAAAGGGCAGGGGAATAGAAGGGGATTATTGAGGGATGGGGTGAACCAATACCTGAAACCCTGTTGTTATGAATAATGAATAATTCTGTGTATCTTTTGGGTGTTTGAGTTTGTGTAATGCATCATGTTATAGACTAAATTCTAGTACTTTCTCTTTCCACGTCATGTGCCTTAAAGCTATCATACGCAGAGCGCTGAAAAACTTTCCACGTACTTCAGTTTGATAGATTATTCCCATGTAGTTTATGGAATTAATCAATCCTTCATATTAAGAATAAACTTTCTGATAGATTATTCCCCTGTAGTTGTATGGAATTAATCAATCCTTTAAACTGTAAAGGTTACTTTACTACCTCACAAAAAGTTTACAGCTGAACATAAAAAGAAAAGACAATGTTTTCCATATTTATCAGGTGTAATAAAAATGCTTATTTCCTATAGCACATTTGCCCCCAAAAATGTAATAATTTAGTCTTTGAAATGCAGAAGCACTGCTGTCCATCCTGTTTTGTGACTTTTCCTCTGTATAAGTGACAATTTTCCAACCAGTTCTCTTTTCATTTGGAATGCAGTTGGGCTTACCTTACCTTTACCTTTCATACAAATTATTATTCAGGAATTTGTGCTGCACAGTAATAATTTATGTTTGGTTTCATCTTATGGGTCTCGTCTAGTCAATATCTGATAGGGCATAGCACCACCTAGTGGAACAACAGGTATTACTTAGTGTCTCAAAATGTCCTCTGTGGTAGGTGTCACAAAAAATTCTCCCTTCTAAACTTGTTGTCAAAACCCAGTGCTTATATTACATGGTCAATGTTATGCTATGACTTCAATTCCAATACCACTCTTTGTTCAGGCAGCTGATGAGGAGGATGACGATGAGGAAGATGACTATCATGATGGTGATGATGATGATGGTGATGCTGATTGTTGAAAATCCGCCGCCAGGGGTGGACCACTGCTTCCTGTAACGGTGGGCTTGTGCACCATTTCATAATAAGCCACACAACAACAGATGTCAGGGACAGAATAGAAAACCATTATTATTTTGGCTTTGTTGAAATGAGACAGGTTGTCCCTTTCTACAGAACTGTCATGAGTGTAAAACATGGCTGTGCCCTCTTTAATTTAGAAATCTTGAATTTAGGAATAACCACTTAGGCCAAAAGACTGTGATATAATTTTTGGTAAATCAACTAGAGTTCAATTGTGGGTGCCAAAAGAGCACCGTTTAGCCAGAATGGTCCATTTCAATCCTTAATCTCATTCCAGGTTGTAATTAGGCTTCTAAAATTGCATTTGAGTTTATTAAATGATTTATTAAATGAGTTTGTTAAATCAAAAGCACATCACTTCACTACTTCACTCAACCATTCTACAGTATGTCCACTTGAAGAAAAGTTTAGTTAAGCAAAGTAATAAAAGTCTAAATAAAGTACATTTGAAAATGTAATGCAGTGTGTGTGTAGATGGAATGACTGTCAGTATGTTAGAGAAAACAAAAAAGACAGTGAGCTAAAGGGGGAGGGGGGGGGGGGGGTGTAAGAAGGAAACCCAAAATAGTGCCTGCATGAACAGAAAGAAGTGGATTCTGACTGAGAGAGGGAATTTATCGCATAGCCCCACCCCAAGTGCAGGTGTACCCAATAGCCTAAGGAGGAACCCAGGCCTAGCCCTGCCCGTGCACTGGCAGTGCTGGGCCTGAAAGGGGGCTAAGGTAGACGTAACATTCCTGCCCCCTTTCCTCTTCCTACTTCCTCCATCTTAACTCCATCCCGATGTCTCCCCTTTCTTTGGTAACAGGGGCCAGTGGGCAGAAGAGCAAGACCAATAGATGGCAAGGACAGACACATCACCCTGGAATGTTTGTGGAATCTATCCAAAAAATCCAGGAAGAAGAGGAGATGGTAACTCAACATGACCATTGGTCAACATGACCAACTGGGTTAAATAAAGGAAGATTTTTTTTTCCAGAAAACCCAAGAAGAGGAGGAGATGGTCAATCTTAAGTGTTGCCTTTCTTCTTAAGAAGCGGGGTGTGATGGGAGTGACCATCACTAGAGTTGTGGATGTGCTCTGACTGCCATCCCAACGAGCCTTGCCTCCGTCAGAGCCCCTGTTTGGTACCCTGGAGACCAGGGTTCGAAGCCGGGTGGGGTGACTTCTCCTCCCCTTCGCTACAAATGGTGTCAGAAGTGGGATGGCTTGCCGTGAGGTCATCGGAGGTCCACCCATTGTGTGTGAGCCATATGAGGGACCCCAGGGTTAGTTTGACCCCAGTGATTGCTGAAGCATCAGTATGTGGGGCACCCTGGATGGGAGAAGTATGGTGGGAGATGCGTGAGGGACACCTGAGTGTGTGAAGCGCATGGCTGCGCCTCCCACTAGAGTTGTGGGTGTGCTCTGACTGCCATCCCAACGAGCCTGGCTACCCGGAGACCGGGGTTCGAAGCCGGGTGGGGTGACTTCTCCCCTTCACTAAACGGGGCATGAGTGCTCCTTGAATCTTGAATCTTGAGTGCTTTCAGACTGCATTATGGGTCTTAGAAAATACCTCTGATTTGTCTATAAATAGTGTGCTAATTAAGTTAACACTACTTACTAAAGCACACATTAAAGTTAAATGTTGCTTACTTACTAAAGCATGCATTAACTTAAATATTACTTACTTACTAAAGCATTGCACCTATTGGCTGACCTCTTTTACTTGGTTGTGTGGTGGGGAACTTGATATGATGTGATCATTTAGCGTAGCATCTGAATGCTTGCTGCCCTTCAAGGGCCATGAGGCATTCAAGTGTCTGTCTGCTGATCTCAATGCTGATGACATGTCTGCTAGGGCCACACAGAAACTCCCCAAATAAACAATAACATAAAACCTTAAGTCTGGACTTGTGTCTTCTGTGTTTGGATGTGAGAGTGAGAGTTAGGGCTAAAATGGGGGGTGGGGATGAGTAGCTGTGCTGACATAGGCTTATATAACCCAGCTTACTGTGATGTGTGTGTGTGTGTGTGTGTGTGTGTGTGTGTGCTGGATAGCGCTTATGACAGCTAATAAGGCTTAAGCACCTGAAGATGGGTCAGAGTACTGGTGTGCACACACAGCAACACACACAAACGCACACACACACACACACACACTCGGGATACACACACATGCGGAGCAAGATGCCACGAGCCCTGCCAGCCTTAGCCCCCTCATCGCCATGCTGAACACAAGAGGACATGGACAAGTGAGCTGATAGAAAGGCATGTGTCCATCTGCACACACACACACACACACACACACATAGAGTAGAAACATGCAGGACACACACACAGACAGGTGAGTAGCTGGAAACGCGAAAGCAGAACATGTGTTGCTGAAGAAGGGTACTCTGTTGGCCAAGGCGCTACTTGGTTTGGTCATGCTAGAAAGGCTCTTTAGTTACTTTTAGACTTTTAGAGGTCGGTCTGGATATGTTAATCAGAACACCACAACACATTGCAACACCTTTTCACATACATTAATGTTGTTTTTGATGTAACAGAATCTCAATTCAGATCTGGACTGAACCATTTCTACCTTGTGAGTGAGTCTTGTGAGTGCATGCCAGCCAACTACATCTGTTACTTAGCACGCTAGCAACCTCCTAGCTCAGATAATGGCTTGGTAACTAGTCAACACAGATGCTCACACCCACATTCACATGCTCTCTCGCTCACACATTTGATGTGCACACAAGCTCATTGTTGGCCCTACTGGCTAACACCAGCACACACAACACAAAGAAATGTTAGTTAATATATAATGTGTTGAGTAATAGATGAAAGAATTAATGAAATGTGCTGTTGCCATGGTAGATGTGTTAGTAGATCCTCTAAACTGCTTTGTTTTGGTTTTGTTTTTTTCCTGTCTCCTGTTCTCTCTCTCTTTTTCTTTCTCTCTCTCTCTCTCTCACACACACACACACACACACACACACACACACACACACACACACACACACACACACACACACACACACGTGTCTGCTGTACTGCAGTGATGTGTTTCTGCTAGTCCTCCAGGAGTAGTGTTCCCCCACCTCCTCTTTCTCTCTCCCTTGCTCCCATTTTCTGCTCCCTCCTTTCTCCCATCCCTGAGCTCCTATCTACCTATCCTCTCCTCTCTTCATCTTTCTTCTCTCCTATTCTTTCCTCTCCTCCCTTCTCTCCTCCTTACCTTTCCTCTTTTCTTCTCTCCTCTTCTGTCAACCCTGTCTCCTCTCCTCTCTCCTACTCTCTCATCTCTCCTCTCCACTCCTCACCTCCTGTCTTCTTGTAACCTCCTGTCTCACCCTACCATCTCCTCCACCTCCTACTCTCCTTTGTCTTATCCCTCTTCCTGCCCTCTCCCCTTCTCACCTCTCTCTTCCTCTCCTTTCCCCCTTTCCTCCTCCTCTTTTCCTCTCCTCTCACCTCTCCTGTCTCACCCCCTCCTCTCCTCCCCCCCTCTTATCCTCTCACCTCTCTCTTCCTCTCTTCTCCTGTTTCACCCTCCACATCATCTCTTCTCCACCCTCACCTCTTTATTTTACTCCTCTCCCCCTCTCCTCCTTTTGCCTTCCTCTCCTCTCCTCTTCCTCTAATCTCCCCCCTCCTCTCCCCCTCTTTTCCTCTCACCTCTCTCTTCCTCTCTTCTCCTGTTTCACCCTCCCCATCATCTCTTCTCCCCCCTCACCTCTTTATTTTGCTCCTCTCCCCCTCTCCTCCTCTTGCCTTCCTCTCCTCTCCACTCCCTCTAATTTCCCCCTCCCCTCCCCTATCCTCTCCTCTCCTGTCTCCCCCTCCACATCCCCTCCTCTTGCCCCTTCAGGGTGAGTATGACCGGCCATGTCCCTGTGCCGCGCCCATCCTACTCCCAGACGAGGGAGCGCCTGGTGCGGGCCGTCCCCCCTCGCATCATCTGCCTGCTGGCCTGTGGGGGCCGCGACTGCCGCTACGAGGGGCCCTCCTGCTGGAAGCAGAGCCAGCAGGTCATCAGGGGCATCTTCTCCTCCTGGTAGGGAGAGCCAGTTTCTATCACTATGTGTGTGTGTGTGTGTGTGTGTGTGTGAGTGTGTGTGTGTGTGTGTCTAAGCAGGGTCAGCAGGTCAGGAGGGGCATCTTCTCCATCTTGTAGGGAGAGCCAGTTTCTATTGCTATGTGTGTATGTGTTCGTGTGTGTGTGTGTATGTGTGTGTGTGTGTGTCTGGACCTGCTGGAAGCAGAGCCAGCAGGTCATCAGGGGCATCTTCTCCTCCTGGTAGGGAGAGCCAGTTTCTATCGCTATATGTGTGTGTGTGTGTGTGTGTGTGTGTGTGTGTGTGTGTGTGTGTGTGTGTGTGTGTGTGTGTGTGTGTGTGTGTGTGTGTGAAAGAGAAAGCAGAACCAGCAGGTCACCAGGGGGATTTTGTCCTCATGGTAGGAGGAACTGGTTTATGTGTTTTTTTCTCTCTCTCTCTCTCTCTCTCTCTCTCTCTGTCGTTCTTTCTCTCTATCACTCTGTGTCTGTGTGTGTGTGTGCGTTTGTGTGTTTGGTGTCACAACCTCACAGAAAAAAACGTCCATCTTTTCTATTTTCCGCACTATTATTTTGCATAGTCTTTACACCCAGATTTGATAAGGCCTATTCCCATTGTAACAGTATGTGTGTGTGGATGTTTTAGGAGTGTGTTTTGTAGTCCTTCACAGACACGCACACACACAAACACACACACACACACACACACACACACACACACACACACACACACACACACACACACACACACACACACACACACACACACAAACACACTTCTGTGAAGGCTCATCCAGACTTCTCTGTATTCTCTACAAGGGTCACCGATGACATTGTTGCCATGGCGAGGCCATCCACTCATATTATTAAGAAATACAATATCGTAGAGCAGTTTCACAAGTAAGTATTCTGACAGACACACACAGACACACACTGCTATGTACAAACTAACTATGGACTATGGCTCAATTTCACTATGACATTCACATAAATGCAGGTATATTTTCATAAGTACCTTAATCAAACAGCATGGTGTATAATGGCCTATAAGGCATGTAGGTGAATCAGACCTCATGTTCTGGTAAGTGTTTGGTCCTGGTCCAGTCTCAGGCTACCTGACCGCTGAGGGTGTGTGTGTGTGCATGTGTGCATGTGTGCGTGTGTGTGTGTGTGTGTGTGTGTGTGTGTGTGTGTGTGTGTGTGTGTGTGGTCACTGGTGCAGTCTCAGGATACCTGACCACTGTGAGGACTTTGGCCCATCAGAGACGGGGTGTGTGGGTTTGTTGATCCCCTGCAGCAGGTTGTCATAGTAATGTGTGTGTGTGTGTGTGTGTGTGTTCCGCAGGCTGAACATCAGGTCGCTCATCAACATGCAGTTGCCAGGGGAACATGCCCGCTGTGGCCCAGGGCTGGAGCTCAGTGGATTCACATACTCACCCCAGACCTTCATGGACAACCAGAGTAAGACACACGCACACACACGCACACACACACTCTGGACATATACTGACCCCAGACCTTCGTGGACAACCAGAGTAAGACACACACACATACTCAACCCAGACATTCATGAACAACCAGAGTGACACACACACACACACGCGCACACACTCACACATATTCACCCCAGACCTTCATGGACAACCAGAGTAAGACACACACACATACACACACACAACATATACTCACCCCAAACCTTCAGGGACAACCAGAGTAAGACACACACACACACACGCACACACACACTCTGGACATATACTGACCCCAGACCTTCGTGGACAACCAGAGTAAGACACACACACATACTCAACCCAGACATTCATGAACAACCAGAGTGACACACACACACACACACGCGCACACACTCACACAGGACACATATTCACCCCAGACCTTCATGGACAACCAGAGTAAGACACACACACATACACACACACAACATATACTCACCCCAAACCTTCAGGGACAACCAGAGTAAGACAAGACACAAACAAACACACACACACACACACACACACACACACACACACACACACACACACACACACACACACACACACACACATACACACACACACACACACACACACTAACTGCCTGACTGCCTGGCTGTCTTCTGTCCTAGTCTACTTCTATAACTTCGGCATGCCAGACTTCGGGGTGTCGTCTCTGGTGGGGATGCTGGATGCTGTGAAGGTTCTGGCGTTTTCCGTCAGGGAGGGCAAAGTGGCCGTGCACTGCCATGCTGGGCTTGGGCGCACAGGCAGGTCTTTTGCATCCTCAACCAATCAAGCCTCACACACACACACATACAAAACTATAAATACCACTGTACAGCAGCCACACAGAAAATCAGTATAAACACCATGACATTGCCAAATTGACTAATACTGATGTTGTGTTACTTGGTCTCTTGTGTGTGTGCGCATGTGTGTATGTGTTGTCAGGTGTGCTGATAGCGTGTTACCTGGTCTACACGCTGCACATCAGCGCTAGTGAGGCTGTGCACTACGTGCGCATCAAGCGTCCGCGCTCCATCCAGACGCGCTCGCAGATCAGCCTCGTCTTCGACTTCGCCCGCCTGCTGGGCAGCCAACTGGTGGTCTACCCCTCCCTGTCGCTGCGCCATGGCGCCCCCTTCAACCTGGGGGGGTACCTGCGGCGGCAGGCCATGATCCTGCATGGCTCGGAGGCACGCGCCCTCTCACACACACCCAAGATCCTCCACCTGCTCTGTTGCCAGCTTACCGCCATCGCCCTGGGCAACGACAGCCCCGATGAGGTTAGAGGGGAGGCCGGGGTCGGGGTGGGCGAGGAGTTATGTGATAAGACTGCCTAATGCTAGAGAGCTCAGCCCATATGTCCACTAAGCCTGTCATCATACAACAGGGCCACTAACACACTCATCCCTACCACAGGGCCAGTTACACACTCATCCCTACCACAGGGCCAGTTACACACTCATCCCTACCACAGGGCCACTAACACACTCATCCCTACCACAGGGCCAGTTACACACTCACCAAATGACAGGTAAACTAACACATTCATTAAACGACAGGTCGACTAAGCCCGTCACCCCTGGTGAACGCCACTAACCCAATCACCCCTCGACAGGTCAGCTAACACACTCATCCTCACCGCAGGGCCAGTTACACACTCACCAAATGACAGGTCAACTAAGCCCATCACAACTGGTGAACCCAACTACCCCCACCCCCCTGGTGACTCCACTAACCCCGTCACCCCTCGTGAACCCCACTAACCCCATTCACCCCTGGTGAACCCAACTACCCCCACCCCCCTGGTGACCCCACTAACCCAGTCACCCCTGGTGAACCCCACTAACCCAGTCACCCCTGGTGAACCCCACTAACCCCATTCACCCCTGGTGAACCCCACTAACCCATTCACCCCTGGTGAACCCCACTAACCCAGTCACCCCTGGTGACCCCCACTAACCCAGTCACCCCTGGTGAACCCCACTAACCCTGTCACCTCTCGACAGGTGCAGGAGGAGCTGGACCGGCGGGTGGCCATCTTGTCGCTGCAGCGTGCGGTGCAGGAGACGCTGGTGCGCAAGCAGGCACTGCTGCGGGAGGACTGGGGCATGCGTTGCTCCTCCTCCTCCTCGCTCTCCTCCTGGGACGACCCCTTTGGCTTCCTGCAGCGCAAGAGGGAGGTGCTGATCAACAAGCGCTCCTACAGCGACGGGGACCTGCGCAAGATCACCCTCAGCGAGGTGGGACACACACACACACACACACACACACACACAAGAGCACACTTAGCGAGGTAGGACACACACACACAGACACAAGAGCACAGTCAGCGAGGAAGGACACACGCACATACATATACAAGATCACCCTCATACATACACACACACACACATACATGCACAGGCAGCGAGGAAGGACACACGCACATACATATACAAGATCACCCTCAGCGAGGTGGGACACACACACACCCACCCCCACACACACAAACACACACACACAAGAGCACACTCAACGAAGTGGGACACACACACACACAAACAGACACACAGACACAAACACACTCACACAAACACACATACACAAGAGCACACTCGGCAAAGTGGGACAACCACACACACACACACACACACACACAAGCACACTCAGCGAGGAAGGACACACACACATACAAGATCACCCTCAGCGAGGTGGGACACACACACACACAAGAGCACGCTCAGCGAGGTGGGACACACATACACACACACCAACACACACACACACGCACGCAAGAGCACGCTCAGTGGGGAAGGACACACACAACAAATCACAGTCATACTCAGTGAGGTAAGACACGGACACAACCAATCACAATCCCTTTCAGTGAGGTAAGGCACACACACAGCCAATCGCAATCTCTCTCAGTGAGGTAAGACACACACACAACCAATCAAATCACACTCATTGAGATAACACAAACACAATCACAATCTCTCTCAGTGAGGTAAGACACACACAGACAATCACAATTACACTCAGTGAGGTAAGACACACACAGTTAATCACAATCCCTCTCAGTGAGGTAAGACACACACACAACCAATCACAATCTCTCTCAGTGACAGACACAAACAGCTAATTACAGCTAATCACAGTTGCTTATCCCATAGTGAGGAAAACAACAGACAAAAGCATAAAGATGTCAACAGTTCTGTTACGACCCCCTGCGCTCCCATTAGTCCTGGAGTGGCAGTGCAGAGGCTGTGGTGGTAGCAGGGTGGGGGTTATTGGTTAATTGAGCACACCTGCTTGGGTGTGCATAGTATTAGGAGGAGCCACTCATGCCTTTCTCCCTGGCTCTCTTTCTTACATACCTCTTTCTCACACGCACACATCCTTATACACCTACACACAACCTTTTCTTTGTCCTGTTGGGTCCTTTGTTTGATTATTACAGCCCTGGACATTGTTTTCCTCTTGTGTCTAATACATTTTAGTTATGTAAAAACTGTAAGTTGTCTGCCTCCCTTTCATGTTGCGGTCTCACGAGCCGGGCCGTAACAAGTTCTCACTGGTGGATGCCTATTTTGTGCTCTAGCAGGAGGAGTTTGCCCTGATGCTGGAGAACCAGAGGGAGACCCTGGAGCAGCTCTGTGACCTGCGGAATACCCCCACCCCCACCCCACTGCCCCCCCTCCACGCCCTGACGCGGGAGCAGTGGATGCAGGAGGTGGAGCGTCTGGCCGCCCTGCGCCCCTGCACCCCCATGCTCTACAACGGCATCATCGCCAAGAGGCCCAAGTGCAAGATGAAGAAGCCCCCCACCCTGGCCAAACACAGCTCCAGTATGGAGGTAGGGCCACCCCAACACACGCCATGCGCTCTCTGTTTAAAACATGCTTAGGGATGGCAGGTGTGTCTAGCCTGGTAAACCCGCCCCTCGTACTTAATTTCATTTTGTACAGAGGGTCTGGACCGGTAAACTCTTGAGGGTCATTTAGTCCAATCCAATCAGCGAACAGAGGGTGTCTTCGTTAGCGGTGACGTGCTACATTTGAATTGTAGTGCGTAGGTAGGCTAATTGCATACGTGACGACCAGGCGTTAGCGATTGGGTAAAGGCAGAGGCTTGTTTTAAACTTCAGCAGAGTCCACACCTCCAGGAAAAAATCGTTTCTGATGGTGTCTGGTCCAGACCCTCTGTACAAAATGAAATGAAGTACTAGGGGCTGGTTTACCAGGCTAAGCTGTGCCTGGATAGATCTACGAATAGATGGATAGGCTCCATGGATAGGCTGGATAGGCTCTACAAATAGATGTATAGCCACCATCACTAATGACCCAGCCTGTACTCACCTGCTGCCTTTCCTCTCCTCCTCAGCTGCAGAGGAACCAGGGAAAAAGCAACCAGGTGTCTGTGGCGAGGGCGGTTGCCAGGGCGATGGCCCGACAGCAGCCTCCCGAGGACAAGGTGCTGGCCAGAGTCGCCATGCTGCAGGTGAGTCGCCCCACGGCCTCATGGGAAGTCCCCCCTCTAGCTGGTGGGGTAGTCTGTATCCATCTATAAACCCTCCCATATACCCTCACATGTGAAGGCTGCTACAACCACTACTCCTCACTCAATAGTACGACACCTTTTCTCAGTCTAATGTGTGATATCTATCCCAAAGTGATGATGCTTCTTAGTCCAGTGTGTGATATCTGTTTCAGTCTAGTGTGTGATATTTGTCCTGTAATGATGATGTTTCGGTCTAGTGTGTGATATCTGTTTCAGTCTAGTGTGTGATATTTGTCCTGTAATGATGATGTTTCAGTCTAGTGTGTGATATCTGTTTCAGTGTACTGTGTGCTATTTGTCCTGTAAATGATGATGTTTCAGTCTAGTGTGTAATATTTGCCCAGTAATGATGATGTTTCTCTGTCTAGTGTGTGATATTTGCCCAGTAATGATGATGTTTCTCTGTCTACTGTGTGATATCTATCCCAAAATGATGATGTTTCTTAGTCCAGTGTGTGATGTCTGTTTCAGTCTAGTGTGTGATATTTGTCCTGTAATGATGATGTTTTAGTCTAGTGTGTGATATTTGCCCAGTAATGATAATGTTTCAGTCTAGTGTGTGATATTTGTCTAGTAATGATGATGTTCCTCAGAATGAACTGAACAAAACTGTGTGGGGCTGGGCAACGGTTGCCATGGAAACGGACCCAAAAGTTCTGGCTCATCTCCTGTGGACCTGGTTGGAACGACTCAAGGTCAGAGGTCATGGGTCACTCACAGTCACAGGCCAAATGCAGTACCGCTAAAGACCACACTGCTCCGCCCTAGAGCAAGATGCAGTGGAGAGAGAGTGTGTCTACAGTAGCATAGCACCTCTTTGCAGGTCTACTACATAAGCCATTTTGGTTCTTGCTGGTTTTGGTACTCTTTTGTAAATGAGTATTTTACAGGTGTTTTACTGATCACTTAAAAAGTGAGTGTGTGTGTGCAGGCACGTGTGTGTTCTCTGTCTTACCTACCTTCTGCACGTGTGTGTGTGTGTGTGTGTGTGTGTTCTCCCTGTAGTGGTGTGTACGTTTGTGTGTGTGCAGATGCTGTTGACTAAATCATTTTCATGTTTGTAGGAGCCTGTCCTGAGTCAGAGTGATGTACAGCAGTTGATCTTGAACCACACTGACCACAACCCCCTTAATGTCCTACAGAAGGTGAGGCGCCACCATACACACTACAGTTAGCACTTTTAAAGGTAGGCTACTGCATATGTACCTGGCTACAGGGGCTTTAACGTCTTGCACACATGCCTATTCACCTTATTCATGTGTACATGCCTTTACACCAGAATGAGTTTATGAATCTGTGCTTTGTAATCTTACACCTAACCTCTGTGTACATGTGTACCAGAACCAGCGCTGCACCATTTCCTGTCTGCTGGGCTGTATCGGTCAGGTGACCAGCCTGTGCCCAAATCAGGAAGACAATGTGCTGAACCACCTCATAAGAGCACTAACCAGGGTTAGTGTGTGAATCTCTATGTGTATGTCTTTGTGAATCTGTGTCTGTGTTGGTGTGCATGGCACACACATTACACATTTCGTGACATGTTGTGCCTGTTCTCATCTCTCCTTGTCCACCAGCGCCCCCCTCAGGAGATTGACAACAATGCAGAATTGCTACAGATACTCAGGAACGCGATCAGAGATCAACTCCTGGCCAGCGTGCTTCCACGCATTAGAAACACGCGACCGTACATGATCACCAACACCCACGGCTGATTAAAAAAAAAAAAAAAAAAAACATCAACATTTTCAGCACTCAAGATTCAGGTCTCATGGGAGGGGAGTTAAAACATCCCCGGGTAAAAATCTTGAAATGAAAATTCTGTTACACAATTATGTTTTGTTTAAAGAATGGCAACCTTCTTAATTGCTGGATGAATAAAACCTTTTTACGTGACATGTAATAAGCTGTGGCCCTCTGTGAAGTCTCTCTGTATTGTTTCACTGTGTGGGTGCGTGTGTGGGTGTGTGTGCTGAGAGCATGGTTAGGAAGTTCAAGTTGGTTGTAACTTTACATGAATGCATCAGAATGTCAACAGCTGAGCCAGATCTAACTTCATGGATCACAATTTAACCACAAACATCTACCTAGACTATTGACATATTGACTCTAAGCGAAGCCATGGGAGGTATGTCGAAATCACTGAAATGAATCAAATGCTAGTCAGTGGTCGTCACTATGACAACGTCGTCATAGTGAACCAAAAGAAAAGTTATAAACAATCACAGTATTCCACACGTGTTGGTCAAGGTGGGTCGCGAGGTTGTGGAGCAGCAGATTTGATCTCCTTAGGTAAGACTGGAATAACTAGCCCTGTTTTGGAAAGCTATTTAATGTAAGCTCTTAAATACGCTATTTAAAATCGAAATGATTCGGTGATAGCTAAACATCAAAGGCCATTGGTCAGTGCTATCATGGCAGTAACGTTAATCACTTTAGCATTGTTCAAAGTCAGACAGGCCTCTTGCCGCCGTGTATCAGTGATTAATTATGCTTATGTAAGCAAGTATATGCATGTATGTATGTATGTATGTATGTATGTATGTATGTATGTATGTATGTGTGTTTGCTTATATTAACAATGTTGGCAGGATTTAAAATAAAGTCATGTCATGTTTTAAACATGACACCTAACACGAACACAGGAAATCCTTTATCTGAATCAAGTAACCTCAAAACCAGCTGTCTTGAATACCCAGGGTCAGGCTCTGCTGGTCACTCACGCATGGGTGATGTTGCTAAGAGATATGACGCAATAAAGAGCTTTATTGTGACGTGTAAGGATGTAACAAAACGCCCTCTAGTAAAATCTGTAGTGCGCCTAGCTCAGTTGCACTGCCTCATTCATTCCACCAGAGGTAAGTAGCACTGTAACGTTCTCTCTGACATGAATCTCAGAAAGCCATCATTTTGACTCCGTGAGTATCATCACCATGTAGCCTGTCTGGGTGAACGCTCTCTCTCTCTGTTTCCCTCTAGATCGACCATGACTGTAGACGATGTGTGGGTAGGTGCCTGGCGCCCTCATAAGCCCCGGGGTGCCATCGCAGCGCTCTACACCAGCCCTGGGCCCAAGTACGCCCTTCCTGGGGCCACAGGTAAGAGAGACCTCTAGCCCGCAGAGCCAGTCTGTCTCTGAGTGATGTCATCGGAGATACGAATGATAATCCGTTCTGTGTTGACACTCCGCAGGTATTAACAACCACGACCCGTCGAAGCTGAAAGGTCCCGCCTTCAGCTTTGGCACACGGCATCACATATTTAGCTCCGAATGCTCACCTGGTCCGGGCTACCTGGTGCCCGCCAACATCACCCGCGTGGGCAGGGATGGCACGCCAGCCTACTCCCTCTACAGCCGACGAAAAGACCCGCAGGTGTTCCAGACACCTGGACCAGGTGACCCATAAGCACACAAACACACACACACACACACACACACACACACACACACACACACACACACACACACACACACACACACACACATGCACACACATGCACAAACACACACGCACACATGCACACATTTACATTACATTTTCATGGTGGACAGTTTCTTTTAACAGTTTCTTTGAATGTTGTCCTCTTTTCCAGGCCGATACTTCCCAGAACACTCCGGAAAGATCACATACCTCTCAGCTCCTGCCTATTCACTGTCAGCTCGTCGAAGAGGCTTCAGAAATGACCAGACACCAGGTACCTGTGACTTTCTCTCCCACACCACCTCTTGTGCTCTGTCTCTGAAGAGAGTATATCCTTAAACCACTCAGGATGCTTCAGACACCATAGAGGATGCAGAATGTGCTCAATAACTGGCAGTCAGAGAGACTAGAAACCACTCAAACTAAACAAGATTTCTCTCTCTCTCTCTCTCCTGCTCTCTCTCTCTCTCCTCAGGGCCTGCTGCGTACATGCTCCCCCCTATGCTTGGTCCCAACACTGTGAATAAGACGTCCGCCCCAAACTTCTCCCTGACTGGCCGCAGTAAGATCGGCAGCTTCCATGAGGACCTGCAGAAGGTGAGTCTCACTTAGGCTAGACACATGGACACATGAAAGAGGGTCTATGGGAAAGGCTCTGTTGTTAAAGCTCTGTTGTTAAATATTTTGAGATTTGAAGCTGCCCTACCTCACTGTCGATGCCTCTGACACCATTGTGTTCTTTGCCTTGTTAGACCCCTGGCCCTGGGTCCTACAGGGTAGTGGACCCCTGCATCTACACACAGAAGTCCCCTCAGTACAGCATGATCGGGCGCAACGGTATGCCTGGAGACAATACCAGGAAACCAGGACCCGGAGCCCACCATCCGGAGCAGGTGGGCTATTCACACAAACACACGTGTACACATGCACATATGCACACGTGTAAATTAGCATACACACACACCTACCTGTTTGCATGAGGACATACAAACAGACAAACGCAGAGAGACTTGTACATGCACACACCCACTCTAATGTGTGTCCATCTCTCCCCTCAGGTGACCTTCACCAGGAGAAAGGCCCCAAGTTTCTCGTTTGGAATCCGCCACTCTGAGTTCATCACCCCCCTCATCACAGACGTGCATGAATAGAGCCGCTTTCCATTATGTTATATACTGAATATCGTTACTGCAGGAATAAAGCTGGGCTCAATGGCCCCCCGTGTGTTTATTGTCCTGGAATGGCACTACATATTTACCACAATTATGCCTAAAATGCTGAAACACATTTAAGAGAAAATCAGAAGTGACCTGATGCAATGAGAGGGTTTTAGTATTAGTATAAATTTTGTAAAAATCAAGGAAAAACATATAAGGGTGCACACCTAAATGAACCCAAATGTTACTTGCTACCTTTGTATTTTTTTTTTTTTCAATATTCCAGTCATCACATTTGTAATGCACTCACTGTCATGTTTTCATTTTCACTTTAATTATTTTGCACTTTTGATTTACAATGCACTCTGTGGTTGTGTTCCATACATGTAGACTAGTGTGAATAAGCCTGGTAATAAATATCATGTATTGAATGTTTCTGGTGTCCCTTGACCCACTAGTTATCTTTGTGATTTACCCTAACAGTATTTCACTGGACTGCTTCTTCACACAGTTAAACCATGGCATAATTCCATTCCGACCATGTTCTGGGAACCACTCCACGTCAATCTGGTCTATCCATAGACGTCTATATGTCTATCCGCCAGACATTTGTAAATTTATTTCAGGCAGAGCCACGGACAACCCTCACTCAGTTTGGTCCTTCCTCTTAAGCGTCTGTTCGTTGCATAGGAACAAGACCGTTGTCCAGGGTGTTTGGGAGATGTGTCAGCTTCCTTTAGTTTGCTACAATAATTTAACTAACCAAATGGACTTGATCATTTCTACAGTCAGTCAGAGAAGATGAATGTGCAGTGCCGTGTATTAGTGTAGGGGCAGCGAACCAGGCAAAGGCGAAATCTTGTATGAGTAACGTTGCTTGGCTAAGATAGTGAGCTAGTCTGCTAGCGTTAGCACAGTGAGAATTGAGTTTGTCAGTTATCAGAATTTAACGAATTTGGCTCCAGCCAACAGAGACGATTTGGTTTGCTTAAAAAGAAATCAAACGCAGAATGTCGACTTGAAAGCAACCCAATGTATTGCAAACTTACTGCAGTAGCGTTAGTTAGTTTGTGTAACGTTATCTGTCAGTCACCCTGTCGAACAAGTAACTTAGCAAGCGACGTCAGCCACTAAAGCAAGCAGGTAGGGTGCTAGCTGGCTCGTTGTATCAGGGCTACCGTGGCTCTCCGGATAATCCTCTCCGAGAGCTAGGAAGCCCCACAGGGAGCAGCTGCACGCAGCGAGCATCGTTTCATGTCGCCTCGTGTCCGCTAGGATGGCCGGAGATGCGGGCGAAGCACCTGAGCTCGACCTAGAGAAGTATGATGCAGATGAGCACGTGAAGATCATCTGCCTCGGGGACAGCGCGGTGGGAAAGTCAAAGTATGCACTGTAACTCACTTTTGAAAGAATCTTTCATCTCACATCTAAACACCACCAAGTTAACGGTGAAATGTGTGTTAGGGTATGCTGTGAATGTCAGTGGATTATTTCTGTTTCAGGTTGATGGAGAGGTTCCTCATGGATGGATAGTATCCTTTTAGAAATTATAGAACTGACAATGTATAAATGGCTGTGTAACTGAATACTAAAACACATCTTAAAATCTACTGAAGTGTAAATGTTACTTGTGAAGAGTGAAATTGTGAATTTTCTTTAAGTAGCTACCAGTCGGCCACAGCAGTTGTCCACATATGCACTGACATTGTACAAGTACACTACTACAGTCAACGGGAAAACTGTGCTCGTAGGTGAGTATGCCCCCTACGTCTTAACCTCCAAAGCATAGGGCATAGGTCAGGTAATGATGGCTTGTGCTGTTTCATTGTTAAAGCAGCACTATGCAACTTTTTCGTAAGTTGATAGATACTTAAATGAGTCATTACCAGGCGAATAAAGACTTTCTGGACCCCCTCCCCCCAGCTGTCTGTGGATAGAATGCCTCGCCTTGCAATATCTGGGTGTCCATCTGGGCACTCTCAGACTCACAAAGCCATGAATATTGCAAGAAGCAGGAACACGTTAAATTCTAAAAAAAATCTGACATGACCTTATCTCGGTGGACATGGCTACTTTGGTATTTGCCGGTTACTGTGAATATTTGAGTTGAAAACTCATGCTCAGGGTGAGGGCAAGGGAAAACAGTGTCAATTTACTTGGAGACACTAGGGGGAGCTTGGTTGAGAAAAAGCCAGAAAGAGCACTTAAAGTTGCATAGTGCTGCTTTAAAGGATGCTGTAAGTCAGCACAGTCATGTCAGTATGCAGTTGCTTAATACTGTTGGACTGTATTACTTATAGGCAGAACTGTTAAGTAGGAATTAATGAGAGAGTGAATGCTGGGATATTGGATATGATAAAGGCTTCAGTTGTAACACAAAGTACCTGTGTGTTTGTTTGTTTGTGCCCCAAAGACTTCTGGGATACTGCAGGACAGGAGCGTTTCCAGAGCATGCACCCGTCATACTACCACAAGGCCCATGCTTGTGTCATGGTACGCACGCACGCGCGTCACACTACCACAAGGCCATGCTTGTGGGATGGTACACACACACACACACACACACACACACACACACACACACACACACACACACACACACACACACACACACACACACACACACACACACACACTCGTCATACTACCACAAGGCCCATGCTTGTGGCATGGTACACACACACACATCGCGATGGGCAATGAAGCCCCAAACGAAGCTCTAAACCAATTTCCTTATTGTGCCGAATCTTGGCTCGAAGCCTCGAACCACGAGAGACCAAAAAACAGCTAAATCTGTGGTTTTGCATTCTTTATTCAAGTATTAATAAGCTGTTATTGCGGCGTGTTGGCTTCATTTGTTGAATTAAAGGAGATACAATAAATGTAAATTTTTGCATCTTAGTTAACTATATTATGCTTAAAATAGGTCTCACGCTGCATTGTCTCACTTTAGCAAACATGTTAGAGATAAAGGTCACATAGTAGGGGGCTTCTTAGACACGTCGTTCTGGTACAACTTTGTCTCCCATCCACATATCAACCACACCTGTCGCTGCTTAGCTAGAACATTGTCAGTAGCCAGCATATGCACCTATTCCACGGGCAGTTGTGATCAACACCTGATTAAGTTGCCACGTTGTAGGCTTAATGATTTATAAATTTAGGTTTAATAAGATTATATCAAGACTGCCAACTGTAGACTTATTTAAGGAATTAGCCACACCATTTTGAAAATGCTTTGCTGAAATAATGACAAGTTTGCAACACAGACACATGTGGTAGCCTACTATTTTATTTAAAGATTTACTTCGTAGTCAGAGTGTAATTACTATTATTACTGATTTATTATTATTGTGCATTTGTGACGTCATGCTAAATGCAAATATGGTGACTTCCTGATTAGAAGGCGCTACTAGAACAAGCATCCCGTCAGAAAACACACATTTCAGAAAGTTTTGCAAGGCTACAACAACCCATAAAGTGCTGCAGTGGTTGGAGGAGTTGAATCAGGTTCCACAGTCACGTGGTATATTAAAAAATGAAGCCTCATTTGTCATCAATCGCGTGATTTTATTGTAACAACACAAGCCTCAACACTGTGGCTTCATCTGGCTCGCCCTCTTTGCTTGACGCAAGCTCCGATGCCTCACTTCAGATGTTCCATCACTACACACACACGCACGCACACACACACACACACACACACACTTGTCGTACTACCACAAGGTCCATGCTTGTGTCATGGTAACCACACAGAAACCCCCCTTACTATCACAAGACCCACATTATCATTACCATCAAGTTTAATAGTGGTGAGAAAAATTTAGATGCAGAATCAGTTTAAAATAAACCTTATAAGATCGCTTACTCAGGTCAAACGTTTATGGGAGCTGAATTGGTTTGTTTTCACTGTGATAACTTCTTTGTTTTTCATCAGATGAAACTTTTAAGTGGAACAGCAGGGAAGTGACTTATTTAGCTTCTGCTAGATGAGTGCCAAGACAATAACACACACATGCATACGTACCTTAAAACGTCCTACACTGTTGCATAGTGTTGCTCTGCTCCAGGGTACCTTGTACTCATAAAACTTTGTGTGTGTGTGTGTGTGTCAGGTGTTTGATGTCCAGAGGAAGATCACCTACAGGAACCTGGCCAACTGGTACAAGGAGCTGCGGGATTACCGGCCAGAGATCCCCTGTCTGGTGGTGGCCAACAAGATAGATGGTGGGTGACCATTATGTGTGTGTGTGTGTGTGTTTGTGTGTCTGTACATCTGTCAGTCCATTAATGCAGCTGTGTCACTTCCTCTAACTTGGGTTTTGATCTGATCCTGTGTGTGGTGGTAGCACTTTTTGGTGTAGTGGTGGCCTGGCAGTTAAAGTATTGGACTTGTGACCACAGGATCCCAGGTTTGAATCCACCAACTGCCAGTAGTGCCACTGAGGTGCCCTGAGCACGGTACTGTCCCCACACACTGCTCCCTGGGCGCCGTTGTCATGGCTGCCCCCTGCTCATGTGATGGGTGATGGGTTAAATGCAGAGTCAATTTTGTTGTGTACACTGTGTGCTGTGCTGTGCAGTTGTGTGTTGTGTGATCTCAGTGACACTAGGTGCTGTTTGTTTGTTTGTTTGTTTATTAATGTGAGTTTTGGTGTGTGTGTGTGTGTGTATAGCGGACATGAAGGTGACCCAGAGGAGTTTTAACTTTGCTAAGAAGCAGGGTCTGCCCTTCTACTTTGTCTCAGCAGCAGATGGGACCAATGTGGTGAAGGTGAGTGGCATGCACACGTGCGTGCATGCGCGCGCACACACACACACACACACACACATGCACGCACACAAATCACATACAGGCTCATGCAATTACATACATACACACACACAGTCACACACATGCACGCACACACACATTGCATACAGACTCATGCAATTACATATATACATGCAGTCACACACACACACACACACACTGACATACAGGCTCATGCAGTTACATACACACACATAGTCTCACACATGCTCATACACATGTACACACACACACACACACACACACGCACACACACATCAAATACAGGCTCATGCAATTACATACATACACACACACACAGTCACACACATGCACGCACACACACATTGCATACAGGCTCATGCAATTACATACATACATGCAGTCACACACACACACACAGACACACACACACACACACACACACTGACATACAGGCTCATGCAGTTACATACACACACACACAGTTTTACACATGCTTATAATCTTGTACGCACACACACACATGCACACACACATCACATACAGGCTCATGCAATTACATGCACACACACATCACATACAGGCTCATGCAATTACATACACGCAGTCAATTGGGAGTGGGCATGTGAGGTCACACGACTTCGCCCAGGACAAGGAACCGCCCACCTAATGGGCAAGTTTTCCCTTGTTCGGTGTTAACCTGTTGACTGGTAAAGTGAAAGAACTTTGTTTTACTCTGCTAAATTATTTTTATCTACGGTCTGGACAAAGACTACCCCCCCCTTCATGACGTATAATGCAACATAACTGCAACGTAATGCAATGTTGTAAGAGAATGTAGCATATGCTATCTAAGGCTTCTACACCTAATGTTTTTGAACAGCACCGAACACAATATAAAACATTGTAACATTTTCATGTGGGAACTTGGCTGACCCAAAGGTAAAATTTAAAATGTGATAGCATCATATTTCTCAGGACTAGCACACAAAATATCTGAATTAACACCCAATAACGATAACACAAGAAATGGTGTTGCGATGGAAGTTAGAGCTCATGTTCAGGACGATTCCCAGCCTTATGATGGAAAAAGGATTCCCTTGTAAATTGGCTTGCTATCACATGTGGTAGGTAAGTGCATTAAGAGTAAGTGCGATTTGCCAAATGGAGCGATGGTCGTGGCTGTTACAGCAGACGGGTAAGTCAAGTGCAGGTGTCAGGCGCTGAAAGCTGGGATGCATTCACGTGCCGATGGCAGGTGAATGTATGAGAGCGCTGCAGGCAGGTTAGGATATAGGACCTATAGCATCGCAATCAACACTGCCTAGGTGAAAATACTGCCATATCGACAGGGCAAGCAAATGGACAACAGATTATTGTTGTATTGCTTTTACTGTTTGTATATGTGTGCTCAGACACATTTTCACCAACACTGACAGCTGTCAAAAGGCAGCCTATGGGATATGTCAACTTTAAGCCGTATCCATTTCAGTCTTATTAGGAAATGGCCTAGCTTATCCGGAAACAATTATGAAACATCATGTCTTATGGATGTCTGTAGTCATGCCCACTCTCACCTCTAAAAAAAATCAAAACTGAAATTCCAATATTTTGGAGGCAAAG
Organism: Coilia nasus; assembly: GCA_027475355.1. NCBI lineage: Eukaryota > Metazoa > Chordata > Actinopteri > Clupeiformes > Engraulidae > Coilia > Coilia nasus. The sequence continues at coordinate 25,950,059 of CM050208.1, forward strand.
GTAGAGCGGGCATGACTACAGATTTCCACGAAAGGGTTTGGTGCTCATTGTCTTGTATGTATCTCATAAGGATCTATATCGCCGATCAAACTGATTTTTTTTTTTTCAGATCGAGTACAGCATGGGTTTGTCCCTGTACAAGCTATGGCGTTCTTTTGCACAAGTATTTAGCATTCTAAACAAAACTGAACTATACTAAACTGCAAATCAGCCTACTGTCTCACTCCCTTGTGTTGGTAAGCTGTTCTTCTGGCCTATTAAAATGGCGGCACGCATTGATTTCGCCCCATAATGCACTGCGCAGCCCCCTTCTGTGCCCATTCCCTATACACACAGTCACACGCACCTAGAGGGAAGCGAATACTTGATGTGTGTGTGTTTGCATGCTCTCCCTGCACAGGTGTTCAAGGACGCCATCCACAGGGCGGTGAACTACAAGCAGAACTCCAGCGACTTCATGGACGAGGTCATGAGGGAACTAGAGGTGAGGGGTGGAGCTGTGGCCTAGTGGTTAGAGAGTTGGTCTTGAGATCGGAGGGTTGCAGGTTTTAATCCCGTTCCAGTAGGAAGAATGGGGGTGGTAGACGAAATAACTAGTGCTCCCCTGCACCCTCATCCATGGCTGAAGTGCCCTTGAGTAAGGCATCTAACCCCTCATTACTCCAGGGACTGTAACTGAAACCCTGTACCTAAATAACTGTAAGTCGCTCTGGATAAGCGCGTCAGGTAAGTGTAATGTAATGAGGGGTAACGAGGGAACTAGGTGTGAGGTCACGAAGGAACTAGAGATGAGCGGTCATAAGGGAACTAGAGGTCACGAGAGAACTAGAGGTGACCGGTAAGGCTGCTCAGTAACATGCTTCATTTATTGAAAATGTATTCAAAAAGATTTCGAAAAAACATTCTTGTACCTTCGGATTTTCCCTAATACCTTTCTTCGTAAACATTAGTAAGTCTCCTTTGATGTCTAATGTACAAACAGTAGAAATGTCTAATGTATACATCTAATGTACAGTACAAACAGTAGAAAATAATTAGGACAAAAACATTGTTGCCCTCGATTTTATTTGTTTTGAGATCGTTTGGCCCTGAAATCGTTATCACGATTAGAATTCGATTAATTCAGCAGCCCTAGTGACCGGTCACAAAGACAGACTGTCTGTCTTGTCTAGTGGGGACAGTGTGGAGTGTGTGTATGCCTGTGTGTCTGGAAGCGATGTGGAGTGTGTGTTTATGGTGGTGTGTGTGTGTGTGTTGTACAGAGCTTTGAGCTGGAGCAGGGGCAGGACAACCTGGAGAAAGACGAGGAAGAGGAGGAGGAGGATGAAGAAGAACACAAAGAAGAGAAGCCTGGCTCAGCATGATCTATGGACACACACACACACATATACACACATACACACACAAACACTCACCCACCCTCTGGAGTCAGCAGAGTAATGTATGGAGTATGACAGGAGTGTGTGAAGGTTTTGATAGTTTTGATAGTGGTGATGCAGCGAGGATGAATGGCCTATGAAACCTCATCATGAAGCAAAGTAGAGAATGGGAAATGTGTGTGTGTGGATGTTTGATCGTACTGCAATTATGTTCCTTAATGTGAAGTGTGTGTGTTTTTAGACAGCTCCATATCCTTATAGCTCTGCGACATGTGAAGGTTGAAGTGACAGCAATGTTTTTGGCAGGTGGAGGTTGTATTTACATAAGTGTGTGTGTCTTTTTTTGGCTGTGTGTGTGTGGGTGTGTTTGTGTTTGTGTTCTCTCTGTGGGTGTCGTTTGTGTCTGTTCTCAAAGGAGTGAGAAGACATTATGTGATTGAAAGCTACCCAATGATCCAGGCCAGTTCAAGTGCATACAAGATTCAATAGAGCAGGTGTGTGTGTGTGTGTTTTCTAAGTACTGTAAGTGCTGGATTATGTGTTATGTGTGTGAAAGTAATGTGCCTCCTGTGAGTGTAATCATACTTATAGGGCAGGTTCAGCTGCACCGTACCATGGAAGCTTTGTGTGTGTGTGTGTGTGTGTGGTTTGTATGCTTTTACAGCAAAGCACTGTTGAGACCATTTATATTACATTACACACATTTACAGACAAACACACACACACACACATCAGGGATGCCTGAAAAGAACTACAAATAATACGAATAATAGTACCACAGCCATTAGATCATTAAGTGTGTGTGTGTGTGTGTGTGTGTGTTTGAGTGTGTGAGAGAGGATCTGTGTATGTGTGAGCTTGAGAATTGTCTGTAGTGGGATGGCTGCTATTTGTTTGCTCCCTGCAGTGAGAGCCTGGCCAGTTGGCCAATCTGGAGATGGAGAGTTTAGTCCAATCCCCCCCCCCCCCCCCCCCCCAAACACACGCGCTCTGTTGATAGGCTCGCTCCATCGTCTCTGAGGCAATGTGATGCTTGGTGAACCTGTTGTCATAGAAACTGCACCCAGTGTCTTACCACTGTTGTTTAGGGATGCGCGGCACAGAAGCTGTAGAAGGAACCTCATATCAAAACGGATTCCAACACTTCTGTTTGTGCTGTGCAGTGTCGTGGCCAAGTGCTCATTGATTTTGTTGTTACATTATGATGTGTTCTGTATTCATGAATTTAAACTGCAGTCGTCTACAACTGTGCTTTTGTACAGATCATATTTAAACTGATTATGTATATTTAATAAACCAAATAAAGGGTCATTGGTTATCCACTCATTTCACCCTTGTCAACTGCATGATCACATCAGGGGAAGAACAATATCCATCAAAACAAATTTATATTTTGAAGTGTGTTAATATCTGCAGTGAGAGAGAAAATCTGACCCCACAAGGTGCCCTCTGCTGTCCCTGTGTTTGTGTGTGTGTGTGAGAGAGAGATTTAGCACATGGTCATCATGTTTGGGTGAGTGTTGATCTGTTGTGTTGGGGAAGTAATGATGAGGGTAAGTGCGCATATCTCAGACAGCTTAAAGGAGAAGGCTGCTGTGTGTGCTAGCCAGGATAATTAGTCATCCCTGATGAAGGTACTTCCTGTAACAGATCAGATTATCAGGATCAGGTTTAGTGTTGATTCTCTGTCGAACAATTAGAATAGCAGTTCTCTCTGATCAAGAACAGCCAGAAGAGAAACAATTCTCCTAGATCTACAACAGGTAAGAGAGAATCAGTTCTCTAATCTAGAACCACTATGGGAGGATGGGTTCTCTGATCTAGAACCATGTTCTCTGATCTAGAACCGGGTTCTGTAATCTAGAACCCCTATGGGAAAATGGGTTCTCTAATCTAGAACCGGGTTCTCTGATCTAGAACCGCTATGGGAAAATGGGTTCTCTGATCTAGAACCGGGTTCTCTGATCTAGAACCGCTATGGGAAAATGGGTTCTCTGATCTAGAACCACAGTTCTCTGATCTAGAACCGCTATGGGAGAATGGGTTCTTTGATCTAAAACCACAGTTCTCTGATCTAGAACTGCTATGGGAGAATGGGTTCTCTGATCTAGAACCACAGTTCTCTGATCTAGGACGCTATGGGAGAATAAGTTCGGTTTTACTCTTTTCTTTCCTTTGTTTCTACAATGCTTCCTCACTTGACACTTTGACACTTCTGTCTTGCACTTTTGTGGCCTGGCAGTCTAATTTTGTTCTACAGGTAACTGTTAAGTGACAATAAAGGTCTTGAAGTCTTGAAGTTTTAAAACCGTTTTAGGAGAATCAGTTCTGTTTTAGAACTGCGTGGGGAGTTCCCCATGATACAGGAAAGCCAGTAAAGCAGAGAAGCTGCAGTGTGTGTGTGTGTGTGTGTGTGTGATAGTGTAAGAGAGGCTGGTAGCGTGTGTCTGTAATGCTTGGGAGTCTGATAAGTTGTAATGTCTAATGCTGAAAAGGCTTCACAGCTTACCTTCCCTCAATCCCCCACAGCAACAACACCACACACACAATGAGAGGAGGACGCCCACCACTGGCAGCTCATATTTCTAACCATGTTTTTTATTTATTGTGCTTTTGTTGATCAGAAAACAAGATGGCCAACCGTACAGTGTGGAGTTGAAGTGAATAATGGGTTTATTTCCATCCTTCCATCCTTCACTGTCTCAGGGTAATAGGGTAAACGTACACGCCAACCAAACTCCATGTCCAGCCATTACAACCCAAAAGCATGTGAGACCAGAACTGCATGCCACTCCTAAAGAGTCAGGGCAGGGGGAGGGGGGGGGGTCACGCCCTTCATGTACTTCAAGCGAAAATCACATAAATACTTTAATTCAAAATATGAATAAAAATGCAGATGAAAATACCATAAAATTATTAATCAGGTCTGAATTGTCCTTTACAAAACATAAAAATCAATCAATCCTTTTCTCACCAAAAAAAAAAAAAAGGGTCAATGCTGTACATCCAGTGTATGATCGAACCTGCAGTACTCAAGATTACCAGGAGGTGGCACCATAGTGCTGATTCTAACAGCTAGAACATCTCAACAGAACTAATCCAATAGAAAAGCTTTTTTTTTTTTTCAAAAGAAAAAAAAAGAACAATTAAAAGTTGAACTTTTTGGCACATTGTCTCTTTTTCTCAACTATCACTCCATACACAGGAAACTCTAAATGAGTGGAAAAAGAAGAGCTAAACCCAAAAGGGTGCAGATAAGATAAGTGGATTGTGGTTCACGCTTGTCTACAGAAGGGTGAGATGGTAAACACTAGTGTATGTGTATATATATATATATATATATATATATATATATATATATATATATATATATATATATATATATATATATATATATATATATATATATATATATATATGTGTGTGTGTGTGTGTGTGTCAGTGATCTCACAGTTATACCCCACAGCATATTCGCAAGTTGCTGCTTCAGGCTTTGAAGAGGTCTGGCCTCTCTGTATATGTGTGTGTGTGTGTCTGTGTGTAAAGGGGCTGTAAGGAGTAAT
>CM050208.1:25960000-25990000 GCA_027475355.1 Coilia nasus
GGGGGTGGAGAGAGATGGAGAGAGATGAAAATAGAGGGAGAGACAGAGAGGGGGAGAGAGGTGGGGATAGGAAAATAGAGGGAGAGAGAGAGGGGGATGAGAAAGAGAAAGAGTGAGAGAGATGGAAACAGGTAAGATGGGAGGGACAGAGAGAAGAATGATGAGAGAAGGAGATAGATGGATACAGAAGGAGAGCGCAAAATAGGGAGGAAGAGAAAGAGATAGAGGGGGAGAGAGAGGGAGGGGAGAGAGAGATGAGTGGATGGAGAAAAGACAGACAGAGACAAGAGGCAAAGCATGATGTAAGGGTTAGCAAAGACAGCCTAGCAGCAGCAGAGAGGCTGTGGTGAGCAGTATGTGTGTGTGTGTGTGTGTGTGTGTGTGTGTGTGTGTGTGTGTGTGTGTGTGTGTGTGTGTGTGTGTGTGTGTGTGTGTGCGAGCTCGTCAACAACACTTCTCCCTTCATCTCTATGCCGCCCCTCTAGAGTGTCACATTCCCCACAGCCACCCTGCTGCCTCACATGTACCTTTGGGAACACTGTGTGTGTGTGTGTGTGTGTGTGTGTGTGTGAGTCACTGTCTGAGGGCACTCTGGGGGCTTCACTGAGTGTGCCAAGCTGCATTAACCCACACAGAGAAGACTGCACGTCTGAGTGTTAGGTCTGATATTGGCATTAGGAGAGGTAAGGACAGAGTAATGCTGTTAGGTAATGCGACAGAGCGAGGTTATGCAGTTCCGCAATGGCTAACAGGTAACACAACAGAGCGACGTAAACAGTAGAGCAATAGAGCGATGCTAACAACAAAAAAAAAAAACACATTTGGTAAATACACAAAATGTGTCAAAACATGTAGATAAGAGCATTTTGGGGTTGTTACAAGCTCTGTTATCATTTCAAAAGCTATAGACTAACTGGTATAAACTACTGCCAGTGAATTATGCTAATGTAACAGAGGTTATGTGACACAATCCAACCCCAGACTCAAACCTGCACCATCACAACAACTCTGGATTGGGAGTTGAGCCTGCAGTCTACCAGTGAACTGACATCATCTTAATGTGCCATCTTAAGGTGTCGGGAAAAAGGTGTACTAATGTTCTACATGCACAGCTAACATGGCAGGCATCTGTTACACAAAGCTAGGCTAACTGTATGAGCATCAAACTGGTATATTACATGCACTGAGAACAGATGGGTATGCATCCTCTTAGCGAACTCTGGGGTAAAGTAAGCTAATTTACCCCAAAAACAAGGTGGTGTGAGCCTTTAAAGTGTGCAGTCTGTGAGCCAACACTAAATGTTGGCAGTTTTTAATGCTGAGCACAGGTGCCCCCACCCCAGCACCCTCAGACATCACTAACAGTCTCGAGTCCCCTTTCAAAACATTCATCACGCAACCGAGAAGGTCATTAATGCTGTTAATGTAATTAACCCAGAACTGAAGAACACGGACCGACAAAGACAGAGACAGAGAGAGAGAGACAGAGAGAGAGAGAGAGAGAGAGAGAGAGAGAGAGAGAGAGAATAGCGCAAGAGGGAGAGGGAGAAAGGCAAAGAGATTGAAGGCAGAAAGAGAATTAGACAGAGAAAATATTAAAAAAGCAGGAAGAGAAAGGAAAAAAAGGACAGACAAGGAAAAGAGAGAGGGAGAGAAAGTGCAGGGTGTCATGGTTGTGGGGTGTGCTCAGGGTGTGTGTGGCAGAGAGAATGTATGAGACTGAGCCATGATTTTGAGCTGTGTTAAATGTGTGTGTGTGTGAGAGAGTGTGTGTGAGTGTGTGACAGTAGGAAGAATCTGCAATGGCTGTGGTTCGACAGTTAGCTTCCTAAACTAATTAGCATCCACTCTCCAGACAAACAGTATGTTTAAAATACGGTATGTGTTTGTAAGACACAGCAAACATTAGTGTGTGAAAAAATGTGAGCATTAATTATTATTTTGAATGTATGTGTGTGTGCGCGGTGAGATGCCTCCTCTATTAAAACTGTGCCCTTACCCCATTAGCTGCGTTAAAGCAATACAACACACTCACTCTCTCTCTCTGTCCGTCTCTCTGTTACCCCATTAACTGTGTTAAAGCAATTACACAATGTGCAAGAATGAGTGTGTGAATGCTAACCCATTAGCTATGCTAAAACAATTAGACAAAGTGCATTTCAGAGCCGCTAACAGAAGCTTCAAGGCAGATGATTTCCAAAGTTCTGCCCCTACACACTGTTCTTACATAACACACACACACACACACACACACCTCTATGTCTTTCTCTCTCATACGCCATGCCTTCTATGGTGCCACAAATATAGGGATCACTGGTAGTATCTATGGTGCCACTGATGTAGTGATCATTGATAGTCTCTATAGTGCCACTGATGTAGTGATCACTGGTAATCTCTATGGTGCCACTGATGTAGGGATCAATGTAGTCTCTATGGTGCCACTGATCTAGTGATCACTGATAATCTCTATGGTGCCACTGATGTAGTTATCACCATAGACATACTATACATATGTATATGTATGTAGTATGTCTATGGTTATCACTGGTAGTCTCTATGGTGCCACTGATGTAGTGATCACTGGTAGTTAGCATGGTGCACTTGTTTAGGACTGTGGTGTGTAGACTTACACCAGAGGATGATTATCATGATTATCCACGTTAAACCTGATCTAGGACTGATTAGCATTAGCCTCCATGGTAAAAATGCCTTTAGATCCAGGTCAGGGGAATGTTGTTAGCCCTGTGATAGAATACCCACATGATATTACTGTGGCTTTGGCAATGGAGGATTAAAAAAACAGCTTGTGTTTAAGTAGTGAAGGCATACATGATTTAAAAAAGAAAACAGCAACAGCAGGAAAATGGAAACTGCCCATAACAATAATGATTAACAGCACTAAAGGGCAGAGAGGAGGAGAGCATGCGATGGGCAGAGAAAAAGAGCAGAACTCCTCCTTGTGCAGCAGCACTGAGTCAGGGAGAGAGGGAGAGAGAGAGAGAGAGAGAAAGAAAGAAAGAAACAGTGCAAAAATGTGCAGACAGGAGCTGAAGAAGGATTTGGTGATGGGCCCAGTCTCCATGCAACAGAATGGGTACCACCGTGTGCTGTTTGTGTGTGAGAGGTACGACTGGACCAGTATCGCCGTATGCTGTGTGTGTGTGAGGTACGACTGGATGGGTATTGCCGTGTGCTGTGTGTGTGAGATACGACTGGATCGGTACCACTGCGAGAGTGTGTGTGAGGTACGTCTGGACCGGTACTACCGTGGGCGACTCTATTTGGAGGTACACTGAGAGCACGTGTGTGTGTGTGCATGCACACATTCGTGCTTGTATGTGTCATGCATGTGTGTGTGTGTGCAGCTGTTCGCTCAGCGTGGAGACTGGGCCTGAGGTGCACCATTGAGTGTGTGCTGGGGAAGGGTTGGTAAAGGTGGGTGGAGTCTCGGGTGACATTCTAACTACGTTTTGCCAGGGGGGTGGGGCTTAATGAGGTTGCAAAGCAGGGTTGGTGAATCATGAGCGTTTCCATGGAGCACTTACAGAGTGGACCCGCCCTCCAAGGTGTGGTCTGAGCTCTAGAGAGCAGCGGATTGGAGCACACATGCAGAGTGGCGGCAGAGAGAGAGGCATGAGAGAGAATGTTAGCATCCGTCTTATGAGGAAACAGAATGACAACACACGTCATATTTCACACATAGCCTTAAAGCGACACACACACACACACACACATTATATTTCGCGCACAGCTCAAAGAAAGAAAGAGGATGAGAAGACGGAGAATAACAAGAAAGAAAAAGGAGAGAAAGAGAAGGAGGTAAAATAAAGGAGAGGTGGCAAACGAAAGTCATGACGTTCGAACCAAACCAGCTTAAATCATCCAGGCAGAAATGTGTGCAGAAATGTGCTATTCTGCTGCTTACGTCTGTGTGTGTGTGTGTGTGTGTGTGTGTGTGAGTCTGCGTGTGTGTTTATATGCTGGAGGATATGACTGACTGACTTTCAGAGTCTATTAGCTGCAGTAGAGATAACAAACAGTGGATATAAATATAACAGATTACATCATCAAAACACAAACAAACAAACAAACAAACAGAAAGCAAGCAACAACAAAAATGTCTTTGACTTAAATCATACACAAGCACAGATCACACAGATGCCAAGCCTATAAGAGCCAGGTTAGGGATGAGCAATGCCATCACACACACACACACACACACGCACACGCACACACACACACACACACACACCACACACGTGCCACACATACATAGACAAACAGACTATTCTAGGGGGAATGTGGAGGGCTGAGGAACTAAGGGGATGTGGAAGCATGGCTACAAGGTCAAGTCAAAAGTCGAAGGTCATGATGAACAGGACAGGGGATGGTGCATGCCTCCAACCCTCTGCTGCTCTGTATGCCACACACACACACACACACACCACCTCAGTCTGGTTCGGACTACTACACACACCTTTTGTCATATGACTTTGTTGAGCATTTGTAAAGTGTCCATGTAGTGTGTTTTGCCACAAGAGGAACCAGACTGAAGGGGTTGTGATGTCATCCTTCAGCGCCATAGCTGAGGAGAGCAGGCCAGGCGGACACACAAGGCAGCAGCTGGGTCAGACCCATTCCCCTACTGAGCGCAGTGCAGCGGAGCCCCACCCACCCACACCGGGGGTGTCCGTGCCCATGTCGTTACGGGTGCGAGTGCGGTTACGAGGCGTCGGAGGATTAGTGGGGGGGGGGGGTTAGAGGCGTGACACATGAGAAGAATGAGATTGTTTACCCTAGAGGCTAAAAGCTAAGGTTTACTGTCCTCTGGAGCCTTGTCAGTGTCATTGTCACATCTGCAAAAATACAAAAGACTTCAGTGGGGCGCAACACACAAGAGGCACAAGGCAAAAGATCATACAATAGATGTCAAGAAAAAAAAGAAAAAACAAGAAAATGATAAAAAAGGACATTCCCTCCATCTCCACACTTTGGAAAATCTCAAAAGAAGAAGGGATGAAGAGGAAACATTAAGGAAAAAAAGCGCCCCAGTAATCCTGAGTTGTCCCGCAGTTGACCCAGTGTTGGTGTCAGGCCAGTTGACAGCCTTGGTGGGGCCTGGGACAAGATAATCTGAGATGCCACCCCCTTTCGGTCCCCCATCGGTGGGACTGGTTGGTGTTAGCGTTAGGGTGTGTGTGGCACCTCTGTCACTAGCATTGGATGTCTGTTCAGCACACTACTCTACGCTACTTCACTACTGCTATGCAGGCAGACACACACTACTAGCGCTGAGCGGAGCTGGATGCTGAGGAGCTCTCTCTCTCTCTCTCTCTCTCTCTCCTCTAAGCTACATGCCCACCCACCCCTGTACTTACCAGCACAGCCGCAGCCGCCTGGTCTGCAGGTACCTCTGGAGCGTTGCACTTCACCCCCCCGTAGAGGAAATACATCACACATTAGCTACTAGCGCTAACCCCCATAGAGAAACATACATCACATATTAACTACTAGCGCTAACCTCCAGAGAGAAACATACACCACACATTAGCTACCAGAGCTAGCCCGCCTAGAGAAAAATCCATCATTACCTACTAATGCTAACCAAACCACAGAGGAAATACATCACACATTAGCTACAAAAGCTAACCCCACAGAGGAAATACATCACACATTAGCTACAAAAGCTAACCCCACAGATGAAATACATCACACATTAGCTACAAAAGCTAACCCCACAGAGGAAATACATCACACATTAGCCAGAGCTAACCAAACCATAGAGAAAATACATCACGTATTAGCTACGAGAGCTAACCAAACCATAGAGGCAGTACATCACACATGAGCTATTAGCACCAATATCTTTAATGCAGGAGTAAAATAATGACACATCAGCTATTTCACTACTGCAAGCTCTTGCTTTTATGCAGGGGTAGTATAACATTTCTCACATTGGTTAATGTTTTTATGATATCACAAGTAGGCTACTTCATATGCTATAAACACACAGGATTAATCATTTTATTATTTCCAGTCTGCCTATGGGAGGTATATTAAAAAGTCCAAGTTTTAAACTGTTTCTTCTTCAGTTGCACTATTGCTTGCAAACTTACACCATAGTTAGAAGCTACTAAGTTAAACAGTAACATCGAGTACTTGATCACAAAATTCACAAATGAGTATTGTAAAAATAGAACTGGTCTCTACCCCCCACAGGAAAAACACAGTTACCATACTGATATAGGCTACAGGTGTTTGAAAAGTGTTTTGCACCAAATGTGCCATCAAAAACTACCTCACACACCACCACTCTCCATGTTAGTGTCATGGAAACCCTCACCTCCACCCCCCAAAACACACTCTAACCAGAGTCTTCATCACTCACTCTTCCTCATATCTGTGTAACTGACCTGACTGCTGCTCTTCTGCATGTAACTGAGTATCAGGGCTGACTGGCACTCCATATAAGCAGTATAAACCAACCAGCACCAACACTTGGCTTCCTTCTCACTTAACACACGCTCTCTGACACTTAACACATACACACACACACACACCCACGCTGACACTTCATCTGCACTTCTCTGAAACTGTATCTTAAGGCAGATTTATAGTTCAGGCGACAAGTTTCGCTCGACAGGAAAAAACAATTGTCGACAGATGTTGTGGCGCTAGAGGTTTTGTAGCTCTGCACTGGCAACAAAAATCTGTTTCAAAATAGAACACTTCTTGAAACCCATTCGAATGAGGACGCATGTGGCGCATGATTAAAGCACACTCCAAAATCTAGAACGTTGAGTTGCTATCCAATCAGAGTAGGTAATAACTTCCGTGCCACTGCTGTTTCAAATTTTTGATGTATGCGACAAGCTCTTTGACACACTAGCAGACAGAAATGTCTCTTAATGTCATATTCTGTTGATCGACACTTCTTGTCTGGACTATAAATAAATATATACCTGCTCTCTCTGACACCTTACACACATCCTTTCTCTGACATCTAACTCACCTCTCCTCTTTGACACATATCCCACACCTTACACATATTCTATACTTCAGACAGGCCCTGCCTGTCTCCAGATCCACACACACTTTCTGCCTCTGCCTCCAGATCTACACACACATCCTGCCTTGAACAACTTCTACACAGCCTCTGGGACTCCTCACACACACACACACTATCTGTAACTTCTTACACACACACACACCTTCTCTTACAGACACATACCCTTTCTCCGGCTCCTTACACACACCCTGCCTGACATTCAACACACTCCCTTCCTTCCCAGCCTTCTGGCAGCTGTGTGTGTGCCCCCCCCCCCCACCCCACCCCCTGCTGAAGGCGTTTCTTTGGTGGCCCCGTGCCCTACCTGGCGCCGGCGACGGGCGACTTCCTGCCAGGGTCCAGGGCCCCCACGGGGCCCCCCAGCGGCTCCTCGCCCAGCGAGCGCGTGTCCTTGTTGAGCTGCTGCAGGCGCGAGCTGAGCTCGCTGATCACAGTGGGCTTCCCCTCCTCCGGGCTGAGGCTGCCCCCCAGCCCCACGCCGACCCCCGCGCCGTCCCCCCACAGCTTGGAGCGCCGCTGGAACAGGTAGCGCGGGCGACCGGGCCCTGGACCTGGCCCCGAGGCGGCCCCCAGACCCAGGCCGAGCCCCAGGCCCAGGCCCAGGCCGGAGGAGGAGGTGGAGCCGTGGGTGGCGGCGTGGGAGGCCAGCGCGGCGGCCTGCTGATGGGACAGCAGCTCGCTGTCAGAGGACTGCTTGAGCAGCGGGTCGCGGAAGGTGACGGGGCCCTTGCTGAGCTGCGACTTGAGCTTTGGCTTGGGAGGCACTGGCGGCTTGTCCAGCACGAAGGTGTGTCCGTCGGCGTGCGAGCTGTAGGTGTCGGTGGGCTCGCCGCTCTCCGAGGACAGCGTGGACATGCTGGACACCGTGGAGATGGTGCTGGTGGTCTCCAGGTGGTGGTCGCTGGAGCTGCGCGTGTCCACCTCCTCCACGCCCGAGTCCGCTGCCGACACGTCGCCCATCAGCGCTCCCTCCGGTGGCTTCCCTGAGACGGCCGGGGCGCCGCTGGGGGTGGGGGTCAGGGTCGAGGTGGGGATCAGGGTCGCCTGGGGGGCGGGAGGCGGGGGAGGCGCGGCCGGGATGCTGGGGGTCTTGGCTGGGAGAGGTTTGGCTGTGGTGGGCGATGTGGTGGTGGCAGGCGCGGTGGTGGTGGTGGTCGTGGCAGGCGCCGGCTGGTCTTTACCCAGGAGGCCGTTGGCGAACTCATCGGGCGGGGGTACCACGCCGATCTTGCGCAGCTCCTCGCGCGTCTCCTCGTCGCTGGACGACAGTATGGCGGGCGGCAGAGCCACGTTACCGTACGCGTCCACGTCCTCCTCCGAGCTGCCCTGCGCCAGCGTCTTGTCCGAGGCCGGGCTTGTGGGGGGCTGGCCGGTGGGGGTGGGTGCGGAGGTGGGTGTAGGGGTGCGCGTGGTCGTAGGGCCAGAGGTTGGGGTGGGGGTACGGGTGCGGGTGGGTGTGGTGGTACCAGCGGTGGGGGTGGTGGTGTCTGGACTGGAGGCCGAGGGAGTGGCTTTGGGTTCGGTCGGCGAGGCTCGGGCACTCTCGTTGGTGCCAAGGGAGGCCGACTGCCCGTTGCTGGTGGCGTGGACCATGACGAGGCCAGCGGTCTTCTGCTGCGACGTGTCCATGACGCTAATGAGCATGCTCCTCTTGTCCTCTGCCAGAGGCCGCGCCTCCATCTCCCGCCGCAGCGATGTGGGCGACGCCCACTGCACCTTGGCGGGCGTGGGGTAGTAGGAGGACGCAGCAGAATCGCGCCCCCCCTCCCCGCCTCCGACCCCTCCCCCGCTCGAGCGCTTGCTCTCTTTGGTGTGTGCGTGCTCTGGGTGGAAGAGCGCCCCCTGCTGGTCGTGCGTAGTCCTGGGCTCGGGGCTGCTGGAGGGGGACTGGCCCTGCGAGCTGAGCGCCCGCTCCCTTGCGGCCAGCGCAAGGGCGAGGGGGGGAGTTGGGGTCCAGGGGCTTGCCCGTGAGCGGGTGGATGAAGGTGGTGCCCCCCGGGGCGGGCCGCAGGGCCAGGGAGGGCGGCGGTGGGGGCAGGGGTACCTGATCGCGCGTCAGCATGCGCTCGTCCATGGAGCGCGACTGGATGAGCGAGGGCACGTCGGGCGAGGGTTCCGTGGCCGTGCCGCTGCCCTCCATGGTGCCCACCGACAGGAAGACGGTGGACTTGCGCCGCTCCTCCAGCCGGCGCTCCCGGTCCTTCACCGCCCCGGCGATGGCCGCCGCAAACGGGCCCCGCCCCTTTGGAAGAGGTCAAAGGTCAATGACGCATTACCATGACAACAACTAACCCCATATCATGTGTATCTCTGTGCTTTACAGTTTGACAAATAAACACAGGACATTGAGCTACATCCTTTGTATGAAACACATCTGACTGGATGTCGGTTGACTATCTGTTTGTATGTCTGACTGTCTTTATGCTATTTGCTATCTATCTCTCAGCCTGCTGCCTGTCTCTATCATCTTCTTTGTCTGCTTTAATATTTGTAGATATGTTGATAAATGATTTAGTGGTGAGAAATAGTGTAAAAAGTAATGGTTACCAAAGGATGAATAAAATGTTAAGTAAGAGCTAATAAATGCAAAATAAATGCTTATGTTGATTGAAGAAGTTAATCTAATCTGAGTGTAATATGACCAAGGGGCAACGTTCCAGGCTAAACAATGGAGCCAAAACTGAACGTTCTAAAGTTGCAATACCTCACATATCCACTGGGGCCTGGCTGTAGAAGCGAGCAACTTCCCATAGACTGCCATGTTAAAAAGTACATTTTCACAGCAAAAATAAACTTATTTACAGACTGGTTCAAAGAGCGGCTGCAGTAGTTTTTGGGTTCAAGATAACGGGTCCATGAGGGAAGTGATTTTTAAATTTACCCTATTAATATTTTTATACACTTATCTTACCTATTTTTAATCATAACAGCTTTTCATAGCATATTTTATAGTGTATTGAGCATTGAGTTAATGCACGTGCCAGCTTTTTATATTGTATTTTTTGAGTTTAAGTTTTGAGTTTGGCTTCTCTGTCAGCCAAAGCAACGACATTTTGTTTAATACAGTATGTGCACCGATGGGGTGTTTGTTGAATGATAAAGTAAGTCTAAGTCTAAGTTATTGGTGTGTGTGCTGACCTGTAGCAGGGCCTCCTCCTGGGCAGCGAGCTGCTGCTGGTAGAACTCCACTCGGCTGGTGTGGCTGGCGTGGTGCGCCGCCAGTCTGCCCGTGGGCGACAGCTCCCGATGGTGCCCGTGTGCCGAGCCCAGCACCAGGGACGCACGCTCCTGGAGCGAGTCCTCCACCTCAACACACACACACACACACACACACACACACACACACACACACACACACACACACACAGACATACTGTAATTAATACCCACACACAGTCACAGCTGTAAGCCAACCCAACGCTTTTGGATGGAGTTCTCCACCTGAACACACACACACACACAGTTAGTCACTCAGCCAGGAATGTGTCTGCTAAGCTCACCTATGATACAATGAAAGTGCCGTGAAAAATATTTAGCTCATATTCATTTTGTTAGTTTTTAGTTACCCATCCCACCACACCATGGTCCAATGCAACCAACACAGATCCTAACCTCAGAACAACCAAACCCAACCCAACACACATCAACCCAACCCAACACAGAACAACCCAATTCATCCTAACCCAACCCAATCCAACCCAACACAGAACAACCCAAACAAACACAAAACTCAACACTGAACAACCCAACCCAAAGCAACCCAAACCTAATCCACCCAACCCAACCCACAATCCAAAATGCTGACTTGACATGACTAACCCAACACAACCCAATCCAACCTAATCTTATCCAATCCAACCCAACCTAAACGAGAAAAACACAACCCAACCCAACACACATTAACCCAACCAAGGACAACCCAATCCAACACACCCCACCCTAGAACAACCCAACCCAACACACATCAACCCAACCCAACCCAGAATCCAACACACATCAACCCAACCCAACCCAGAAACCAACACAGAATAACACAACACACATCAATCCAAACCAATCCAACCCAGACAACACACAGCACAGAAACTAACAGGGAAAAACCCAACCCAACCACCGACCCAGCTGTCCACAAGGCTCACCTGCAGCTGCTTGACCAGCGGGCTCTTCCTGCGTTGGGGCTTGGAGGGGGGCGGGGGGGGTGAAGAGGCCCAGGCTGAACTGGCCCACGTTGGCGTAGGGGTTGTCAATCACACGCCCCCCCCTTACGCTTCAGCCTCTCAGGGGGTGGGGCTTGGGCCAGCGAGGGGCGGGGCAAGTCAGCAGGCTCCATGGGCAGGTGGGCGGAGTCCTGCAGCAGGATCATGGAGTGGGCCTTCTTCTGCCGCTCGGGGTGGGCAGGCGGCGCGTGGTGGTAGGGGGGACCCGGGGACGTGGAGGAGCGCGAGAAGGTGGGGGTGGGGCCGTAGCCGCTGGGGATGGCGTGTAGGCGTGGCTCTGAGCCGGGCCGAAAGCTGGAGCGCGAGAGGGAAAAGGCGGGGTCGTGGAGGCGGCTGGGAGGCGGGGGCGGGCAGAAGGAGGGGGGCGGGCCCGTGTCCAGGTAGTAGAGCGAGGAGGGAGGGGGGGGAGGGGCCGTCTGGGGAGGGGGCGGGATCATGCCGTGGTGCGAGTCCCTCAGCGTGTCGGTCATGGAGGAGCTCCGAGGAAACCGATGCTCCGCCGCCAGCGCCGATAGACGGTCCTCCTCTGTCGCCCCTGGCAACCACAGGTCAAAGGTTAGGGTGGGAGTTACAGGTGATGTCAACAGGTCAACGCTTAAAGGCAGAGTCACAGGTGAATTACATTTGTTAAGTTTGCCTAATGTGTGTGTGTATATGGGTGTGTGTACTGTGTGTTACTTACCGATGGTTAAGGGTAAGACTGTTGTGTGTTGATGTTAATAGGTCAAATTAGATGTGTGCACGTGTGTGTGTGTGTGTGTGTGTGTGTGTGTGTGAATTACCAGCGCTCTTGATGGGTGGCATGGCTTTAGACAGCTGCGTGTGTGTGTGCATGTGTGTGTGTGATTACCAAAGCTATTGGTGCGCGGCATGGCTTTAGACAGCTGGATGGGTGTGTGTGTGTGTCTGTGTGTAAGAGTGTGTGTATGTGTGTGTGTGTGTTTGTGTGTGTGTGATTCCCAAAGCTCTTGGTGCGTGGCATGCCTTTACACAGCTGTGTGTGTGTGTGTGTGTGTGTGTGCGACTACCAAAGCTATTGGTGAGCGGCGGCATGACTTTAGACAGCTGGATGGGTGTGTGTGTGTGTCTGTGTCTGTGTGTATGTGTGTGTGTGTTTGTGTTGTAGGGTGTGTGTGTGTGTGTGATTACCAAAGCTCTTGGTGCGTGGCATGGCTTTAGACAGCTGGATGTGTCTGTCCAAGCCTGGGTGCAGTGCTCCGTGCAGAGCCAAACCTTGCCGCTCAAAAAGGGACTGTGGACACACACACACACACACACACACACACACACACACACACACACACACACACACACACACACACACACACACACACACACACACACACACACCAGCGTAACCGACAAATCAGAGTAAACACACACACACACACACACACCAGCGTAACCAACAAATCAGAGTAAACACACAGACACACACACACACACACACAGCAATAACAAACATAAGAAAAGATGCACACACACAAGGCAGCACACAAGAGGGAGATGCTGACAGTCCACATACCAGAAAGGAAATGCACAAATGAAATGAAACAAAGAAGAGACCAAACAATGTGTGTGTGTGTGTGTGTGTGTGTGTGTGTGTTTGTATGTGTATGTGTGTGTGTGTGTGTGTGTGTGTGTGTGTGTGTGTGTACTGACACTAATCTCTGCTGGTGTGATGCGGCGGCTGGTGGGTCTCTGTTTGACGGTGGCCGTGCGGTACTCCCCCTCCTGAGAGGCCAGCATCTCATCCAGCCTTTCTGTGGACACACACACACACACACGCACAGGCGCACGCACAACAAACACACACACAAGACACATGCCAACAAGGACTCATGGTTAGTTACTCTTACTTTTTTCATATCAATCAGCCAACTCAGAACATTCCACTCCATCACAATGCAAAGTGGACATTTGTGTGTGTGTTTTGTAGTGTGTTATTTATTCTGTGTGTGTGCATGTATGTATGTGTGTGTGTGTGTGTGTGTGTGTGTGTGTGTGTGTGTGTGTGTGTGTGTGTGTGTGTGTGTGAGAGAGAGAGAGAGAGAGAGAGAGAGAGAAAGAGAGCAAGAGTTTGTGTGTGAATGTGGGTGTGAAAGAGAGAGAGAGAGAGAGAGAGAATGTTGTGTGTGAATGTGTATGAAAGAGAGAGAGAGAAAGAGAGAGAGAGAGAGAGAAAGAAAGAAAGAAAGAAAGAAAGAAAGAAAGAAAGAAAGAAAGAAAGAAAGAAAGAAAGAGTGTTTATTACTCACCTCCTCTCCTCCTCCTAGCTGTGGCTTAGCATGAAACAAACATAGAACCACACTCAGGTGTTAACCCCCTTTGCTGTTTTTTCACACACAAACAGCATGAGTGCACACACACACACGCACACGCACACACACACACAAGAACATGCACACACAAAAGTGATGCATGGGTATACTCAGATAGCAGGAGTGTCACTAAGGATGTTTGAGGGGGCTTAACTGACATACAACGCCAAAAGGCAGTAGCTGCATAATTTGTCAAATTAATTTGAGACTGGAAATCGACTTTATAACATTCTTTGTCTTGTGAGTAAATCTCTTGCTTCTTCATATTATAAAAGCATGAGCACTATTACACCTACATATTTGACTGGACAGTGTGACAACTTTAAAGGGATTTTTCTCAGTTTCTGTGTTCATGTAGTTAATGCACTTTCCCTTTGTCACCTCCCCCTCTACACACACATACACACACACACACACACACACACACAACACACAGCGTGCTCAAACCCCTATATTAATATAATAAAGAGATTTTTATCACTCAGAATTTAGGGCCATCTCTCTTTAGCTTAAATGACAGACAATTCTGCTTCCAACCTTTAGAGGAGACTGAATACGAAAACTACTTAGTGTTTCTTTAATAAAGCCTACTTAATACATGCATTAGTAAAGCATATTTAAGTCTAAGATTTTGGGTGCACACTCTGCATGTGCTTTTATATCTCCAACTCTGAGGACTAAGAGTCTAACAATCTTAGTGACACCCCTGTCAGACACACACACGCACACAGAACAAACACACGAGGGCATGCACACGCACACACACACACACACACACACTGACTAGAAAAGTGACAGATGGGTATACTCAGAGCAGATGATGTTTTCAGGAGACCAAATGTCTGATCTATTGTGATGAGATGACATTGTACCATGTGTTACCCAAGGGCAGTAGTGAGAACACTGTGTGTGTGTGTGTGTGTGTGTGTATGTATGTGTATACATACGTGTGTGTACGTACGTGTGTGTGTGTGTGTGTGTCAGTGTGTGGGTGTGTGTATGTGTGTGTGCATGTACTTGTGTGTGTGTGGGTGTGTGTATGTGTACATACATAATTGTGTGCGTGTGTGTGTGCGCGTGTATACGTAAATGTGTATTTGCTTGTTAGTGTGTACGTATGAGTGTGTGTGTACTTATGTGTGTCTGTATGTGTGCATATGTGTGTGTATGTGTATGTGCGTATGTTACAGCATAAAGGTGCATGTGTGAGTGTGTGTATGTGCCAGTGTGAGGGTGTGTGTATGTGGATGTACATGCGTGTATGTGTGTGTTTACATTTGTGTGTGCCTGTTAGTGTAAAATTGTGTGTGTGTGTGTGTGTGTGTGTGTGTGTGTGTGTGTGTGTGTGTGTGTGTGTGTGTGTGTGTGTGTGTGTTTGTCCTACCCAGTTCCTCCAATTCAGCGGTCATGCTTTTGGAGCGCAGGGTGAGAGTGGTGCTGGGCGCTCGCTTAGGGGGTGGGGGGGCTGCCGAGAGATACCAGAGAAAGAGGGGGAGAGATGGGGGGGGATTGATAGATACCGAGAGAGAGGGACAGTGATAAAGAGAAAAAGAGAGGGATAGAAAGGGATTTACAGTGAGAGGGAAGGACAGAAAGAGAGAGAGAGGGGAGAGGGGGAGAGAGAGACAGAGAGAGAGGAAGAGAGGGAAGGAGAGAAAGCATTTAATACTCCTTCAACAACCACTCTCCATTCTATCAACCCTCCATCAAAAACACCCCACAACACACATATTCAACAATGTCTCTCCACAACACACCTTTACTTCAACACCACACACACACATATGCACACACACACACAAACACACACTAACCTGACACAACCCCCCCACATGACACAACCCCCCCACATACAGTGAGCATATTAATCAACATTTCTTGGGAAAGGGAGAGAGGGAAAGTGAGATAGATAGAGAGATAAAAAGAAAAACAGAGAGATACAGTTGTGAAGGAAAGAAGAAATGCATTTAGGTAAACAGCTGGTGCTTTTTTCATTGACCTTAAGCCTCACACACACACACACACACACACACACACACACACAGAGGAAGTTAGCATCATTTACCAGAGAGAAAGACAGTGAGGAAATAAGGAAATGAACAACATCCACTGTAGTAACCATGGCAACTCAGACAGCAGCAACAGCTACGGCAGTGCAGTAAAACTCTGGCTTTGTCATTGTGTTTGTGTGTGTGAGTGTACTGTTGTGTGTGATATGTGTGATATGTGTGTGTTTGTCTGAGTATACTGGTGTGTGTGTGTGTGTGTGTGTATGTATGTATGTATGTTGTGTGTGAGCATACAAGCTTGAGAGTAACAGCAGCACTGAGTTGTAGCGCAATACATTACTCTGGAACTACTGGCGTCGGCCACTCAATACACACTGATTCCACTCTACTGACCCCACACACCCACACACACATGCATACACGCACACACACACACACACGTACACACACACACACACACACACCCAAGCACACACACACTTACTCCCTTCTCATTCAATGCAAAGCACATTTAAACGTTACCTAGACATGCAAGATGCATGTGTGTGTGTCCATGGCTTGATGTTTGTTAGTGTGTCTGTGTCTGTGCATGGACTGATGTGTGGGTGAAGCATGGCAAGGTGTGTGTGTGTGTGTGTGCGCGCATTTGTGTTTGTGTGAGCATGCACCAAAATATACTTCTGAGAGACAGAGAAATCAACAGAGAAATCATCAGACAGATAGGTGGACAGCAAGAAAGACAGAGAGAGAGAGAGACATGGAAAGAGAGAGAAAGAGAGGGCTAGAAAAAGTGTAACAGAGAAAGACAGAGAGAAAAAGAGAGGGAAGGAGGATAAGAAAGCGACAGAGAGAGAAACACAGAGAGAGAAAGACATAGAGCCAAAGAGAGAGAAAGAGGGATAGAGAGAGGGAGAAAGAGAGAAAGGGACGTAAGTGATTGCAGCTCACCACGTTAGCAGTCTTGTCAGATCCTGACAGAGAGACTCAGAAACCTCTTCCCCTAACCCAGAGCTGCAGCATAGTCTCCTTCACGCACGCACACGCACACACACGCACACACACACACACACACACACAAATACTACGCAAACCTCATCTCTTTCAGTAACACGCACAACACCAGCCTGAGCTTACTTAATAATACACACACACGCACAGACACACACACATGCAACAGCATTTCTCTGAGGTCTTGGAGCAGCAAAAGCATCTTCTGCCTGCACACTTCTGCTTCGCTCTATTCACCCTCTCCTCCTCTCGTACAGTCTGTGTTACTCAGCCCAGACACTTAGTCACACACACACACGCATACACACACGCACACACACACGTACACACAGGCGCATGCACACACATGCGTACATACAGACACATAGGCGTGCACACACACAGGCTTGCATACACTCACACATATATACACATGCGCACACACACACATGCATACACATTCCCACACACACACACACACACACACACGCTCAGACAGCCAGACTGTGGAGCATGTTAGTTGTGTGTGTTTTTCAGGATCTAGGTCAGACCCTCCTCTCTCCACAACAAGTTCTGAGAAAGAGCCACTCATTCTGTCACACACTCTACTCTCACACTCTGTTACTCAGCCCTCCTGCAGAAAGAATGGGCAGCAGATGTGTATATATTTGAAGGACAGACAGCGAGAGAGTGTGTTGAAGAGAATAACTGACAGAGAGAGAGAGAAAGAAAGGAAACTCACTTCTCCATCCAAACCGAATTTGACTCCTAGACAGTGCAGATACAATAAAGATATTCCACCTCCACAGCTTGCTCACACGCCAGCATTACTCCTCCCTTTGTCTTTCTCTCCCTGTTTCTCTCTCTCACTCACTCTTTTTGTTTCTCTGTCTCCCTCTGTCTCTCCATCTGTTCCATCCATCTCTCTCTCTCTCTCTCTCTCTCTCTCCCCCCCCCCCCCTCTCTCTCTCTCCCTCTCTCTCTCTCCCTCTCTCTCTCCCTCTCTCTCTCTCTCTCCCTCCCTCTCTCTCTCTCTCTCTCTCTCTTTCTCTATGCTTGTATTGTTTCTCTGCTCCCCCGTATCCATCTTACTGTAGGCTGTTTATCAGAATGTTTGCACACACAACACACATGCTTCACACACTCATTGAGACGCACACATGCCCATACACAGACTAACACACACACACACACAAACACACACATGTACATACACACACTAACACACACACCCAAGCATACATTCCTCCTAGCATGTGATGAACATGTGCATTTATTCTCTCTCTCTCTCTCTCTCTCTCTCTCTCTCTCTCTCTCTCTCTCTCTCTCTCTCTCTCTCTCTCTCACACACACACACACACAAACTTGCATGGGGTCAGCACAAGGTTGTGAGTGTGTGGGAGTAACTCCGAGATAGGATGTGTTTTCATGGAAACCATTTTCAATAACAGGAGCATCCAGTCCACTCCTAACCTCCATATGTTATACCTTATAAGTAATATAAGACCAGATGACCAGCACACATATGTAAACATTGTCACTGATATCTCGTAATACCTCATACCTAATGTTACTATGCTGAGAAACTGAGCTTTGCTGTGAACTCTCTTTTATTAAACTCAGAAAGCATACAGACATGTTGGGTGTTTTACATTCTCTACTCATTTATCAATCACATATCTGTTAGCAGGTAGCTATACTATAACTGCAGTAGCTGTCTGTAACAGTAGCCAGCTATAACAGCAGCCAGCTATAACAGTAACTAGCGATAACAGTAGTCAGCTGTAACAGTAGCCATCTATAACAGTAACTATCTATATCAATAACCAGCTATAACAGTAGCCATTTATAACTGTAGCCAGATATAAGAGTAGGCATCTAAAACAGTAGCCAGCTAACAGTAACTAAACAGTAGCCAGCTATAACAGTAACTAGCTATAACAGTAACCAGACATAAGAGTAGCCATCTATAACAGTAACCAGACATAACAGTAGCCATCTATAACAGTAGCCATCTATAACAGTGGACAGCTATAACAGTAGCCAGCTATAACTGTAACTAGCTATAACAATAACAAACTATAACAGTAGCCAGATATAACAGTAGCCAGCTATAACATTAACCAGCTATAATGGTAACTAGCTATATCAGTAACCAACTATAACAGTAGCCAGCTATAACAGTAATCATCTATAACAGCAGCCATCAATAACAGTATTGGTGTAGAGCAGCTAGAACAAGCAGCTAGAACAGTGCCCAGCTATAACAGTAACCAGCTGTAACAATAACCAGCTATAACAGTAACTAGCTACAGTATATCAGTAACCAGCTATATCAGTAACCAGCTATATCAGTAGCCAGATATAACAGTAGTCATCTATAACAGCAGCCATCTATAAGAGCATCCATCTACAGCAGTAGACAGCTAGCCAGATATAACAGTAACCAGCCGTAGCAATAGGCAGATGTGTGGTAAGAATGTAAGTAAAGCCCCTTCTGACACCTTGTGTCTCTACGTGGCATGGTTTGCATCCTGTCCAATGTCCTCACCACAGGATGGGGGAGATAACCACCCCCCACAGATCCTTGTGACAACAACAACCACCAATCACCATGGTCCACATCAGTAATCCCGCCATTTCATTGGTACATACCCATACACAGTATATATACACAGTACAGTACATACTGTATGCACTGTAAGAAAGAATGGCACCCAGAGTCCGGCTGGATTCTCTTTCCACCACAGTTGTGTCTACCTGAAGAGCCCATTCACACTCTTATTCTCATCATGTCATTGTGCCTCCAATTCAAGAGAAAGTGGTTAGAAGACCATAGGATGAACCCAATCTGTCTTTCCCTCTCTCTCTCTCTTTCTCTCTCACACACACAGTATTGATCTTTGAGCATTCTGATGAATGTGTTGGCCAGGTGTGTTTACGTGCTGTGCTGGCCTTCATGAGTAATGAGGCTCAGACAGAGACAGACAGACAGACCCCCACACACACACACACACACACACACACCACACACACACACACAGGAGAGAGTCAGATATTTCTCTAGCTAAAGTGTGATTAATCCTCTTTATTTAGAAAATAAAGGAACTTCGCTGATGTGCCAACCTTTTCTGCTGAGTCATCATTGCTGCCTGTACAAGAAAAAAGGACCCCATAGCTATGGACACCTAAATGCCTGAGCATAATACCAAGGGACGTGTGTATCCTACCTTTTTTGCGTGCCACCTCCTCTGACTCAACCTTGTGTGTGTGTGTGTGTGTGTTTGTGTGTATCCTACCTTTCTTGCGTACGACCTCTTCTGTCTCGGCCTTACGGCTGACTGACACCACCTTCATCAACAGGTTATTGCCTCCCTGACGGATCAGCGACACCACTTGCTTATGGCCCACCTTCACCACATTCACACCATTCACCTGGGGGACAGGTAGAGAGATGTTATACACACACATACACACACACACACACACACACACACACAGAAAACACCTTCGCCACATTTACCTGGGGAAGAGAGAGTTAACCATGTTACACACACACACACATACACACATGCATGCAGTCACACACATGCATGCATGCAGTCACACACACACACACACACACAGACACACACACACACACACACACACACATGTAATCATGTGTGTTTGTGCTCACCTCAATAAGGAAGTCCCCAGTGCGAAGCCCCGCCCTCCATGCCACACCCTCTACATCCACCGACTCCAGATACTGTAAGGCAGGGAAGGCAGGAGTGGGAGAGAACTCCTCTATGGGTGTCTCGGCTGCACACACACACACACACACACACATTAACACACACACATTAACACACATATATTCACACAGATACTGTAATGCAGGGAAGGCAGAACTGGGAGAAAACTCCTCTATGGGTGTCTCGGCTGCGTGTGCACACAGACACACACACACACACACACACACACACACACACACACACACACACACACACACACACACACACACAGGTTAATACACATATATACACACAGATACTGTAAGGCAGGGAAGGCAGGAGTGTGCTGCACACACACACGTTAACACACATACAGTACAGTATACAAAAGCTGTTTATGGGTTTGTGTACATGTGTGTCAACAACTGGGAAACTTTGTAAAAGGAGAGGGAGATAGAGGAAGGGAGAGAGAACAAGAGAGAAACGAGGAGAGAACAAGAGAGGAAGGGCAAGAGAGGAAAAGTGAGAGAGGAAGGGGGAGAGAGTGAAAGAAAGGCAGGCAGGGAGGACAGGAAGCAAACAGGTAGTAAGCAGGTAGAGAGGGAGGCGAATGGCAGGCAGCCAAGCAGGTGGTACACAGTGGAGTAAATCCAAATAGTTTGTAATCCACAACAATGGGGTCAATCCAAACATATAAAGTCCAAATTGTAATATAAGTTCCACAAGGGGTCAAATCACAGTATTCTATATTAAACTGTGTGTGGTTGAAAGCTTAATCTAATGAATGGTAAAAAAAAAAAACTGTTGGTCTATCTATGGCATCTTCCTTTGTTTAACTGAGAATAATCACCATGTGGAAGACGCCATCTTTACCTGAACAGGTGACTTATCACCATGTCAAAATAAAAGCTTCTTGTGTGACTGCAAGTCAGCAAATCTTAAGCAATAAAAAAATATTAAAGCCAAACAAAGTTCAAACTAAATATGGCTTCAACAGGGAGAGCACGAGAGAGGAAGGGAGAAAGAGGGAAAGACAGAGTTAGAAAGCAAGAGTGAGTGAAAGGGAGAGAAGAAAGGATAGAAAGGGAAAGAGAGAGTTAAAGAGACAGAGAGAGAAAGAGAGAGAGGGAGAGAGGGGGAGAGAAAGGCAGAGAGGAAGAGAGAAAGAGACAGAGAGAGAGAGGGAGAGAGAGAGAAAGGCATAACAGATGGCACCGGGAGAGCACACACACACACACACACACACACACACACACACACACACACACACACACACACACACACACACACACACACACACACACACACACACACACACACACACACACACACACTGTGATGCTCATGTGACCAAGTTGCTGGGTTAATGTGGATCTCTTCCAAAACTCACAGTCTGCCACAACAATCACAACACACATACACACACACTTTTTTCTCTATTTACCCTTCATATAACAACATGTGAGCATGTGTGTGTGTGTGTGTGTGTGTGTGTGTGTACTGTGCTCTTACCTTACGTGTATGCTTGTATATGTGCATGTATGTGTGCAAGTGTGTGTGTTTGTTTGTACTGTGGTCTTACCTTTGGCTCCTCTCAGCACGAAGCCAAACCCCTCGCTGTCCTTCTTCTTGAGCACGGCGTCCTTCTCCTCGATCACGTAGTCGCTGTGGAGCACAGACCACAGCACGCCCAGGTCAGAGGCTAGCACCATGCCCAGCACCAGCTGCCCTCCCCGGGCAAACACCACAGGCTGAGCGGGTACCAGCCTGGAGGTCTTAAACAGTACAATGCAGGAGGGAACCTCTCCGCTCTCTCACACACAAACACACGCGCACACACTTGCACACGCGCCCACACACAAACACGCTTGCATACGCGCACGCACACACATGATTGCACACGTTTACTGTGCGCTGCCCCCCCAAACAAACTGTGCCTCTTTATAACCTCCCAAATCCCCCAAAGGTCCAATGTCACAAGCATGATGTAGTGGCTCTGATGGCATCACAGCTGCACTGTGAGGGATCAATTAGATCAATTACCCAGGATTCCACAGCATCAGAGAGATGCATTAACCAGCCTGAGGCTTCCTCGCCCCAGGACACATCAGGGAGAGGGACTAAACCTGCTTTTAATTGGGCCGATTTACACATGCTGAAATAAGCATCATTTTAATTGGATGCATTCTCACACAGTGGGAAGAATGCAAAGCATGTATTAATTAGGTGGGTTTATAAGACTTACAAGCTCAAAGCTTAACCATCCCGACAAAACCATACAGGCACACTGGAGGAGCACAGCAACCAGCCAATCAGCACAGCAGATGCACAGCAACCAGCCAATTAAAACACGGATACACAGGAGGTGCACAGCAACCAGCCTATTAACACATTGTAACAGCAGATGCATAGTATCCAGCCAATTAAAACACAGATACACAGGAGGTGCACAGCAACCAGCCAATGAACACACAGTAACAGGAGATGCACAGCAACCATTGAATCAAAACCTCACCGATGTCAGTAATGAGTTCAGGAAGATGGAACATGTCAACATATCCCCAATGTCTGAATATGTGCCCCAATGTCTTAATATGTACCCCAATGTATCAATATGGTCCCCAACATGTCAATATGGCCACGAACAATTTAACCCCTCCCCCTAAAACTCAACTTCTTCCCCAACACTGTAACCCGTCCCCCAACCCTTCATTGTTTTTTTCAGCATCAGCATCAGCATCAAGCATGCTCATACCAGTCACACAGGAAGTACCATGGAACACCTCTGTACCCCTAGCTCTGGCTCTTCCCACCTAATCATTACATTGCATTTGCATTTAGCTGATGCTCTTATTCAGAGTGACTTACAGTGAATTAGGAACAGGGCAAGAGTCCCCCTGCAGCAATGAGGGGATGGATGCCTTGTTCAAGGGCGCTTAGGTCCCTCCTGGCAGGACAGTTCTCCTGGAGCAATGTGGGGATAGATGCCTTGCTCAAGGACACCTTAGTCCCCCTGGAAGGACAGTTCTCCTGGAGCAATGTGCGGTTAAATGCCTTGCTCAAGGGTGCCTCAGCCATGGATGAGGGTGCAGGAGAGTGCTGCTTATTCTATCCCCCACTCACATGATTCCTACTGGTACAGGAATCGAATCTGTGACCCTTCCATCCCAAGACCAACTCCCTAACCACAGCTGCCCCACAACTAATCGACCAATAGTCTAGCTCCACCCAACTACCCGACCAATAGTCTAGCTCTGCCCACCTAATCGACCAATAGTCTAGCTCTGCTCACCTATCTGACCTAATCGACCAATAGTCTAGCTCTGCTCACCTACCTGACCTAATCAACCCATAGTCTAACTCTGCTAACCTAATCAAGCAGTAGTCTAGCTCTGCTCAACTACCTGACCAATAGTCTGGCTCTCCTTACATACCTGACCAAGCTGTGGTAGGATCTCCTGCCTGCTGCTAACCTGCCTGACTGACTTTTATAACATTAAAGTGTCCTATATGATTCTAACCCAATAATATTAAAATATACTATTATAACCCAATAACATTAAAGTGTTCTATATGATCCTAATGTAATAACAATAGAGGATACTATATGATTAGAACCCAATAACAGTACAGTTCACTATATGCTATATCCTATATGCTGCTGACCAACCCAACTGACCAGTGAACAGTTGATGGTGTCTTACCTTGACATATTTTGCCTGTCGCTGGAAACCGGTTAGTCTTATTCCAGCCCCACTGTCTAAGGTTGGATCCCCAATTTAGCACTATTAGCATCTGGCCTGTAATTAGGCTAGTCACTAAATGCAACTGACCCCACTCTGTTAGCATCAGCTCTAAATGGTTAGCAGTTAGCAGCTGGAGGTTAGTGGATAGATGAAGCTTGGCTGGTGATTAGTGTTCAGGGTTAGACATTATGCTAATGTATTGGTTAGCGCCTAATCACATGGACACACCATGACTTACCCAGACCCCACTGAGCCCCTGGGAGTCTGCGTCAGAAACCCCTGACATAACTTCCTGTGTGGTACAGTACAGCAGCATTAGAAGGTTCCAAGAGCAGCATGTCACACACCTCTACGTATGTGCCACACACCTCTAGATACAAGTCACACACCTCTAGATACAAGTCACACACCTCTACTTATACACACACACATTTACACATTACACATGTGACATACAACTCAAACACTTCAAGATACAAGCCACCGACATCTACATATTGACACAGCTGTAGATACACCTCATCCCCCCCTACATATGACACATCTAGACACAGGTCATACACCTCTAGTGACACATCTTTAGATACAAGTCATATACCTCTAAATGCTGACACACACTGCTAGACATACAAGTCACAGATCTCTACAATACTCACTGACACACACACATTGACACATCACATATATCTACATATACCTCAAACAGGTCACACATATCTACATATCGACACACTTCTGGATACAGGTCACACAAGTCTAGATACATGTCACACCTCTGCATACAAGTCACACACCTCTAGATACAAGTCACACACATGTAGATACAAGTCACACACTTATAGATATGTCACGCTTCTAGATACAGGTCACACATGCCTACATACTGACACACATGTACATGTCATAGATAGATAGATAGATAGATAGATAGATAGATTGATAGATTGATAGATTGTTAGATAGATTGATTGATTGATAGATTGATAGATTGATAGATAGATAGATAGATAGATAGATAGATAGATAGATAGATAGATAGATAGATAGATAGATAGATAGATAGGTAGATAGATAGATAGATAGATAGATAGATAGATAGATAGATTGATTGATTGATTGATTGATTGATTGACTGATTGACTGATTGATTGACTGGTTGATTGACTGATTGATTGACTGATTGATTGATCCTAAGCAGCGAAATTGATGAACATATCTGTACATCACATGCCTGCATAAAAGTCTGTGTGTGTGTGTGCATGTGTGTGTGTTTATGTGTGCATGTCTGTGTGTGTGTATAATGGGCGAATGTGGGAATGTGTATATTGTCTGTGTGTGTGTGTGTGTATAGTGGGTGAATGTGGGTGCGGGTACACTGGTACGTGGTGAGTGTGTGTGTATGGGCATGTGTTTCTGCTTGTGCACATATGTGTATAACTATGTAATGTTTGTGTGAGTGTCTGCGCCTGTGAATATATGTGTGTGAGACTCTGCACTCAGAGGGAGTGACAGATCTGACAGACGGGGAGCTGATTTGTGTGTTTGTATGTGTGTGTGTGTGTGTGTGTGTGTGTGTGTGTGTGTGTGTGTGTGTGTGTGTAGAAGCGTCTGGAGGCTTGTTTGCTCAGCCTGTTTGCTGTAGTGGAGGGTGGCGACAGCATCAGCTGATAAAGATGGATGGACTCTCTCAGAAGACTAGGCGCACGCAGCGAACCACACACACACACACACACACACACACACACACACACACACACACACACACACACACACACACACACACACACACACACACTGCTGCACTGGTGAGACTCCACTCATTAAATCCCCTCAGCTAGACTCCCTCCCACTAAACTCTCCAGACCGTCGTCTGTCACGACTCAGGCTGTGCAGCACACACACACATGCACACACATGCACAAACACACACACACACACGCACACACACACACACACATGCATGCACACACATGCACAAACACACATACACACACGCACACACACACGCTCGCGCGCACACAGACACAGGTACAGACACAGACACAGACACATAGGTTTGTTCATATGTATGCTCGTGTCTACAGGGATGAATATTTTTCACCTCAGTCCACATGAACAGCAGCTCACTCAGGCAGGGTGAGCTCACACACACACACACACAGGCTACAACCAAATGTGTGTGAGAGTGTTTTCAGTACTAAATGAGTATCTATGAGAGCTGTGTACACCTGCGACCCAGAAACAACACTGCACCTGTCTCTGTTTTAGACACACACACACACACACACACACACACACACACACACACACACACACACACACACACACACACACACACACACACACACACACACACACACACACACACACACACAGGTATGTTTAACTCATCAGTGCAACAGCTGCTAGGACACAAAAGGTCTCATTTCTCATGATTTCACATCACACACAAATTAATATGATTACATTTCACAAAACACACACACACACACACACACACACACACACACACACACACACACACACACACACACACACACACACACACACACACACACACACACACACACCTGGCTGTCCTGTGGACTAGAATTAAACACAACTTTCATGTTGAATTAAACATTGCAAAACCATTCAAAACAAACTGTCCATAATTAAACTCCACTGCCCTATGGAATTAAACTGCATTGTAACTAAATGCTGCCACTGTATGTGTGTATGCACACACGCAAAAAACAGCACAGGACCCCTAGCTCGCAGTACCCCAGAGCCACCAGCAGAGGGCAACAGTATAGCAGAAAACTCCAGTGAGCAACAGAGTCAAATGACAAGCAGATAGAAGAACAGAAAAGAAGAAAAACAGATGCATGCAAATATTGATTGATAAACGAGTGTATATGGGATGTAAAGGAAGGGTAAGTAGGTTAGTAAGGGTGTGTATGAAAGAATGAGGGTGTGTGTGTGTGTGTCAGAGGTGCACAATTATATGTAGTGATGGGCAATAAAGCCCCAAACAAAGCTCCAAACCAATTTCCTTATTGTGCCGAATCATGGTTCGCAGCCTCGAACCACGAGAGACCAAAAAAAAAAAAAATGCAAAATCTGTGTTTTTGCATTCCTTATTCAAGTGTCAATAAGCTATCATTGCTGCGTGTTGACTTCCTCATTTCTTGAATTAAAGGTGATACAATAAATGTATATTTTTTGCGTCTTAGTTTACTATATTATGCCTAAAATGGGTCTCGCGCTGCATTGTCTCACTTTAGCAAACACGTTAGAGGGAAAGGTCGCACAGTAGAGAGCTTCTTAGACACGTCGTTCTGGCGCAACTTGTCTCCCATCCACATATCAACCACACCTGTCGCTGCTTAGCTAGAATATCGTCAGTAGCCAGCCTATGCACCTATTCTACAGGCAGTTGTGGTCAGCACCTGATCAAGTTGCCACTTAAACCACATTCCTTTGTAAGCTTAATGATTTATAAATTTAGGTTTAATAACATTATATCAAGACTGTCAACTTTAGACTTCTTTAAGAAATTAGCCACACCGTTTTGAAAATGCTTTGCTGAAAAAATGACAAGTTTGCAACACAAACACATGAGGTAGCCTACTATTCTATTTAAAGATTTACTTCATGGTCAGAGTGTAATTATTATTAGGCTATTATTATTATTATTATTATAAATGTCTTTTTATTGTGCATTTGTGACCTCATGCTAAATGAAAATATGGTGATCTCCTGATTGGAAATCGCTATTAGAAGAAGCATCCCGTCAAAAAACACACGTTTCAGACAGTTTTGCAAGGCTACAACAACCCATTAAGCGCTGCGGTGGTTGGAGGAGTTGAATCAGGTTCCAACGCAGTCACGTGGTATGTTCAAAAATGAAGCTTCATTTGTCATCAGTCACGTGATTTTATTGTAACAACACAAGCCCCAACACCGTGGCTTCATCTGGCACGCCCTCTTTGCTCGACGCAAGCTCCAACGCCTTACTTCAGATGTCCCATCACTAATTATATGAAGTACACAGTGTTGGGCAAGCTACTTGTAAAATGTAGTGAGCTAAGCTATCAGCTACTCAACCATAAATTAAGCTTCACTACACTAAAGCTACCACCATTACAAATGTAGTGAGCTAAGCTACAAAAATGTGGGGAAAAGTAGTTTACCACATGAGAAACTACATTGACATAATGTGATTTGTCATATTATTTTCTGTGTATTATTGTACACAAATATGCAATAATGCCACTTGGAAAGTGAAAGCAAAGAGGTGGATATCCCTGGTTTCAGAAAATACTGCCATGAATTCAGACAAATATGAATGATTGGGTTGTGTTAGAATCAGCTGGCTGATAGAAATAGCCTAAGTGGTGGAGGTGAACAATCTTCTGCAGCCTACTTGTCACCTTCACACACACTGCATTTGAGCAACAAACTACTAAAAAAACAGTCACTTTGTGTGTCGAGTGTAAATTGCAACCCAGATCCAACAAAAATAGGACAAAGCTTACTGATCAATTAATTCAACATGTTATAACCTACGTGCAATATGAACTCTGCTGAGTGGCACGGTGCCATCTGAACTCGCCCGTTTCCAAAGACAGCTTACATGCACTTTGAGAAGATGTTTGTCATCTCATTTATTGTTTTCCTTTTCCTAAGACATTTATGCAAGTATCAACTGCATTAGTCTCCTCTTGGAAGCTTTAAAATCCTCGCGTTGTTGTAGCCATTTCCATATCGAAGTGTTGTTCGCCAATAGTTCAAGCAAGTTATCTAGCGGGACCTCTATGTGGATATTATCCGATGTCAGTGATCACGTCGCCGGCAAGCTTAGCGTGGCAGCCTGGCTCCCACACGAGTGGGAGCAGCTTGCCCATGATGTTTAACAGACATTCACTTTATTGTGCTCAAAACCATATTGTGATGCAGGTAACTGCTGTTTTCCTCAGGCATGCCCTGAAATGTGTAGCTTTTGTGGACGCTACGTCGCTACTTGACAAAAAAAAAAAAGCTTAACTACAGGGACGTTACTCCATAAATAAAGTAGTGACGCTACGGCCAAGCTACTGGGAAATGTAGTTAAACTAGTAGCTTCGCTACAAGTAGCGGCGCTACTGCCCATCACTGGAAGTACACAATTCCTTTACTTGAGTCAAAGTATAGATACTAGTCAAATATTATCCCACTACAAGTGAAAGTTGCTATACAAATTTTTTACTCAAGTCAAAATACATGTTCTTAAAAATACCTGTGTCTTTTAAAGGTTTACTTCCACGAGAAACCGTTTAGTACTTGCTCTTTTGAAATATGATAGGTCACCCCGAGTTGCATATGCATGCTGCATATCAAAATGTTTTTCTACCCCCATTTTCTATATCAGTCAAAAGAAGACAATAGGCGGGAAAAATGACCCAATGCGAAAAGGGCCTGCAGCGTGACGTAGACGTGTGCAAATGCATATAAGAGAAACTGACCGAATGAGCTTTAAATGATGTTAGCCTGTGACTGACTCGCATAAGATTAGCAGGCTAGTTGAATGACTGAACTGCATTTAGCCAGGCACTTGCACTGTTTTGTCATGCAAATATTACCATTCTGAAACGTTAATTGACAAATGGTCAGGAAGCAACTGTGCTTGTGAAATGCATGCAAAAATTGCATACTTGGGGATGTTACGTAGTTTAATAAATTCCTTGGGAGAGCATAATTCCTAGTCCATGTTTAAAACTATCAAATAGAGTAACACACTGTTGTTATTTATTCTTTATTAACAAATCTGAATCATCTGAATACAAAACAGAGTAACTCAATTGGAGTGGGACATTTAATGTTTAGTTGCATGATCTACAAAGATGTGTGTTGAACGTCAAATGATTGTCTAATTTCATTCCTACTTTACCATATTCATGAATATTCTGATAAA
>CM050208.1:25997500-26002500 GCA_027475355.1 Coilia nasus
CTCTCCCTCTATCCCACTCTCTCTCCACCTCTCCTCCCTCTGTCTCCCTCTATCCTGCTCTCTCTTTCCATCTCTACTCCCTCTGTCTCTCTCCCTCTATCCCGCTCTCTCTCCATCCCTGCTCTCTGTCTCTCTCTCCCTCTATCCTGGTCTCTGCATCTCTCCCTCTCTTATTCCCTCTTTTCCTCCTTCTTTTTCAGTGTCTGCTTTTTAAAGCAGTAGAATGTGTGTGTGTGTGTGTGTTTGTGTGTGAGTGTGTGCGCGCGCTACCTGATATTGTCCTGCTATAAACAGATTGAAATGAAACCTTTTTAAATGGAGCACAGTAAATACGATGCGTGTGTGTGTGCGTGTGTGTATGTGTGTGTGAGTGTGTGTGTGTATGTGAGTGTGTGTGTGTGTGTTTGGAGGGAGGTTTAAGTATAAAAGGTTTAAGTGAGGTGATTGTTAGGACAGCAAGGAATTGGCTTATGAAGGAATTAAATATAAGCTAAATTTACACACACACACACACACACACACACTCACACTTACACTCACACTCACACACACACACACACACACACTACCCCTCGGGTTTCTTGTGAGACTGAGGAGAATAAGGCGAGTGTTTGTATGTCTGTGTATGTGTGTGTGTGTGTGTGTGCGTGTGCGTGTGCGTGTGCGTGTGCGTGTGCGTGTGCATGTGCGTGTGCGCGTGTGCGTGCGCACGTGTGTGTGTGTGTGTGTGTGTGTGTGTAGTCACTGTGTGTATGCTTCTGCCTTTATTTATTTTTCCCTCTCTCTCTCTCTCTCTCTCTCTCTCTCTCTCTCTCTCTCCCTCTCCCCCTCTCTTACTCTCTATCTGTATCTCTGTATCTGTGTGTGGTAATATGTGTGTGTGTCTGGTTGAAGGCTGAAGGCTGTTTATTGGTTATCAGACAGGCTGCTGTAAAAATGCTAATTAGACACTCCCAAGGGATCATGGGACTTCTGCCACATAAAGAGAGTCAGCAGTCTGTGTGTGTGTGTGTGTGTGTGTGTGTGTGTGTGTGTTTGTGTGTGTCCTTGATGCTGATCTGTCATTCATATTGAAATGTTGTGTGGTCTTGTGATTGGAGGGTTGCAGGTTTGATTCCTGTACCACCAGGAAAAATGTGGGTGGGGGAGTGAACAACCAGCACCCTCCTGCACCCTCATCTATGGCTGAGGTGGCCTTGAGCAAAGCATCAAACCCCACATTGCTCCAGGGGGACTGCCCCTGTACCTAATTTACTGTAAGGCATCAAACCCCACATTGCTCCAGGGGGACTGCCCCTGTACCTAATTTACTGTAAGGCATCAAACCCCACATTGCTCCAGGGGGACTGCCCCTGTACCTAATTTACTGTAAGGCATCAAACCCCACATTGCTCCAGGGGGACTGTCCCTGTACCTCTTTCACTATAAGCCATCTAACCCCACATTGCTCCAGGGGGACTGTCTTTGTACCTTATTCACCGCAAGGCATCTAACCCCACATTGCTCCAGTGGGAATTGTCCCCGTACCTCATTCACTGTAAGGCATCTAACCCCACATTGCTCCAGGGGGACTGTCCCCGTACCTCATTCACTGTAAGGCATCAAACCCCACATTGCTCCAGTGGGAATTGTCCCTGTATGTTATTTACTGTAAGGCATTTAACCCCACATTGCTCCGAAGAGAATTGTCCCTCTACCTCATTCACTATAAGCCATCAAACCCCACATTGCTCCAGGGGGACTGTCCCTGTACCTTATTCACAAGTCAGCTAAATAATAATTTAATGTAATGTGTCAGTTGATGTATGTACGTATATGCGAGTGTGTGCATGTGTATGAGTGTGTCTGAATGTGTGTGTATACATGTGTGTGTATGCCTATGTGTGAATGTATGTGCCACATGTGTGCATGTGTCCCTCATTTGGCCAACACACAGAGAAGTCTTAGATGGCAAAGCAGAAGACTTAGACAGAGACTGAGACAGGAAGTGGGTGGGTTCAGGAAGAAAGGCAGAGAGGGAGAGGAGAGAGAATAAGAAGAAAGAGAGAGAGAGGAAGAGGACAGAAAGAGAGGAAAGAACAACAGAGAGGGAGGGAGCGACCAAGATAGCAGTGTGTGTAAGAGTGACAGTAGTGTGTGTGTGTGTGTGTGTGTGTCTGTGTGTGTGTGTGTGTCTGGGTGTGTGTGTGTGTGTGTCTGGGTGTGTGTGTGTGTGTGTCTGGGTGTGTGTCTGTGTGTGTGTGTGTGTGTGTGTGTGTGTGTGTGTGTGTGTGTGTGTGTGTGTGTGGGTGTGTGTGTGTGTGTGTGTGTGTGTGTGTGTGTGTGTGTGTAAGTGAGACTGACTGATGGGCTCTGGTGAGGGCTGAGAGAGTTTGGGCTCCTGTAGCTATAAATAGAACAGTGTGTGTGTGTGTGTGTGTGTGTGTGTGTGTGTGTGTGTGTGTGTTTGGTTGATTCACAGAAGGATGAGTCACAGCATGACACAGTGAAAGAGTGACGGGGGAAAGATGGGGAGAGAGAGAAAGAGAGAGAGCTAGAGAGAGAGAAAGAGAGAGAGATTGTAAGAGAGAGAAAGAGAGTGAGAAAGAGAGAGGGAGAGAAACATACTGAAGAGAAAGGTATGTGGAGGATGAAAGGAGCAAAAAAGATGCATAAAGAGAGAGATAGAAGAGGAAAGAGATCAGAAGAAAGAAGAAGAAACAGAAAGAGAAGGGAAAAGAGGGAGAGAGAGGGAGAGAAAGAATGAAAGACAGGAAGAAAGGGGGGGGGGGGGTCCGCAGTGAAATAGTGGAGCTGAAAGCTGTCTGTAATAGCGGGTGACTTCAGAAGGTATTTATTGATTACTTACCCAACCCTGCAATAAAGCCCCATCACCCACTGTGTGTGTGTGTGCGTGTGTGTGTGTGTGCATGTGTGTCTGTGCGTGTGTGCGTGCATGTGTGTGTGCTTGTGTGCGTGTATGTATGGGCGCGCGTGTGTGTGTGTGTGTATGTATGTGTGAGAGAGTGTTGTATATTTTGAGTGATAAGGCCTTTCAACCAGACGCAGAGCTGTGACACATCTCCTCAATTACAGAGAAAGAGTTCAGCACAGCTGGTGTGTGTGTGTGTGTGTGTGTGTGTGTGTGTGTGTGTGTGTGTGTCTGTGTGTGTGTGTGTGTGTGTGTGTTTGTGTGTGTGTGTGTGTGTGTGCGTGAGCGCCTGTTTGTGTTAACTTAGCTGTATCAACACTAAAGACCCCCTACTCTGAGTCACACTCTTCACACTTCTGTCCCGTTACACAACAGACAGACATGCAGACAGACACCCGCTGCAGCAGTGACACAGTCAGTCAGCTGAGACTAGAAACAGTGAGACAGTCAGTCAGCTAAGACTATAAGCAGTGAGACAGGTCAGTCAGCTAAGACTATAAGCAGTGAGACAGGTCAGTCAGCTTAGACTAGATAAGCAGTGAGACAGTCGGTCAGCTAAGACTAGATCAGCAGTGAGACAGTAAGCAGTGAGACAGTCAGTCAGCTAAGACTAGGTAAGCAATGAGACAGGTCAGTGAGCTAAGACTATATAAGCAGTGAGACAGTCAGTCAGCTGAGACTATAAGCAGTGAGACAGGACAGTCAGCTGAGACTAGATAAGCAGTGAGACAGGTCAGTCAGCTGAGACTATAAGCAGTGAGACAGTCAGTCAGGTGAGATGCGAGCAGTGAGACAGTCAGTCAGCTAAGACCATGACAGACAGGTCAGTCAGCTAAGACTATATAAGCAGTGAGACAGTCAGTCAGCTGGGACTATATAAGCAGTGAGACAGTCAGTCAGGTGAGATGTGAGCAGTGAGACAGCCAGTCAGGTGAGATGTGAGCAGTGAGACAGTCAGTCAGGTGAGACTATGGGATGGAGGCTAGAGTGAATCATGGAGGCCTTTCGTATGTTTGGGGGAAGAGAGAGACAGAGTGAGAGAATGAAACAGGTAATGTGAAGATGATGACAGAGTAAGAAAAAGAGGTGAAGAGACAGACAAGAAAGGGAGCTGGGGGAGGACCTGGGAGAGAGGGATAGAGGAAAGAGAGCAGGGAAGACAGGGAAAGAGAGCGGGGAAAAAAAGGGCTAGAGAGAGGGATAGAGATGGAGAGGTGGCGTTAGAGACAGAAAGAGATTGAAAGAGGGATAGAGAGAGAGAGATAGCGAGAGGGATGAGTGTGAGAGGAAAGAGTGATACAGAGAGGAGTGGACAGGGATGTAGCCAGAGAAAGAGAAAGGGATGCAGGAACAGATAGAGAGATAGAGCAAGGGATGGGTGAGAGATACGGGAGGGATGGAGAAGGGGGAAAAGGCTGGATAGAGAGAGGGATGGGGAGAAGATAAGACAGATAGACAGGTAGACAGAGGGATGAGGAAAGAGATAGATAGAGAGAGGGATGGGGAGAAGATAAGACAGATAGACAGGTAGACAGAGGAATGGGGAAAGAGATAGACAGATAGACAGAGGAATGGGGAAAGAGATAGACAGATAGAGAGAGGGATGGGGAGAAGATAAGAGAGATAGACAGATAGACAGAGGAATGGGGAAAGAGATAGATGGATAGAGAGAGGGGTGGGGAGAAGATAAGAGAGGTAGACAGATAGAGGGATGGGGAAAGAGATAGAGAGAGGGATGGGTGTGGGAGGAAGAGCGAGGGAGAGAGGGATGAGGAAAGAGATAGAAAGATAGAGACAGGGATAGAGAGACAGAGAGAGGGGTTGGAAAGAGATAAGGAGAAAGGGAGATAGATAGATAGGGACAGAGAGAGGAATTGATGTGGGAGGAAGGATGGAGAGAGAGAGATGGATAGAGAGATAGAGAGAGGGATGGGTGTGGGGACACACAGAGAGAGGGATGGGAAAAGAGATAGAGAAAGGGGTAGAGAGATAGAGAGAGATAAAGGGAAAAACAAAGAGATGGAGAGATAGATAAAGAGACAGAGGGAAGGATGGGTATAGAGGGGGAGAGATGGAGAGATAGATGAAG
>CM050208.1:26032500-26045000 GCA_027475355.1 Coilia nasus
ATAAGCCTTGGTCTAGACCAGTGGTGTCAAACTCATTTTCACTTAGGGCCACTTCAGCATAATGACTGCCCTCAAAGGGCCAAATAAAACTGTAAGACAGTATAAATGCAGTGGAAAGTAACTAAATGTAATGTAAAATAAATGCAACTAATCCTTAATGTTATATTTATTTATGTTATATATATTTGCATAGATGTAAAAAAATGCTTGTTGCTCTGTTATAACATAAGTCCTTTTAATTTGTCAGGTTGTGAAACCCACATTACTTCATCAATCAAAGATCAAATTATCCAAGTGAATAAGGATGTAGTCAGGCTAGCCTTACAGCCTGTAAGGCAGGATAGCAAGTCGATGCATGATGGACGAACTGGGTTTATTTTCCCTCCCAAGCAGGAAAAGTGTCCAGAGAAAAACAAAAGAAAAAAAAACTCCAAACAAAATAAACTTTTAAGGACAAAGTAAATTCAATAATATAAAGCAAGAGTAAAAATATTTGCTGCGCAATTCTCTCTCTGGTTGTAGTCAGGTGTTCACAGTAGCTCACCTCAAAACCAACTGACAGCCATTTGGTTTTCCCTGGGTTTTCCTAGCCCACGGATCCAACCAAAACGTGCAAAATCAATCATGTTTAAAATGCAAAGAACCAGTACAAAAATAGACATAAATACTCTGTTTAAAAACAAAAAATACTATGGTTTTAAAATACACCAGTACACCACACACTTCATAAACACCATAAAATATATAAACACAAAAACACCCATCTTCCCCACACACTGGTGCAACATGCATACCTCTGACGTGAGCTCTCCAAACTATATTTGTGCCTTGAGAGCTCCCGTCGGGTCAGCTCGACATCAGGAAGTCAACCTGCAACTACAAAGTAAGCTGTACTCGTTTATAATTAGCTTACCAGTTTTCTAGCTATCTATTGTTTGCCAAAAGTAAAATGTTTGCCATGTCCATAGTCCTTTATCTTCAGTTGGCAACTCCTGAAGTAAAGCAAGTTATTGATGAAAGTTCGTTTTTGTGTTTGTTGCAGATGCTGTAGGCCTACTCCCGTGACTGCCAGATGCATGCTCACGTTCGGTAGTAAAAATAAATAAAAGAGCTGTGTTTAAAAACGTGTTTCTGCGTGGTGTTTGTTAGCACAGTAGCTTGGTCCACTGTTACAAAGGAAAAACAAGTTATGACATTAACATGGCCAATGCACCTTTTTGAGCTATTATAAGAAAATCAGACCTTTTAAGGCTTAAAATTTAAGCTCTCGCAGGCCACATAAAATGACATGGTGGGCCACATTTGGCCCACGGGCCTTGAGTTTGACACATGTGGTCTAGACTGAAGGAGATGCCAAATCAAAAACGCTTTTAGTCTGAGATGTGATGTATGTATGGGAGTCTGGATCATAAGGTATGCTGACCACACGCAGGACTATAACTGGGCCGGCAGCGGCAGGAGGGTGTTTTTGCCATGCACATACACAATGCTGTTATACGTAAGAAATAATGACCAAAGAGGTGACCAGTTCCGTGAAAATAATGGCGAGGTGGGGCGAAGAACTTGCCTCCGCCAAGTCATTATTTCCCCAGAACTGGTCACCTCAAAGGTCATTATCCCTTTTATCTCTTGTTTGTTGTAATGGTTAATTTGCTACTTTAGAGCATCAGTTAAGAAAAAGTAAAGCATTTAACCGTTAATTTGGCGATGAGAGTTGTCATGGCTACCATTCATAAGAGCATTTATATGGAATGGTGATTGAAAGTTTTGAGATCTACGTCAAAGGTAGACAGTTATACAAAGTAAATTCCCACCTCATCAGCCAATCAGGAAAGACAATTCTATTGTCAAGGGAGATAATGCTGTTTTAAATCCTCATAAGAGCAGGACATTATTCATCCATGTCATCAGAATAATACAGCTGTTATAAAGCATTATACTAATGTCAGTAGGGTACTTCAACTTCAACTTGTATCAGCCACAGTCACAGGGCTGTTATAGAGTATTATACTGATCATAGCAGTATATTTTTCATCCCTGTCACCACATAATAAAGCTGTTATAAAGCATTATGGTGATCACTGTAGGGTATTGTCCATCTCTGTCATCCACATACACAAAGCTGTTATGAAGCATTATGCTGACAACAGAGTATTATCTACCACTGTCATTAGTGATTAAGCATCTATAACACATTATGTGGGCCAGCAGGGGTAGAGTAGATTATTATTCATCTCAGAACACGAAGAGCATTAGCACTCCAAGTGGAGTATTAGTCCTCTCTGTCATCAGGGGCTTTTCTTAGAGAGAGAAACAGAGGTACAGGAGACCCATCATCTGTTTGCTGACTGGAGGCAATCCAGCTGATGTGTAGATCAGCACATAATTAAAATGTGTCACAAACTGGGTTTAGACGGTAGTACTGGAGATGATTTATATATCAGCACGTGGCTAACATGTGGCACAGACTGGGTCTGCTCTCCAGCACTGCGGGTGATCTATATATCAGCACATAGTTAGCCTCAGAGTGGTTCTGCCTGAGGGCTTTTCAATCAAGGGCACTAGCAAGAGAGGGGCCAGGGGGATGGGGGGGGGGGGGGGGGGTCAGAGGGGCAGAGGCCTCTGACACGGGCACAACAACAATCTCATTTTGACACAGGTCAAAGAGCAGCTCACACAGACACATGCGTGCAGACACATGGACGCATGGGGAGATGCACACACACACACACACACACACACACACACACACACACATACACACACACACACCACACACACCACACACACACACACACACACACACACACACCACACACACACACACACACACACACACACACACACACACACACACACACACACACACACACCAACTGCAAATGTCTAACTGGACATGTGTGTATGTACACTCTCGCCAATAACACATGTTCACAGTGACACATGTACACAATCACACATGTACACAATCACACATGTTCACAATAACCCCAGGACATGCATGCACACACTCGTGTTCACACATATGCAGCATATGATATAAATGTGTGTCTGCGTGTGTGTGTGTGTGTGTGTGTGAATATGTGTCAGGGTGGGTTAAGAGTGTTTAATTTAGGTTACAGTAACTGAGATGTATGTGTTTGTGTGTCTGTGTGTGTATGTATGTGTGTGTGTGTGTGTGTGTGTGTGTGTGTGTGTGTGTGTGTGTGTGTGTGTGTGTGTGTGTGTGTGTGTGTGTGTAATAAGCAGAGAATGATAGGAATGTATGGAGTCATCAGATAAAGAGAGAAAGTCAGACAAAGAGAAGTGCTGATTCAGGAATGGTCATGCGCTACTGCTGGTGCTACTGTGTGTATGTATGTGTGTGTGTTTGTGTGTGTATGTGTGTGTGTATGTGAGAGAGAGAGAGAGAGAGAGAGAGAGAGAGAGCGAGGTTGAGAGAGAAAGAGAGTCTGTGTGTGCCTATTTGTGTCTTTTCTGTCTGTGTCAGACCGTGTGGCTGTGAGTGTGTTTGTGTGTGTGTGGTTCGTAAGTGTGTGTGTGTGTGTGTGTGGCATAAAATAAAGAGCCATTTCATCATCTGCATAACTTGCTGCGTGTCCTTCTCAGGTAAGAATAGCCACACACACACACACACACACACACACACACTATAATTATGACTGCACCTTATGTATTATTAGCATGGGAACATCTTCAGGTGGAGCTGTGACACTGGTCTGCAGCACAGACATCTACTGGCCCTGAGACAAATCTATGACCCCACAGACTCTATTATTGGCCCTGAGACACCCCTATCACCTCACAGACACACCCATTGGCCCTGAGACAAGTCTGTCACGCCACAGACACACCCATTGGCCCTCAGACAAGTCTGTCACGCCACAGACACACCCATTGGCCCTCAGACAAGTCTATCATCCCACAGACTCACCCACTGGCCCTGAGACACCCCTATCACCCCACAGACACACCCACTGGCCCTGAGACACCCCTATAACCCCACAGACACACCCATTGGCCCTCAGACAAGTCTGTCACCCCACTGACACACCCATTGGCCCTCAGACAAGTCTATCATTCCACAGACACCCATTGGCAATGAGACAAGTCTATAACCCCACAGACACACCCACTGGCCCTCAGACAAGTCTATCATTGCACGGACACACCCACTGGCCCTGAGACACCCCTATCACCCCACAGACACACCCACTGGCCCTCAGACAAGTCTGTTACCCCACAGACACACCCATTGTCCCTCAGACAAGTCTGTTACCCCACAGACACACCCACTGGCCCTCAGACAAGTCTGTTACCCCACAGACACACCCATTGTCCCATACACATATTGCCCCTGATACAAGCCTATTGTCCAACATACACACACACACACACACACACACACACACACACACACACACACACACACACACACACACACACACACACACACACACACACACACACACACACACACACCCTCTTTCATCTCC
The DNA here is from genome assembly GCA_027475355.1 of Coilia nasus. NCBI lineage: Eukaryota > Metazoa > Chordata > Actinopteri > Clupeiformes > Engraulidae > Coilia > Coilia nasus. The sequence continues at coordinate 26,036,997 of CM050208.1, forward strand.
ATGGCCACATTGCAGCTGCCCCATCCTAAGAAACTCCACTGGTCAGAAGGAGAATTCTCCTACCCAGGGACAACGTCTGTGTTCCCCTGCCCAGGGACAATGTGTGTGTTCCCCTGCCCAGGGACAATGTGTGTGTTCCCCTGCCCAGGGACAATGTGTGTATTCCCCTGCCCAGGGACAATGTGTGTGTTCTGCTGCTCTGCAATGCCCCACTTCCCTGCTGTGCAGTACACTAGCACCCTGTGTGGATTCTATTGCCCCAGTGCACAGTCCCATGTCCTCTGCTTAGTGCACCAGCCCTTGTAATGAGACCTGAGCCTGGGGTAGTATCCCCCCACAGCCCAACCCCAGCTACCCCACACAGTCGTGCTATCTTCCTGTCCCCTGGGGCATTCTGTTGCCCTGGATGTGTTCTATTGCCACAAGGTGGCCTCTTCTGCCCCAGAAGCACCTCATGACCTTCTTTTCACATGACCAATGACGCCCACCACAGTGGACACAATCTCTTCACAAAGACTCCTGTGCCCCTCTCTCTCTCCCTCCATCTCTCTCTCTCACTCTGTTGATTGCCTTCCATCTCTCTCCCTCCCTCTCTCTCTACCTATTTTCCCTCCACCCCCCCCCTCTCTATTTCCCTCCATCCCTCTCTCTCACCCTGTCTGTATCCCTCCATCTCTCTCTTTCTCTCTCTCTGTGACTCTCTTTCCCTTCATCTCTTTCTCGCCCTCCTTCCCTGTCTCTGTTTCTGGGTATTTGTGTGTTTGTGTGTGTGTGTGTGTGTGTGTGTGTGTTTGTGTGTGTGTGTGTGTGTGTGTGTGTGTGTGTGTGTGTGTGTGTGTGTGTGTGTGTGTGTGTGTGTGTTTACATGGGTTTCTGTTTTCATGGCAATTACTGCATTTCGTGCCTATAAAAATAGACTGGACTTGCGACATGCAAAGGACACACATGGACAAACATGCCCCCAACACCGACATCTCTGTCTCTCTGTCTCTCGGTCTCTCTGTCTCTCTCTCTCTCTCTCTCTCTCTCTCTCTCTGTCTCTCTCTCTCTCTCTCTCACACACACACACACAGGAAATACAGCTGAAGTCTGAATGAGAAAAAAACATAAGAAGACAGAGTGAGAGATGAAGAAAGATACAGAAAGAGAGGATGAGATACAGAAAGAGAGGGTGAGATACAGACAGAGACAGAGAGAGACGTAGAAAGAGAGGGTGAGATACAGACAGAGACAGAGAGAGATGGAGAAAGAGAGGGTGAGATACAGAAAGAGAGGGTGAGATACAGACAGAGAGGGTGAGATACAGACAGAGACAGAGAGAGATGGAGAAAGAGAGGGTGAGATACAGACAGAGACAGAGAGAGATGGAGAAAGAGAGGGTGAGATACAGACAGAGAGGGTGAGATACAGACAGAGAGGGTGAGATACAGACAGAGAGGGTGAGATACAGACAGAGAGGGTGAGATACAGAAAGAGAGGGTGAGATACAGACAGAGAGGGTGAGATACAGACAGAGACAGAGGGACGATTTACTTTTGTTCTTTATGCTTTGGCAACACTGCATTTCAACAGCCATGCTAATAAAGCAACTTTGAATTAAATTGGAAGAGAGATGGAGAAAGAGAGAGGGTGAGATATAGACATAGATAGACAGAGAGAGAGAGAGAGAGAGAGAGAGAGAGAGAGAGAGAGAGAGAGAGAGAGACAGAGAGAGAGAGAGAGAGAGAGAGAGAGAGAGAGAGAGAGAGAGAGAGAGAGATACTGTAGACAGAGAGAGCTGGAAAGAGAGAAAGTGAGAGGGTGAGACATACTGTAGACAGGCAGAGACAGGGAGGGTGAGATATAGACAGAGAGAGATGGAGAGAGAGAGGGTGAGATATAGACAGAGAGAGAGAGAGAGATGGAGAGAGAGAGGGTGAGATATAGACAGAGATGGAGAGAGATGGAGAGAGAGAGGGTGAGATACAGACAGAGAGAGATGGAGAGAGAGAGGGTGAGATATAGACAGAGATGGAGAGAGAGAGGGTGAGATATAGACAGACAGAGATGGAGAGAGAGAGGGTGAGATACAGACAGAGAGAGATGGAGAGAGAGAGGGTGAGATATAGACAGACAGAGATGGAGAGAGAGAGGGTGAGATATAGACAGAGATGGAGAGAGATGGAGAGAGAGAGGGTGAGATATAGACAGAGATGGAGAGAGATGGAGAGAGAGAGGGTGAGATATAGACAGAGAGAGATGGAGAGAGAGAGGGTGAGATATAGACAGAGACAGAGAGAGATGGAGAGAGAGAGGGTGAGATATAGACAGAGAGAGATGGAAAGAGAGAGGGTGAGATATAGACAGAGATGGAGAGAGATGGAGAGAGAGAGGGTGAGATATAGACAGAGAGAGATGGAGAGAGAGAGGGTGAGATATACACAGAGACAGAGAGAGATGGAGAGAGAGAGGGTGAGATATAGACAGAGATGGAGAGAGATGGAGAGAGAGAGGGTGAGATATAGACAGAGACGGAGAGAGATGGAGAGAGAGAGAGGGTGAGATATAGACAGAGAGATATGGAGAGAGAGAAAATGAGAGGGTGAGATATAGACAGAGAGAGATGGAGAGAGAGAAAATGAGAGGGTGAGATATAGACAGAGAGAGATGGAGAGAGAGAAAATGAGAGGGTGAGATATAGACAGAGACAGAGAGAGATGGAGAAAGAGAGGGTGAGATATGGACAGAGAGAGATGAAGAGAGAGAAAATGAGAGGGTGAGATAGACAGAGACAGAGAGAGATGGAGAAAGAAAGAGGGTGAGATATAGACAGACAGAGAAAAAAATATTAGGCAGCAAGAGGGTGTCACCAGAGAGAGACAGCCGGAGGGGAAGAGAGAGAGAAAGAGAGAAAGAGAGAGAAAGAGAGAGAAAAAGAGAGAAAGAGAAAAAGAGTGAGAGAGAAAGAGAGAGAGAGAAAGACAGAGAAAGAGAGAGAGAGATAAAGAGAATGAAACAGAGAGAAAAAAGAGAGGGAAAGAGAGAGAGAGGAAGAGGGAGTAATTAGTGGTCTGGCTGTAAGGCTGTGAATCCCAGTTTAGTTCAGACTGCAGCTAAACACAGAGAAAATTAAAAAAACTGATATTACACACACACACATGCACACACACACACACACGCAAGCACGCACACACACACACTATGAGGTGTACACGACACACAAACACATGCATGTACCCACGTCTACAAAGACACACTCACATGCGCACACACAAACATGCATACACGCACAAAGTGGAAATGTCATTTTTCTGTTTTCAGAAAGTTATTAATTCCTATTAAACTCATTTAAAAAGACAATGCTATGTGTGATTTTCTGCTCCAACACAAACAAACCCATCCACACACATACTCAACACACACATACAGTACTCCTCACACATACTTCACACACATACTCCAAAAAACCACTACCCAGCATCCTCCTTACACTGACCTGCGATCTAACACATACACACACTCAGCCTGCACGCACATGCTCAAACAGATATACAGACTGACTCCATCTCCATACACACTCAGCGCGATTGTAGCCCATGGAGGGCAGCAAAGCGAATTCAGAAGTGTCTTTCACCCAGTTAAAAGTTGATGAACCACTGAAATGATTTTGGAAACATTATTTCAAAGGTAGTATGGCTTTAAAGCTGCATTATACTTCTGCATCAGCTCCATACTTAATAATAATAATAATAATAATAATAATAATACATTTTATTTGAAGCACCTTTCATGGTACCCAAGGACACTGTATAACACATAATGTTAAAATAGTAGCAAAAAGAAAAGACAAGAGACAGGGACACTTTTTAAAAGGCACAGCAGCAACATGAGACACAAAATCAACAGCAAAGCTAAAGACAAGACACAAATAAAATATCAATACTAATAACACCTCTATCCGTCCAATCTGCACCGTAAAGGTCTAATGTGTAGGAATTTCTCCCATCTAGCAACTCTCTCACGTTCAGAGTACGTATTACAGCTATGATAGCCTTAACGCTTCAAAAAGCCAAGATGTCATGCACGCCCTTTATCATGTCACAGTAAAAGCATGAAAGGCAGAGCTGTATCCTGTATGTCTTTAACCTGCTGAAGTATTTCAACATGGTGCATGAATATGAAGCGTCGACCACAGCCCATGCATATACAGATGTAAAATTTCAAGACAATAGGAATAATTGACGGGGGTGGTAGTGGGATCAGCTCCATACTAATCAACTCCATACTCATCAACACCATACCTCTAATCAACTCCAATCTCCTACTTAAACCATACTTCTTATCAACACCACACTCCTAATCAGCACCACACTTTTAGACAGCTCCGTACTAATCAGAATCATACTAAGCAGCACCATACTAATCAGCACCATATTCCTTGTTAGCCCATACTTCTAATCAGATGCATACGCCTAGTCTGCTCCATATTACTCAGGTCCATACTGCTCAGGTCCATACTAATCTCATCCACACTAATAATCAGAAGAACCCCTATAATTAGCCCCTGTCTCACTGTGGGCCGGAGCCAGAATACAGATCTCTGTGGTTCTGGAACAAATCCCAGGACACCCACGGAGGGAGCTACACCTCTCTGGACCAGACGGGCTCTTCCACAACCAAGGCCTGCCAAAGTGTGTGTGTGTGTGTGTGTGTGTGTGTGTGTGTGTGTGTGTGTGTGTGTGTGTGTGTGTGTGTGTGTGTGTGTGTTGTGGGGGGGCTGCCTGCCATAGAATTCCTGAGATATGAGTGATTGACACCTGTGATGTGACACCTTGGTATCCTTCTTGGCAGGCAGCCAGCGTGTGTGTGTGTGTGTGTGTGTGTGTAGGTGTAGGTGTGTGTGGGTGAATGGCTGCCAGCATGTCATCCAAAACATATAAGTTAGTGCTGGTGAAGTTAGTCTCTTGCTATGCAAGTGTGTGTGCATGTGTGTGTATATCTGTTAGCAAGGTTAGTCATTTTCTGTGACTATGTATGTGTTAGCGTGGTTAGTCATTTTCTTTGTGTGTGTGTGTGTGTGACATCATTTGTGGGTGTTTTGTGTGATAGCTTTTGGGTGATCTAGTTACAGTATTGACTATCATAGCCTCTGTCACACACACTCATCACATGTAGACACACACACACACACACACACACTTGGTTAAACACATGCACAGATGGAATGAATCACAGATTGCTCAGAATGTGGTATACTGTAGCCACAGACAAGCGGTCTGTGTGTGTGTGTGTGTGTGTGTGTGTGTGTGTGTGTGTGTGTGTGTGTGTGTGTGTGTGTGTGTGTGTGTGTGGTGAATGTGTATGGCTGTGGGTGATGTGTGTGTGTGGTGAATGCGTGAATATTGTAGCCACAGACAGACAAGAGGTGTGTGTGTGTGTGTGTGTGTGTGTGTGTGTGTGTGTGTGTGTATGTGTGGTGAATGCAGTACATTGTAGCCAGAGACCAAAAGACTGAAAGATTTAACAGACAGCTTATGATTCTCTGCAGTATGACCAAAGCTGAGATTTTGGGTACAACCCTAACACACACACACACACACACACACACACACACACACACACACACACACACACACACACACACACACACACACACACACACACACAGAGTTATGACTCATCCATGCTGAGAACTGACCAGGGGGCCAGTGTGGTGGCTTCTGTAGCTATGCAATGTGTGTATGCATGTGTGTGTGTGTGTGTGTGTCTGCGATATGCTTAGTCTAGCCACCCTGTCAAAATGTGAGGAATTTGCGGAATTTTCCACCAATAAAATATCAGCTATTAGAGCAGGAATTACTCACGACCCTAATTATCCCCTCAGCAGGGAACCACCGACCCTACAGAATTTTAGCACCATCATGGAAGACGAACTCTATGATACTCTCAAACAAAGCAAGCAGAAAACATGCAGCCTTGACCCCATTCCCACCTTCCTTATGAAATACATTTTTGGCTGCGTCTCCACAGTCATACTATAGATCAACACCTTCGTCCTCTCAGGTGTGTTCCCCAGCATCTTTAAAATTGCTGTAGTGAATCCACTATTTAAAAAGCCAAACTTAGACAACAATGTGCTAAATAACTATAGGCTCATCTCTAACCTCTAATTCATAAGCAAAATATTTGAAAAAGTTGTGTTTATGCAGCTTAACCAGTTCCTAAATGAAAACGACATCCTAAAAAAATTCCAATCGGGTTTTAGAGCCAATCACAGCACAGAGGCTACCCTAACCAAAATAGAAAATGATCTCAGTCTCTACTGTGGTCCTTCTAGTGCTACCTTCAACCCAATCCACCACAACATACTACTGCATTGTCTCAAAACCTGGGTAGGTCTTTCACATCATGTACTAATGTGGTTTGAATCAAATATTACTGGAAGACAATTCTATATCAGTATCAAGGATCATGTATTAAAAAAACACAACATACCGTTTGGGGTCAAGCCAATCAGCGAACAGAGGAAGTGTTTGTGAGTGATGACGTTGACTTTGTGAGCTGCATTTGAATTATAGTGCATAGGTAGGCTAACTGCATACATGACGACCAGAGATTAGCGGTTGGGTAAAGGTAGAGCCACTTGTTTTAAACTTCAGCAGAGTCCACACCTCCAGGAAGAAATCGTTTCTCAATGCAGCAAGGCCAGACCCTCTACAAAATTAAATGAAGTACGAGGGGCTGGTTTACCAGGCTACTCTTACTAGTATTTAAAGCTGTAAATGGCTTTGCTCCGTGCTATATCACTGACACACTGTCCTCTTACACCCCTGCACGAGTCCTTGGATCCGCTGAAGCCGGTCTCCTGCCGATTCCAGACGCACCACCTAAAAGGATCAGGGAAGCAGCCTTCATATACTACGCCCCAAAGAGTTGGAATGCCCTACCACAGCACATCAGAGAAGCAGAATCTATTGATGCCTTTAAATGGCAACTGAAAACCTACCTGTTCAACCTCGCCTATACTTAACTGCTCTGTTCAAAGGCCTCTCAGATAGTGTGGGCCGCGGTTCTGCCTGCGATTTCTTCCTAAAATTAGATAAACCAACACAAACAGGGAGCTTTTCCTTACCCCTGTCTCTCCCTAGGGACTAGCAACAGCCCTTGACAGCGCGCCAATGGACTTTCTCGTTCTGACACTCCTGGACTGCAAGAAATGTTGTCTTGTGTTCTTCTTGCCAAACTGTTGAAGCACTTTGAGCTGCATCTTGTACAAATAAAGATTTTTTTTTTTTTTTTATTATTATTATTATTATATTTTGTGTGTGTATGTGTGTGTGTGTGTGTGTCTGTGTGCATGCCTGTGTTAGTGTGTGTGTGTGTGTTGTGTGAGTGTCTGTGTGTGGCTTTAAATGAGAATGGGTTTGTAGCTCCTCCCCCAGGGCAATTGGGGTAAATAATTAATCTGTACCCTTGCTCGGAGTGAACATGGGAGAAGGGCTACGCCCTTTGTCACACAAGCGAGTCCAAGAAATTTACTGTAGCCATACAGCTTAATGTGACCACGAACTGTGCCAACATGGCGACTGCATCTATGTTTTCCTCAATATAACTCTCCTGACAACAAGGCATTTAGTCAATATACATATGAGCTGAATGACTGTGGACAGGCAAAGCTAGTATTAGTAAACCGTCAGCTGAATGACTGCGGACAGCATAGCTACTGCTAATGGTAGCTACTGTAAATGAGTGTGTCTACAAGGATACAAGGATATTTATTTGTCACATGCATAGACATACTGAGTAGTAGGACATGCAGTGAAACTGTTGATTGAAACTGTTGATTGTCTAGCTGATGCTAATGCATTGACTGTGTAAAATAATGTATTTGGTCAATGGGTTGTTGCTCATAAAACATTATTCAGATGAATATGGCTAGCTTAGCCAATGCTAATAATATCAGCTAAATGAGTGTGGCAAGCAGAGCTAATGCTGAAAGTTAGATGAGTGTAGCTAGCAGAAGTT
>CM050208.1:26065000-26070000 GCA_027475355.1 Coilia nasus
TCTTTCTCTCTCTCATGAACGGTCTTTCTCCATCCCTCTCTCACTTCTGTGCTCTCTCTCTCCATCTTCTACCTGTTTTTATTCATCCGAGAGTGAAGAGAGATTAGCAGAGAGCCAGAGGGAATTGGGAAAAAGGGCTGGTGTGTGTATGTGTGTGTGTGTTTGTGTGTGTTTGTGTGTGTGGTGGTGGTGGTGGTGATTGAGAGTGTGAAAGAGATTTAGTGCGTGAGCGTAAGGGGGAGAGAAATCTAGTCTAGTGACTGTGAGAGACTGACAGAGAGAATGTGTAAACGTCAAGAGAGAAAGAGAGTGGAAGAGAAGAGATGGACAGAAAGAAAGGGCAGAGAGGGAGAGACTGACAGAGAGAAAGAAAGGGCAGGGAGAAAGAGAGTGGAAGAGACTGACAGAGAGAAAGAAAGGGCAGAGAGAGCAAAAGAGAGTGAGAGACAGAAAAGAGAGAGTGAGAGTACAGAGACAGGGTGAGTGAGTAACAGACAGAGCGACAGACAAAGAGAGGCTGAAAAAGAAAAACAAACAGATAAACAAATAACAAGAGAGTAAAAGAAAGAGAATAGATCAGAGAGAGAAAGAGAGAAGGAGAAAGAAAGAGAATAGAGAGAGTGATAGGGCGGGTTAAAAGCCCTATTTTTAGCCCTTTTTACGAACCACCACACTACCATGCCATAATACATTTGCACAGAGAGACAGAGAGAGAGAGAGAGAGAGAGAGAGAGAGAGAAAGAGAGAGAGAGGGACAGTTAAATAGAGAGAGACTGAAAGAAAGACACATAAGGAAAGAGAGAGAGTGTGTGTGTGTGTAAGAGACAGAAAGTGACAGAGGGGGTGCGGGTAGATAGTGGGAGGCAAAAAAAAGACAGAAGGTAGGAGACAGAGAGAGAGAAAGAGAGAGAGAGAGAGAGAAAGAAAGAGAGAGAGAGAGAGAGAGACAGAGAGAGAGAGACACAGTGAGAGAGAGAGAGAGAGAGAGAGAGATAGAGAGAGAGACAGAGAGAGAGACAGACAGAGAGAGAGAGAGAGAGACAGAGAGAGAGAGAGAGAGAGACACAGAGAGAGAGAGAGAGAGAGAGAGAAAGAGAAAAAACACAGTCCAGGCAGCAGGTTGACCAAGGAGCACTTGCACTGTCTAGCCACATTGTGGAGCTTTAGCTTCATGTAACAGCACTGGGAGGCAGCTAACATTACCGTGTCTGTGTGTGTGTGTGTGTGTGTCTTTGTGTGTGTGTGTGTGCGTCTGTGTGTGTGTGTATTCGAGTGTGTGTGTTGCAGGCGTGGTGCAGCTAGCTGTTGTGGAGAAGCTGGTTGTGCTCTTGTGGAGAAGATCTAGTTACCAGTTGGTGTTGTGTGTGTGGGTGTGGGTGTGTGTGTGTGTGTGTGTGTGGGTGTGCCACCTTGAGGCTTTAGCTATGGGCTGTGAGTGACTAACGGCCTCTCTCTCTTACACACACACTCACACACACACACACACACACACACACACACACACACACACACACACACACACACACACACACACACACACACACACACACACACACACACACACACACCTTTTAAAGGTGAACATTACACACCACTCTCTGCTGACTAGGCACATAGGCACACCCCTCCTTCACTTTTAATGGCACAAATGTCCCTCCTACCATCCCACACCTCTCCTCTCCTGCCCCATACTTATCATTACTGCCCCATTCCTGTCTTCTACCGCCCCATCACTCTCTTGTACTGCCCCATACTCATCATTACTGCCTGTATACTGTACTTATCATTACTGCCCCTCCTCTCTTCTCCTGCCCCACACCTATTATTAATGCCCCATCGCTCTCATCTCCAGCCCCATCCCTCTCTTCTGCTATGCTGTATCTGTCTTCTCCTGCCCCATTCCTCTGTGATACTGCCTCATACTGCCTTCATCATAACTGCCCCAAACTCATCATTACTGCCCCATAATCATCATTACTGCCCCATAATCATCATTACTATCACAAACTCATCATTACTGCCCAATACTCATCATTACTGCCCCATATTTATCACAACTGCCCCACATTCATCATTACTGCCACAAACGCATCATTACTGCCCAATATTATTAATCATTATTGCCCCATATTCATCATTATTGTCTCAAAGTTATCATAACTGCCCCATATTCATCATTACTGCCCCATAATCATCATTACTGCCCCAAAATCATCATTACTGCCCCATATTCATCATTACTGCCCCATATTCATCTGAACTGCCCCGTAATTATCATTACTGCCCCTAACTTTTATTCCCCTGCACAACTCCTCCCTAGGTGCCCCGTCCTGTTCTCTCTGTAACCACGGCAACACTATCTTCTGCTGCGGTGCGGGGGGTCTGTTACAGGAGCTCCGATGTTTGAATGAGAGCGCAGCTCAGGCTGACAGCACACTAGACCGGCTCACATCCATTCACTACACTACACCACTCCCTACATACTAATGGCACTATACTGCATTATATACTCATGAATGGCACTATACTTCATTATATACTAATCAATGACACTATACTACATCCTACATACTAATGCATGGCACTACACCACACACTACATACTAATGAATGGCACTACACCACAGCCTACATACTAATGCATGGCACTATACTGCATTATATACTAATCAATGACACTAAACGGCATCCTACATACTAATGAATAACAGTATACTGCATCATGTAATGAATGGCACTATACTGCATCTTACATACTAATGAATAACACTATACTGCATCCTGTACTAATAAACAACACTATACTGCACTCGATATACACATTAATGACATTGTAAGGCACTATACTGCATTATATACTAATCAATGACACTAAACAGCATCCTACATACTAATGAATGGCACTATACTGCATCCTGTACTCATGAATGACAATATACGGCATCCTACGTACTAACGAATGACACTGTACTGCATTCTGTACTAACTCTACTGACACTATACTGCACTCAATATACATATGAATGTCATTATGTCATTCTACATACTAATGAATGGCACTATACTGCATCATATACTAATGAATGGCACTATACTGCATCATATACTAATGAATGACACCATGCTGCACTCGATATACATATGAATGACACTCCACCACATCCTACATACTTACAAACAACAGTACACTGCACCCATACTCACTCCAATCCATTCACTAAACTACACTGCATACCAGACATGACTAACACCACACTGCCGCTACAGTCATTCATGTCCTACAGGGACTCTCAGGGTGAATAAACTGCATCTGAGTGAGTATAGGGTGCTATGTGATGTCATTCATGACTGTAGGGGGCAGTGTGGTGCCATTTATGCCCTACGAGGAATCTCAGGTGAATAGATGTGTTTGAGTGTAGGGTGCAGTGAAGGATGCAGTATAGGGTAGTAGTGCAGTTTAGTGTAGTGTAGTGTGTAGTGTAGGGTAGTGTGTAGTGTAGTGTAGTGTAGTGTAGTGTAGGGTAGTGCAGTGTAGGGTGCAGTGTAGTGTAGGGTGTCCGGTAGTGTGTAGTGTAGCGTATTGTAGTGTAGGGTAGTGTGTAGTGTAGGGTAGTGTGTAGTGTAGCGTATTGTAGTGTAGGGTAGTGCAGTGTAGGGTAGTGTGTAGTGTAGCGTATTGTAGTGTAGGGTAGTGTGTAGTGTAGGGTAGTGTGTAGTGTAGCGTATTGTAGTGTAGGGTAGTGCAGTGTAGGGTGCAGTGTAGTGTAGGGTAGTGTAGTGTAGTGTAGTGTAGCGTATTGTAGTGTAGGGTAGTGTGTAGTGTAGGATAGTGTGTAGTGTAGCGTATTGTAGTGTAGGGTAGTGTGTAGTGTAGGGTAGTGTATAGTGTAGCGTATTGTAGTGTAGGGTAGTGTGTAGTGTAGGGTAGTGTAGGGTAGTGTAGTGTAGTGTAGGGTAGTGTAGGGTAGTGTGTAGTGTAGGGTAGTGTGTAGTGTAGGGTAGTGTGTAGTGTAGTGTAGGGTAGTGCAGTGTAGGGTAGTGTAGTGTAGTGTAGGGTAGTGTCTACTGTAGTGCAGGGTAGTGTGTAGTGTAGGGTAGGGTGCAGTGTAGTGCAGGGTGTAGTGAAGGGTGCAATGTAGGGTAGGTTAGTGTAATGTAGTGTAGGTTAGTGTAGTGTGGGGTAGTGTAGTGTAGTGTGGGGTAGTGTACTGTAGTGTAGTGTAGTGTAGTGTAGGGTGCAGTGTAGTGTATGGTGCAGTGAAATGTTTGAGATTCCACATAGGACATGAATGTACTTAGATATTCACCACACTACCCCCTACAGTCATGAATGACACTATTGCAGTCTATACTACAGACATAAAGTAAATGACATCACATAGCATATATTAACCCTTGTAAGGTCTTCGGGTCTGTGGGACCCGTTTTCAGTTTTCATCTTAAGAAAAATGATACAAATAAATATTTTTTCAAACTGAGATTCATTGGCCTTGGCTCATTTTGTGTGAGGAACATAAATCAGAAAAAAAAATCATTGACCCCCCCCTGCATCCCCCCCCTTCACATTTGTATTACATACAGGGTCTTCGGGTCCACTGGACCCAGGGCTAGTTAAAGTGTTGAAAACATAGGTCCTGTGTACTCTCATTTTCCCTACCTCCTTTCTGGGCCTTTCTGTGTGTGTGTGTGTGTGTGTGTATGCGTTTGTGTGTGTGAGTGTGTGTGAGAGAGAGGGAGGGAGAGACTAATGCAGGTGAATGGGTGAGCTTAGTGTGAGCCACCAGTGCGGTTCCCACACAAGGTCGCAACATTGTTGAAAAAATTGGAGCACCCAACAATATTTGCACCCACATTTCCACATATTTCACCCTCTGCCCTGCAGGAATGAATCCTGGGGAGACAGTATAAATATCTCGGTCAGTGTGGTCCCATACCACACAAGATGGCAAAGCGATGCTCAGTTCAGACTGCCTTAGAATTGATACTGGAAGAGACAGAGG
>CM050208.1:26080000-26085000 GCA_027475355.1 Coilia nasus
GATATTCGTAAAGTTTAATCAGAGCTGAGGAGAACTGACAGTGAGTATAGTAGATGTGTTGTATATAGTGTGATGTATTGTGCAAGTGCCTTTTTTGTAAGGGATAACATCCGCTAAGGTGTGCATTTGACAGAATTAATTAACGCTGGTGGAGGCGAAAAACTTCTTGTTAAATTGATTGTTATAGTTACCATTCTATGAGGCATTGACATGGAACACTGCTTGAACATAACGCCAGAATTTTAGAACTACTATCCATAGTTGAATGGTTCAATGGAATTAATGCATACCCCACTCACCAATCAGAAAGCAGCATTTTATTTGACTGGCCCATAAAGTTATTATTAATCATAGGAGTTTGTTGCTTTCATTACCTGGACAACTCCCACTGGACACAGCCCTCTGTTTTGCCCATCTCTGTCTGCTCCTTCTGTGTGTGTGTGTGTGTGTGTGTGTGTGTGTGTGTGTGTGTGTGTGTGTGTGTGTGTGTGTGTGTGTGTGTGTGTATGTAGCAGCTGAGATCATTTTGCTCTGCCACGCTTATCCATTACCTGAGGCTGATACCTGGCACAGAGGTATGGTACTCATGCAGGTTTGAAACGTAAGGGTGAGCAAGAGACTGGCACAATGATTGTGTGAAAGACTGGCACAGCGATGTGTTAAAGACTGGCACAATGATTGTGTGAAAGACTGGCACAGTGAATGTGTGAAAGACTGGCACAGTGATTGTGTGAAAGAGGCCTTTGAAAGTGATGGAGAGAGGGTGAAACAGATGCAGAGATCATAAGAAGCCCTCTGGGAGAGACAGCTAAGCTAAGCTAAGTTAGGTTAGGACAGCCCACAGATGCAAGGATCAAACCAAACTCCCCCCAGGATGGACTCCTAAGCTAGGCTAATCCAGACATGCCAACCTGCAGTTCAAAAATGCCCCCCACCCACCCCCCTTACACCAGACGGAGAAAAAAAATGTGTGTCAAAAACTGAATAGCCTAATGAGAGAGACAGAGGTCGTCTATTACGTCTGCATAAACACTACACCGGACTGTCACTCTCACTCTTCCTCACTCAGCCTGTCTCCCTGTCACTTGCTGCATCTGTCACTTGTCCTAATTAGCTAAAGACATTTGTGTGAGTTGTGGGACATATTGTATTACTTGCAGGTCTCCAGGAGTCCCTTTTCAAATACAGCAGACTCCAGGAGGTTGCGGGAGACTTGGGATGTCTGCTAGTCTATAGATGGAAGGATCACATCAATCTCCTGCCAGGAGGGACTGCAAAGCTAGGCTAGTCTACAGATGCAAGGATCCCATCAATCTCCCCCCAGCAGGCACTTCTAAGTGGAAGTGATTCTCATTTGTCATTGTACTCACACAGCACACCACAGCACGCAGTGCACACACTGAAATTTAACCTCTACTTTTAACCCATCACACGTGTGGGCAGGGGGCAGCCATGACAACGGTGCCCGGGAAGCAGTGGAGACGATGCCGTGCTCAGAGTGCCCTACTCAGGCACCTCAGTCATGGGGAAGCATAGAGGAGAGTGCCCCCCTGAAGAAGTGCAATGTGGACTGAGTAGGGTTGCCACCTATGTCTGACAAAAAACGGGACATTTTGGTTAACCAGTCAACCTCTTTCCTATAAGCAGCAACCCGGGTGTCAGTGTCCTGGGAGAATATATTTTTTCCCCGGCACAGACCATTAAAAACCGGGTCAATCAGGTAAAACCGGGACAGGTGGCAACACTAGGCCCGAGACGTTACGACACTGGTGGTGATTAAACTATTTAATCCACTGGTCCGCTCTTAGTGTGTGGACTTCTATTCATGTTCTAGATAGAATGCAGAACATAAAAAAGACACAAAAAATTGCCAAATTGCTGCGGATGTTGGTCCTACTCAGGCTGGGCCAGCTGGAGAGATCATAACAGTATTATGCTGGAATCAAGAAGGCATGAGGCTAGTCTGGGCTAGCATACAGAGAAGGCCTAACTGAGATACACATGCAACAACAGACAAACCCAGGCTATGGAATCAAAGACGGGCTAAGCCAGGCTACAGACTATAACCGGCTAACCCAGGCGACAGAATCAATTGGGCTAAGCCAGGCTACAGAATCAGAGACAGGCTAAGCCAGGCTACAGATGCAGAGATACAGCCGATCACTCCAAGAATGTCTGATCAGGGCTTGGCTAGCATACACATGCAGAGGCTAACTGGAGCACAGGCAGGAATTGCTGGGTATTCCTAACTTACAGTAGGCTAAGTGGCTAATGCTGAAAAGTACTATATACTGTGTGTGCACACTGGCTAATGCTGAAGAATACCATATATTACACTACATTTACACTACACTACTTTCCTATCTGGAACTACTTACAGTTCAATGGCCATCTTTGTATTTAAGACGAAAATGCACACATGTTGCACTTCCCCATTATATCTGTGATCGTATTGACTCTCTGCACTTCATCATATAGTACACATTCCTCACACAAGTTACTACTACTGTCTTTCACCCCTCGAACTGAATTAGGAAAAACAGGCTTTTCATTTTTTTGTTCCTCATCTCTGGAATGAGTTGCAGGATACATGGAGTATGGATTCTTTGCCTTTTTTGGAGAGTTTTAAAAGAGTAATTTATACTGTGACACTGAGGAATGTCATTGCTTTTAGAAGTATCTCACAAAACTCTCAGTTGCTACTGTGTTTTATGTAAATTAGGGATGCAAATTATCGATTAATTCATTAATCATTAGTTGACTGGCCTTGTCGATTGATTACTGATTAATTGATAAGCGGCAATGTCTCCCTGAATTTCAGAGTCTATGAGAATATAAGCTAAACATAGTTAAAATACTGAATTCAAAAAATCTTATATTCCTTAATGAAGGATTTATTGTACTATTAGGAACACAGTGCAGGCAAATGCATTTATGTTGTATAACAAAACACATTCTTTATAGAAATTACGGCTACTTTGACATGAAACGAAATTGTGGACTGGCTCATTTGCAGAGGCGGACAAATCGGATTGAGAAAGTAAAAGTCCTGCCACATATTCCTTCTGCCTCTGCTCTCAACACAGGTGATTTCACTAATTAGCTCAGCTACCTAGGGTCTGCTGGATGAGTGAATTGGCTGGAACAAATATGTGGCAGGACTTTTACTTTCTGAACCCGGGATGTCCGCCTCTGCTCATTAGTTGCATTTGAAATATTTATTTATTAGAAACAAAAAAAGAAACAGAGGACATTCTAAATGGAGAGCTAAACCGAATACTATTTAGCTTTATACCATGGCTTCCTTCAATTTCACATTGTGAATCGTTCTTTCGAACGGTTATTAATTTTCTATATAGGCAGGCACACCTATGAAGTAGTCCCTGCTTTCCGACCATATCACGTTTATGCGCAATGCAGCAAGTTTGTGGTGAACTGTAAACAAACAGTAAAGATGTGACAGCTTTAGCAAATGACGAGCAGATGGAAGAACACAGAGTTGCAACGTTATATGCCTCTGAGATCATCTTTTAGTGTTGTCACGCTGCATTTGGACTCTCTACGAATGTGATTTTGCTAAGCAAGGCTTAACAGAACTTTGGAATAGCTAGCTTGACTACCAAAGGCATGGAACTAACGTCTGGGTCATGGCCATAGTGGTCAATCATGGTGCATATCCTGTTAGTAATGCCCTCTGCTCTCCTATCATCACATGCTCGCCTTCCCAACAGTGCTGTAATTGCAGGTTGTTCTGATGCACTTGTTCCATGAAGCACAGCTGCATGCACGCTGTTGAGGTGGTAACTCAGTGAAGTAGTTAAACTGTTGTATTTAAACATAACACCACTCAGAGTACATTTGGCTTTTTTTCGTCTTGACCACTTCATGTTTTTTGAGCTTTGTCTCTCGTGTTAGCATTTCACATTGCGCTCAGCGGCGCCCTCTATTAGTGATACCACTAGTGAAAACAATTAACTGACAGTTAATTTAATTTATTCGACCAAATTCTTATCGAGAATTAATCGATAGTCGATTAATTGTTTGCATCCCTAATGTAAATGTATTTTTCTTATTATGTGTTAATGTGTTTGTCTGTGTCTGGAACTATATGTACAGTATGGCTGCCATTTTGACCAGTACTCCCTAGCAGAAGAGACGCTCAGTCTCAATGGTACAATCCTGGCTAAATAAAGGTTAAATAAAAAAATAATAATAATAAATTACAGGGACAGTCACCCTGGAGCAATGTGCAGTTAGATGCCTTACAGGTGATGCTTAGAATAGCCTAAACACATAACGACCTCATATAAGACATTACATCAATACCAGGACACACACACATACACATACACACACACACACTCACACACACATATGAAAGAGAGAGAGAGTGTTGGAGGGAGAGAGAGAGGGGAGAGACATGGAAAAGGGTGAGACAGTGGGAGAGAGAGGTGAAAGAAGGGAGGGAGAGAGAGAATAAGTAAGTGTGTGAGGCTGGTTGAGAGGGAGTGTGTGTGTGGCTGGTTGAGAGGGAGTGTGTGTGTGTGTGGCTGGTTGAGAGGGAGTGTGTGTAAGGCTGGTTGAGAGACAGTGTGTGTGTGTGTGACTGGTTGAGAGGGAGTGTGAGTGTGTGTGAGGCTGGTTGAGAGGGAGTGTGTGTGTGTGTGGCTGGTTGAGAGGGAGTGTGTGTGTGTGTGGCTGGTTGAGAGGGAGTGTGTAAGGCTGGTTGAGAGGGAGTGTGTGTGTGTGTGAGGCTGGTTGGTGTGTATTTATTATTTAAAGCAGCGTGAAGAGATCGAGCTTCAGAAGAGCTCCTGCAGCACACAGGATAATTAGCAGCAGCAGAGCATATGTTCCTTATGTTCCACACACACACACACACACACACACACACACACACACACACACACACACACACACACACACAGATAAGCACACGTGCACACACATATGGATTCACAAACAACTACTGGCATGAAAATGAAAAAATACACACACGC
>CM050208.1:26097500-26110000 GCA_027475355.1 Coilia nasus
TAACCACCAAATTGCATAATGTTCTGTGCTCATGTTATATGTTAAATATGAAACTTGCTGGCATTTGATGTTTAACTGGCATTAAAATAAACTCGCATCTAGTAGCCCCACGAGACATTCCAGGCACATACTGCCTGTTTTTTTTTTAACATTTGTTTTTCTCTGAAAAACAGCCACACCAGGACCAGGCTTGGGTAGTTTGCTCTTTGGCGTCACTTAGTGAAAATGGCAAATGTAAAAATAGGCTTTCTTGGGCAGAGAAAGTCCTAATTGCCCCAAATTTATTGACGTGACGTCATTCGAGAGAGCGGCCATTTCGAGAGAGCTATTTATTTGGAGAGCTGTCTGCTGGGAGCTGTCTCAGTGCTTTTGCCTTTGCCGCCTCTGCCACACTACGCTGCCATCTGGGCAAGCCTTCCTGTAGTCCCTGCCACCACTGTCGCTTTTTGGCTTCGCTCAGGGTGAAGGTCTGGGATTAACCGTAGGGCTGTTGAGGCCTATTTTTGAGGCCCAGCATTTTTGTCAAGCCACATTATTTTTGGAGCCTTACTTTTTCTTCCCCTTTTCACTTTCTCTAACTTTCAGTTTTGTTGTGTATAAATAAGTACTTTATATTTGTCATAATCTGTAGTATGTCTGTTTTCCTCCAATAAATCTTTGCTGAGTCTCAAAGCCCTAGACCGAGACTTAACAGTAGGATCTTCCTGCCAACAATTTTCACTAAGAGCAAATGACAATTTATGCACTTCTGGAGTTTATACACTTTCTTAGGTTGGGACCCATGCATCATAAAAAATGTTCTCTTGGGTGAAACTGTTGGGTAGTTATTCCACGAAAACCAATTTCATCCCACCTGGCTTGTTTGGGATCAAGTGTAGAATAGAGATCATTTTACTGTGTGTGGGCAAGTCAAGTCAAGTAAATTTATTGTAATCTCAGAGGGCAGATAACTTTGCAGGCCAAGACAACATAACACCATGGGCACACTAGACAGCACAAAAAACAATACCTAAGACAGCACCACACAACTTAAAAAGGAAAGCACAAGACTTGCATAGGGTTAGAAATAGATAATTGAAAACAGCATATCAGTCGGAAGAAAAGTTAATGAAGTGCTTATAATAGTGCATTGCAGCAAAGTGCTAGTGCCTATTTGTTAAGAATATTAATTACTGCAGGGACAAATTAGTGTTTTCATCTGGTTGTTTTGAGCCCTGGTACTTTGAAATGGGTACATGAAGGGAGTAGCTGGAATTCAGGGTGAAGTGGATGAGTATTGCATGGGCTTTCTGAGGCAGAAATGTAGGCATAAATGTAAATGTAGGACAAAGAAATGTAAAAAGGAGTGACAATAAATAAATATGGCAGAAAGAAATGCAGGGCATATAAAATGGTATGTAGAAAATATTACAGGGAAAAATATCTGTAAATAGAAACAGAAAATGGAAAATAAATAAATTATGGAAGTAATGCAAATAGTAAATAAATGAAAATGACTTTTTTCCCATTTTTTGTCATTTTATTTATTTATGCTACATATTTTTACATACGTAATTTTTTTTAATTATGTCATTTTTGGCCCTCCATACTTGACCACGCTGTTTCTGGAAAAAAAAAAAAAACATGACTACGAGACAAGAGATGGCACAACCAAACACGATGCTGTTACATGATTGGCTATTAGCGTGTCACTCCCCATACGTTGCTAGGCACCAGAGGACAAGTGCCTTTGCTTATGCAACCAAGCTTGCTTCACAACAAAGATTTAAATCGGCGCTAAACCAGAGAGGGCTCTGACTAAACTTACGCCGGTTTCTTTAGAAAAAAAAAACATTCTATTGAAACATTCTATCGTACGCATTTTCTATTCGACTAGGTGTCTATCGAGATACATACTGTTATCGTTTTATCACCCAGCCCTGGTGTATATGCTACCATGGGGCAACATCATTGAAAAACATAATGTAGACCTTCATAGCTCCATATAACTCTATATTTCAGTCGAGCCAAAGAAAACTACTGCCCTACACTCATTAACCTCTTTCTTGTCAGCTATCACGCATGGATGAGTAATAACTTCCTAAAACTAAATGAAGACAAAACTGAGGTATTACTTACTGACCCCAAAGATAAACGAGAGGCTCTCTACTCCAGTCTGGAAAACCTAAGCCAACATGTCAGAGGAGAGGTAACAAGCCTAGGTGTTATTCTTGACTCCCACTTAAGCTTCAAACCTCACATCAATAAAGTAACTAAAACAGCATATTTCCATCTCAGAAACATTGCAAAGGTTTGCCCCTTCCTGACCCAGGAGGACGCTGAAAACCTTGTCTACATGTTCATCTCAAGTAGATTAGACTACTGTAATACCCTATTTACAAGCCTCCTAAAAAACTACAGTTATTCAAAAACTACAGCCGTGAGACTGTTGACAAAAACATGAAGGAGAGAGCATATTACTTCAATCGGTGAAGCAGCCTTCTCATACTACTCCCCAAAGAGATGGAACGCCCCTCCCCAACACATCAAAGAGGCAGAAAATGCAGTGTTGTTAAGTCTACCGTGCACAAGCAGGCATTACTTGAGGACCAAATGTGCATTATTTTTCCTCTGCGCTGGGAGACATTTTCATTATCGTTTATCAATAACTGAATAGCAAAAGAAAAAAGACAGAGGCCGTCTATTACGTCTGCAAAAACACCACAGATGGCCGATGCTCACCCTGTCACTTTCACTTTCCCTCAGTCCGCCTGCCTCCCTGTCACTTGCTGCATTTGTCATATGTTCTAACTTGCTGAAGAAATTTGCTCGAGTTGCGGGAGATTTTTAATTACTCGCAGGCATCTGGAAGTCGCTTTTCAAATGCAGTAGACTCCCAGAGGCTCTGGGAAACTTGTCTGTATACAAGAGATTTGTCTTGCAAGGTTGGTTTTTGTTGCTAGTTGCTACACAACTGACAAGCAGACTTAACGCGAGCTAGTTGGATAGTACAGCAATAGAAGTTATTCAAGCGTAGTCTACTTCCTGGTTGTTCATTAAAGCCTTCAGTAAAAATTGTAATTTTATTGTCAGTTTTCTAATAGCATTTAGAAAATAGATGCTTGCACATTGCCCCATTTATATCTGCATCTAGCATTGCTGTACCTAGTTAAAACTTTGCAAGCTAGTTGAGCAGTATGTACATGACATGGTACCACAGCTGTCCCACTCTTACAGCAGTCTCACTACCTTTTTCTAATTGATAAGCTGTCTTACTGCTACAGCTGTCTCACTGCTACAGCTGTCCATCTCTGTGTCACTGCTAAAGCTGTCTCACTGCTACAGCTGTCCATGTCTCTCTCCCTGATAAAGCTGTCTCACTGTTATAGCTGTCTGACTGCCTCTGTCTCCCTGCCTCTGTCTCACTGCTAAAGCTGTCTCATTGCTACAGGTGTTCATGTCTGTCTCCCTGCTAAAGCTGTCTTACTGCTAAAGCTGTCTGCCTGTCTCCTTGCTAAAGCTGTCTCACTGCTACAGCTGTACAACTGCTACGACTATAGCTGACTCACTCTTACAGCTGTCTCACTGCCTCTTTCTCACTGCTACAGCCGTCTCCCTGCCTCTGCCTCACCGCTACAGCTGTCTCACTGCTATAGCTGTATAACTGCTACAGCTGTTCTTCTCTGTCTCTCTGCTACAGCTGTCTCACTGTCTCTGTCTCACTGCCTCTGTCTCACTGCTACAGCCATCTCCCTGCCTCTGTCTCACCGCTACAGCTGTCTCACTGCCTCTGTCTCTCTGCTACAGCTGTCTCACTGCCTCTGTCTCACTGCCTCTGTCTCACTGCTACAGCCATCTCCCTGCCTCTGTCTCACCGCTACAGCTGTCTCACTGCCTCTGTCTCACTGCCTCTGTCTCTCTGCTACAGCTGTCTCACTGACTCTGTCTCACTGCCTCTGTCTCGCTGCTACAGCCATCTCCCTGCCTCTGTCTCACCGCTACAGCTGTCTCACTGCCTCTGTCTCACTGCCTCTGTCTCTCTGCTACAGCTGTCTCACTGACTCTGTCTCACTGCCTCTGTCTCGCTGCTACAGCTGTCTCACTGACTCTGTCTCACTGCCTCTGTCTCTCTGCTACAGCTGTCTCACTGACTCTGTCTCACTGCCTCTGTCTCTCTGCTACAGCTGTCTCACTGACTCTGTCTCACTGCCTCTGTCTCGCTGCTACAGCTGTCTCCCTGCCTCTGTCTCACCGCTACAGCTGTCACCCTGCCTCTGTCTCACTGCCTCTGTCTCTCTGCTACAGCTGTCTCACTGACTCTGTCTCACTGCCTCTGTCTCACTGCCTCTGTCTCACCGCTACAGCTGTCTCACTGCTGCTCTCTCCCTGCCAGTGCTGCTCCTGCTGCTAGTGCTGCTGGAGCTGTGCATTGTAATTCAGCACTCAAACTAGCTGCAGTGGGGAAATGGTGCAGAACTACCAGCACGAATACAAACAGCTTCACACTCACAACTACCTTGACTGCACACAAACAGCCTCACCACACAGACCCAGTGTCACGACACACACACAGTTCCACAACACACACAGCCTCTCGACACACCCAGAACCTCTCGACACACCCATAGCCTCATGACACCCAGTCTCACGACACATACACAGCCTCGCCACACACACCCAGCCTACTGACACTCTCAGTGTCACAATCTCACGACACACAACTAGTCTTACACTACACACCCAGCCTAACGACACACGCACACTCAGTCCCTCGACACACACACACACGCAGTCTGATATCACACACACACACACACATCTCACATACAGTCACACGACACACACCCAGTGTGACAACACACACAACTAACTAGACAAAACCACACATCCAGCTTCTCACCACACACAGCCTCACAACACACACCCAACTTCACCACACACACACATAGCTTTACAACACACATACAACTTCACCACATACACACATAGCTTTACAACACACATCCAATTTCACCACACACACACCTAGCTATACAACACACATACAACTTCACCACATACACACATAGCTTTACAACACACATACAACTTCACCACATACACACATAGCTTTACAACAGACACCCAACTTCACCACACACACACACACATAGCTTTACAACACACACGCCTAGCTTTACAACACACACGCCTAGCTTTACAACACACACCCAACTTCACCACACACACACATAGCTTTACAACAGACACCCAACTTCACCACACACACACACACATAGCTTTAAAAAGGACACTTCACTTTTTTACGTCCTCACACACAAATCAGACAACAAACCCAGCAGAGACAGATTCACAAATGCATATATCTTTAGAGAATACACAAAGACATTCACAGTGTAGGACAGCTTTGGTGTAATGATGAGTGATTTTGATGTCTGCATCAGAGGGTCACAAGTTTGATTTCCTCTACCAATAGGAAATATGGTGGGGGTGTGAATAACCAGCACACTCCTGCACCCTCATCCCACTGCTAAGGTGCCCCTGAACAAGGCATCTAACCCCACGTTGCTCCAGGGGGGAGTGTCCCTGTAAGGCATCTAACCCCACGTTGCTCCAGGGGGGAGTGTCCCTGTAAGGCATCTAACCCCA
Organism: Coilia nasus; assembly: GCA_027475355.1. Taxonomy (NCBI): domain Eukaryota; kingdom Metazoa; phylum Chordata; class Actinopteri; order Clupeiformes; family Engraulidae; genus Coilia; species Coilia nasus. The sequence goes on from CM050208.1 coordinate 26,103,129, forward strand.
CGTTGCTCCAGGGGGGAGTGTCCTGTAAGCCATTTAACCCCATATTGCTCCAGGGGGGAGTGTCCTGTCAGGCATCTAACCCCACGTTGCTCCAGGGGGGAGTGTCCTGTAAGCCATTTAACCCCATATTGCTCCAGGGGGGAGTGTCCTGTCAGGCATCTAACCCCACGTTGCTCCAGGGGGGAGTGTCCCTGTAAGACATCTAACCCCACGTTGCTCCAGGGGGGAGTGTCCTGTAAGGCATTTAACCCCATATTGCTCCAGGGGGGAGTGTCCTGTCAGGCATCTAACCCCACGTTGCTCCAGGGGGGAGTGTCCTGTAAGGCATCTAACCCCACGGTGCTCCAGGGGGTGTGTCCCTGTAAGGCATCTAACCCCTCATTGCTCCAGAGGGGAGTGTCCCTGTAAGGCATCTAACCCCTCATTGCTCCAGAGGGGAGTGTCCCTGTAAGGCATCTAACCCCACGTTGCTCCAGGGGGGAGTGTCCCTGTAAGGCATCTAACCCCATATTGGTCCAGGGGGACTGTCATTGTAAGGCATTTAACCCTACAGGGCAGTTTGTCGAATCTGAGCAGCAGCGTAATGTAACTGTAATGAAAATAACTTGCCACAACCCCTTAAACGCAGTAATCTTCACACTCCATCTCCTGCTTTGTCAATTACACATTTAACTGCAGAAAATCCTCAAGAACACTCTACTACACAACCCTCTGCAAAACGTACACAACGCAGCCTATATAGATTGTGTGGAATATTTTTTAGCTTTAAAGCGTACACAACTAAAAAAGCACTCAGAGAGTGCAGACCTCCGCCAAGGCAGCTCAGATCACCACCAAAATCTAATCACTTTTAAGATAGCCACAAGAGGGTGACAGTTCTGTGGGGAACAATTTGGCCCTATCTCGCAATGGTGAAGAATATTTTAAAAAGTTCCTGGATCCAGATGGTGATCCGGATCACCACCAAAATGTAATTACTTCTCACTTAGCCCATTTCTGAGCTATCCTAAAAATGTCATCAAAATTCATGCATAGCTTTTTGAGTTAAGTTGATGACAGACAAACAGACAAACAAACAAATGGAGGCGAAAACATAACCTCCTTGGCAGAGGTAATTAGCTATAGAGCATTCACAACCAGCTTTAGCAAACACACAACTAGCTGTGGTAACTAAATTTCACTGAAAACAGTTTTAGGATGTGTACTTAGTTTAAGAGCATGTCTAAAAAGCTTTAGAATGTTGACAAGCAACTTTAAAACATGCAGGCAGCTTTAGCACACAAACAAGTATAGCTTGCAATTATCATAGCATTCCAGGGCCTACAGCTGGCACCAAACACAGACACACACACACACACACACACACACATACACAAACACACACACACAACACAGTCCTAGCCTTAGACAGTCATAGCCCCCATCCCAAACACACACACATACAGTACATGCACACACACACACACACACACACACACACACACACACACACACACACACACACACACACACACACACACACTCGGCTAGCCTCCAGAGCATACCCTTGGCATCAGGAGCCCTTCACTGGCCCTGGGCTGTAGGAAATAGCATCCGGAGGTGCTGAGCCAGCATTGGGTATGATGCATTTATACACCCCCATTATGCAGCTGCTTTTCTCAAGTGACTCACACCATGCCAGAGACTTACAATCCTCTGCCCAACACCGTGTGTGTGTGTCTGTGCCTGTGTGTGTGTGTGTGTGTGTGTGTTATTTGGGTATAAGTGTGTGTTCTCTATCGAAGCCAGAGTGACCTTAGTGTCTGTTCTCTGGGCATCAGTGTGTGTTCTATATTGGTGTGTGTTTGCTGACACACCCATACCCACCACAATGTGATTTCAGAGTCATCAAACCTCACTGTGTGTATGTTCCCTGGTCATCAAACCATAGTGTGTGTGTTTCCTGGCCATCAAACCCTAGTGTGTGTGTTCCCTGGCCGTCAAACCCTAGTGTGTGTGTTACCTGGCCATCAAACCCTAGTGTGTGTGTTACCTGGCTGTCAAACCCTAGTGTGTGTGTTGCCTGGCCATCAAACCCTAGTTTGTGTGTTACCTGGCTGTCAAACCCTAGTGTGTGTGTTCCCTGGCCGTCAAACCCTAGTGTGTGTGTTACCTGGCCATCAAACCCTAGTGTGTGTGTGTTTCCTGGTCATTAAACGCTAGTGTGTGTGTGTTTTTTCTCTGGCCATCAAACCCTTGTGTGTATGTTCCCTGAACATCAAACCCTAGTGTGTACGATAAGATACAATACGTTTTTATTCAATATCTTGCAAAAAACATAATTCAAAGATGAATCTCTCATATGAAATCAGGATCTAGAATGGGAAAAAAAGCCTCAAGAAAGCCGCACTGAGCCACTTGACAGCGGGGAAACCCAACAAAAGAACAGGACACAGAGCTAACAGAAAGTATGACAAAACAAACAAAATACAGTACACAGACACCCCCCCCCCCCCCCCCCCCCCCACCCCCCACCCATCCTCAAACCACAGTAGGGAAAAAAATATCAAGTGGTCAAGTGGCCTTACGGTATGATACTGTCCAGTGAGCATTTAGACATAATTAGATACACATTTATTTTTTTGTGGTTTTTTTATAAATGATTTACACATCTTGGCATCATTGTCCAGCTTATTCCAGCTTTGTTCCCTGGCTGTCACACCCTAGTGTGTGTGTATTCCCTGGCCATCAGACCCATAGTGTTGGAGTTGTTAGTGCTTCTCTATGTGAGTTTAGCTGTAGCATCAAACCCAACAAGAAAAACACAACCAGCTGGAGCAAGCACCTGCTAGCCCTCGGACCATCACTCAGGGCATTATAGTGCCAAATTCACACACACACACACACACACACACACACACACACACACACACACACACACACACACACACACACACACCACACACACACACACACACACACACACACACACACACACACACGTTTTATTTTGCCAGCATTCACGGCCAAGCTCTCATTGCAAACACACATTGCAAACACACATTTCTCCACATGGTGGTTTAAGAAGCTTTAGGTTAGATGCCAACTCTACTTCTCAGACTGCTATCTCTCACTCTCTCTCTCTCTCTCTCTCTCTCTCTCTCTCTCTCTCTCTCTCTCTCTCTCTCTCACACACACACACACACAAACATATACCACATCACAGTCTCACATACTGGTGAGATCAATAGAACAGAGTTAAAACTACCATTGCAATGCATAATGTTGATTTTGTTTTCTTTCCCAAAACAGCCTGATCTTTTCATTGACTGATCTTTTGTGTTGAGCAATCCTTTGTGTTCACTGATCCTTTGAGTTGAATGATCCTTTGTGTTAACTCTCTGGGCCTTAGTCGCGTAGTTCATACCTGCTTTTGTTTGTTGAATAAACCCGCCGGCTGTGAATGCCATCTCTTTGTCTGTGTGTGTGTGTGTATGTGTGCGTGTGTGTGTGTGTGTACTCACAGGTTGTGTGTGAGTCTGTGTGTCCTGACTAAAATAACCTGCCATTCTGTGAAAATGTAGATTTACTGTATAAATCTGCAAGCAATAAAAAAGGTTTAAAACCATAAAACATTTTGTGCTTGTATAAACGATAGACCACAAAAACATTTGTACATAAAGCAAGAAAGCACAATTCTTTGCTTCAGCATCAAATAGCCAGAACTCTTATATTTTCTTTTCAGTATCCAGGGTATGACTGTTGTGTGCTTACTTGATCCTCTTTGTCTTTCCCCTGAGAAATAAATATCACATTCTTTGCTTTCAAACTACGACAACCTCAATGAGTGATCTTTAATCACCAACTCAAGCAATGATGAATCTAGGCGTTTGTTCTTAGATGAAGGGATTTTTTGAGAAAAAAGACAGCGCAACTGTGTTGAACCATAGAATATAGAATAGCTGTAACAGTTTATGGTTTTGGTTGTTTGGCACAAAGGCACAATTATCGTGCATAAGTGATCAAGAAAAACTGTAATCACTTCAGGACTGTAAATGACCCAGACTCCTGGGTGATGCGCTGATGATAGTCCTACTAAATATGTAACGTTACTGTCCCACAAACCCACAGATAGTGAGTGTGGCAGGGTGGGGTGGGTAATTGAGGTGGGGGGGGTAGGGGGTGTGTTGGGTGATATTTGGTTCTGAAATGTTAAAAACAGACTAATGGATGGATGTTGCGTGTGTTGGTTATAGGGGCCAGTATATTAGAGTAGAGTATAGTTACTTTATTGATCCCGAAGGAAATGAAGGAACTTTATTAGTAACTTAATGGAGGATTATAACAAATAAGGTTGGTCCCCAGTCGTGTTCTTCCACTTCCAGTGCACTGGTGTTATAACTATATATTGTGTAATAACTGAGAGATATGTTTGAGTTATATATTGCGTATTAACTGGAGAATATGAGTTATATATTGTTCAATAATTGTGGCATATGTTTAAGGTATGTATTGTATAATAACTGGGTGATATGTTTGAGTTATACTGTGTTATGACTAGAGGATATGTTTGAGTTATATTGTGTTATAACTAGGGGATATGTTTGAGTTATATTGTGTTATACTGTAACTAGGGGATATGTTTGAGTTATATACTGTGTAATAATGGATGATATTTTTGAGTTATATATTGTAGCATGAAATTAAATGAATCCCTGGCAACCGTCATATGTTTCAGGAAATAATGGAAACACTCAAATATTCCTCCAATCAGTGGCCATTATTTACACATGCACACACACACACACACATGCACACATGCACACACATGTGCACACGCACAGAAAAACAAACACGCGCACACACCTATCACATTGGGTAAACACTGAGAGTGTCTCCAACCACCTCAGGGCAGGCATACACACACCAATCACACACACATGTCCACACACCAGTCACACTGGGCAAGGGCAGGCTTAGACATACCAGTCACACTCACCTGTCACAGTGGATAAACATTTAGAGCATCCCTGACTGCCTCCACACACACACACACACACACACACACACACAGAAACACAAACACACACACACACACACACACAGATATATAATATATATATATACACACACACACACACACACACACACAAACACATTCCATAGTCCATAGCAGAGATTGGAGAGCGTACATTGGGCGTTTTACAAATGGAACTAGGGTGCCATAATTCTAACCTTGGATTAGAATTGCTTTTAAGCATCTCTCTCTCTCTCTCTGTCTCTTTCTCTCTCTCACACACACACACACACACACACACACACACACACACACACTTGCTCAAACATTTTATACAAGCAGTTACTTGAGTGATAAACAAGCAAATGTGTTTTTGACAAAAATGAGAGAAAAGTGAGGACTGACAACAAGGAAGGAGTTTTGAGTTTGTGACACCAATGCACATTACAGCACTAATGGTGCATTAACCCAAAGCAAAACACACACACACACACACACACACACACACTCCCCCTCTCTAAGTAAAGCTCAGGCTGGCAGGTAAGCTACTCTTTCTCTCTCTCTCTCTCTCACTCTCTCTCTCTCTCTTTCTCTCTCTCTCTCTCTCTCTCTCTCTCTCTCTCTCTCTCTCTCCTTCTCTCTCTCTCTTCTTGCTACACAGTGGAGCTAGCATTGATTTGCACCTGTCAGAGGCTGGAGTGGAATTCAGGAGAAAAGTCCAATGACCCTCTTTCAGGAGGAGAGGAGTCTGGGGATTAATGGAGCTCTCAACACCTCTGGTCACACAGACAAACACACACACACATGCACACACTGAGGCTTTCAACACAGCAGGACATAATGAAATGTAGTCACAGAGACCTCCACTACACACACAGACAGACACACACACACACACACACACACACACACACACACACATAGTAATCATGTAGACACCGAGCCCTCAGCCAGAGCAATTACATGTAGTGATGGTCACCACAATGACATAATGGTGTGTACAATCACACTAAGAAATCACTTGTTGTGTGTTGCCATGGAGACCTCAATCACATTATAGGGTATCACAATTACATGTTGTCATGGAGACCTCAATCACATTAGTGTATCACAATTACATGTTGTCATGGAGACATCAGTCACATTAAGACAGAATAATTGTACAGTAATGAGGACCTTGATTGCAGCAGGGCTACATAATTGCATGTGGCTAAGTCATCTCCATCACAGCAGGACATAATAATCATGTGTTCCCGCGGAGACCTTGATTAATGGCAGAAGTCAAACACACACATACACCTTATGAGACACAGAAAGGAAACCTGAACCGTGTTATAGCTTACAAGTGTGTACAGGAACAAAACCTGGTAGCATGCTAACTTGGACATGGCGGTACTTTTAACAAACATGAACAGGAACCTACGTTGTGAGCAGAAGATCTGGCTGTACAATCCAGTGCTGTATTCAAGCATATAGGGAGCTAGCCCGGTAGCATGCCAGGCTGACCATTCTAGTAACATATCTAATAGTGTTTAAAGAGATAGCCTAATGGCATGCTAAGCTGTCCATTTTAGTAATTCCAAACAGTGTACAAGGAACTAGCCTGATAGCATGCTAAGCTGTCCATTGTAGCAATAGCCTATACTCAACCATGTGCAGGGAACTAGTATGGGAACTATGCAATGAATTATCTAAGTACAAATAAAGCCAGCCTGGTAACATGCTAGTTGTACTTTCCCGATTCTCAGTTCTCAGAAGGAATCTCGTGAGGTTCTCGTGAGGATTACGAGATAATAGCACTTTTACGGTCAACTAAATACTGCAAGTCTTGCTGTGGGTGGGTCAACCTCGGAAGTGAGATCTTTACTTCAGCGTA
>CM050208.1:26117500-26127500 GCA_027475355.1 Coilia nasus
CAGACATCAGAGCTCTCTCTCTCTCTCTTCCTCTCTTTCTCCCTCCCTCTCTCTCTCCCTCTCTCTCAGAGGTCAATGCAGGGGGATCAGAGCTGCGACTAACGAGCTTTGTCTCACCACATTAATGACACAGCGGGGGGCAGACAGGGAGAACGAGGGATGGATGGAGAGATAGACAGAGGGAGGGAGAGAAAGACAAGAGAGAAGAGGGGGGCAGGAGAATGATGGAGGGATAGAGAGAGACAGAAGGAGGGAGAGAGATGGGGAGGGAAAGAGGGAAACATTGAAACAGAGGGAGAGGGTTATTGAAAGAGAGATGTAAATCAAAGCTAAATAAAGGTCCTACCCTTTAGCATTCACACTCTGTACACACTCTCTCTGCCCATGGCTTTGGTGTTCAGCTCTTCTCTCTGCTTACACACACACTCTTTCTCTCTCTCTCTCTCTCTCTCTCTCTCTCTCTCTCTCTCTCTCTCTCTCTCTCTCTGTCTATCATGGTGTTTAGCTCCTCTCTCTACTTCCTCTCTCTCTCCCTCTCTCTCTCTCTCTCTCTCTCTCTCTCTGTCTCTCTCTACCTATCTATCTATCTGCTCATGGCTTTGGTGTTTAGCTCCTCTCTCTACTTCCACCCCCCGAAAATGTGTGCTGAAGACATCCTGCTGCATTTGGTAGCATTGATCAAGAAAAGCTAATCTCACAGGAGTGCCTAGCGAGTACAGCACTGATGCTAGCACAAATAGCATTGACAGCGGACTTTCTTCTAAAGGAGGAGACACAGCACTGAGAAATCGTACATAGAAATGCCTGGGGAAACGCCAAGATGGCGAAGCAAATATCCCGCCTCTTCCACTGCCAAGGGCCAATTATCGGCCGAACTGTACAAACAGCGTTCCAATCATTTCAATCATTTCAAAGTTTTTGTGGTGATTTCAACCATGTCTTTTTATGCCCCTTAGTCACTGGTAGGTGCCATTCATTTAGGTAGGTCCTGGTCTTATTTACCCAATTACCAAAAGCATTGCCAAGATGACTGCTGAGTGCGGGGACTTATCTAGAAAGACTTTGGCATTGATTAAGACCGCTAATCTCACAAGAGCGCCTAGCGAGAACAGTGAGAGCGATGCCAAAGTAAAATACTGAACCACATTGGACCACAAAATACTGAATCACAAGGGTTAGCGATTAGCCTACAGCACCAACCAAAGTTGTGTCTGAGCGCAGTGCCACAGAAGAAGCCCTAATCCTATTGGTAGGTGTACAGAGTACAGCACTGTTTCTAGCATCAGCCAAGCAGCCTCGTTAGTTTCAATAAATGTTACACTTGCACAACAGACTTTTTGTATCTCTTCCTCTTTCTGTCAATCCCCCTCTATGTCTACCCGTCTCCATCTGTCCGTCTCCCTGGATCTCTCTCTTTTTACCTCAGAACAGAGCCCTGCCCTCCTAGAGTGCTGGAGCTCAGATGAAGAGGGAAAGAGAGAGAGACAGAGAAAGGGAGAGAGGGAGGGAGAGAGAGATGATGAAAGAGTTAGAGAGGGAAGGAGAGAGAGAGCAAGGGGGATAAAGATAAAGAAAGAGAGAGAGAGAGAAAGGGATATACTGTATATCTCTCTCTCTATATATATATATATATATATATAGAGAGAGACAGAGAGAGACAGAGAGATAAAGGGAGAGAGAGCAGGGGAAACTTCACAGAGGCATTTGTTTTATCTGCTCTAGTCTAGTGTGCCAAATCAGACACTGCCGTCATCATGGCGGCCACTGAGTAACGAATCAGACGCGGCTGTCTCCATGGAGCCCAGGCTGAAACTTCCTGTCTCTCTAAGTGCTGCTGAGGCAACCAAGCCCTGCCTCAGAGTCTGGCAAAACACACACACACACACACAAAAACACACACACAAACATGGCTCAAGGCTGCTTTGTCGCTATGTTTTCGTCTACAGATGTTCAAGAACAAAACTGCACACTGATCTACACTTGTGTTCTCTGTTACACTGATAAGCTCACTCAAAGGGTGAAGACAAAAACAAACAAGAATCCACAAAATCCACTTAGAGAGTTAACCGTCACATGAAAAAAACAACAAATCACACATTACACACACACACACATTACACACACACACACACGCCCTAAAACAATTTAGTGCATAGTGGAAAGTAAATGCAGCTACCATGGCACTCACACTGTAGTCAGAGGCCAGGCATAGAATGGAATGGGAAACATTGGCATTAAAATGCAGTGTACCAGTGGGGCATACAGTGTTATGACTAGGGACAGGAATAGAAAACAGGTTCTTGTTGAGAACCGGTTCCCTGTATTTCAGTTCCTAGGAATCGTTTACCAGTTTTGCAAAGATTCCCTTATCGATTCCAGCAGACATGACTACATATCTTACGCAAGTTACACAACGTGCGCAGCGACGTGCAGTCAGCAGAAAACATGGCACCTCACTGTTGGGTTTGTAAGGTCACTTCTAAACTAAACAAAGTTGATGCTAATCGATGTGTTTGTTCTCCTTTTTTCCAAATGAGGATCGATAAGATCGATTAACAACTGAATCGTCAAGCAGCGTCATCAAAAATGGAATTGGAATCGGGAAAATCTGACCATTTATCATCCCTAGTTATGACCATGCATTAGTGGGGCATTCAGTGTAGTACTGGGGCATTCAGTGTGTTAATGGGGCATACAGTGTGTTAATGGGGCATTTAGTGTGTTAATGGGGCATATCGTGCATTAGTGAGGCACACACTGTGTTAGTGTTGCATACAGTGTGTTAATGGGGCATACAGTGTTGTATTGGGGCATACAGTGCTAGTGGGGCATACAGTGTTTTACTGTGGTTTTCAGTGTAGTAGTGGGGCATAGTGTTAGTGGGGCATACAGTGTGTTAATGTGGTATACAGTGTTGTATTGGGGCATACAGTGTGTAAGTGGGCCATACAGTGTAGTATTGGGGCATACAGTGTAGTATGAGGGCATAAAGTGTGTAAGTGGGGCATACAATGTAGTATTGGGGCAAGCAGTGTAGTATTGGGGCATGCAGTGTACTATTGGGGCATGCAGTGTGTTAGTGGGGTATACAGTGTACTATTAGGGCATGCAGTGTGTAAGTGTTTATACAGTGTAGTATTGGGGCATACAGTGTAGTATTGGGGCATACAGTGTGTAAGTGGGCCATACAGTGTAGTATTGGGGCATACAGTGTAGTATTGGGGCATACAGTGTAGTATTGGGGCATACAGTGTAGTATTGGGGCATACAGTGTAGTATTGGGCCATACAGTGCTACAGTATGACTATGTAGTAGTGAGGCCATAAGCAAACAGACAGTCAGTGCCAAGGCCACACAAGTGTGCAGAAACATGAGCAGCTATCACTATCGTGTCAGAGACATGCAAGCTTATACAGTAAACACCATACTCCATCCCAGAGACGTACAGTATAGACTTACAAAATGAATAGCATACATCCCAGAGACATATAGTACCATAACATAAATAACATACTCCTCCCCCCAGTGGTAAAGTGGTATAGCAGAAAATGACTGGTTAACCCTTAGATGCATGACCCATCAGTACCTACACTCTTCCATGAGTGGGGTCAAAAATGACACCAATTATAATGAATGCATTTTAGAATGGAAATTGCTTTCATTTTGCTTAATTGGGGATTTTTACTATATTTTGATCAACAAAATGTTGTTCTTTCATCACTTTGTGTGTGTGCCTGTGTGTATTTATGTGTGAATTTGCCCATGTTTGTGTGTTTGTATGTGTGCGTGTGTACAAATGAGTAGTGTATTTAAAAACTCTTAACTAACACTTCGTTCATCATTTGTCAACCATTATTGTCACGCTATTTCTCATGTATATATTGTAACGACCTGTATTGTTGCAAGTGTGCATTTTAATGTGTTTGTGTGTGTAGTTTTTCTGCCTGTGCCTTGCTCCCTGTCAATAACTGCTGTGGATGTATTACGATCTGTCTTGCACTGCAGGGGTTGGTGGGGTGCTGGACAGTTTAAAAAGTTATACTGTTTTTGTTCTGCCCTGTTTTTCTGGATATGAGATTGCAGCACTTTTCATTTGTCTCGGACTGGAGCATGTGTAAATAAACAATATTTCTAAATTTCTAAATAAACAATTTGTTCAGTATATATATATATGCAACGGTTTTGGGCACATTACTGTATGAATTTGTGTGACGCTACGTTTCCACGGGGCGAAATGGCAAGCGAATTTCGCCTGACGAAATTTCGCCTGGGGACGTGGTCGTCAATATTTCAAGCAGGTTATCTAGCGGGACAGCTATGGATCTTATCCGATGTCAGTGATCACGTCGTCGGCCAGTCTACCATGGCAGCCTGGCTGGCCAACAGAAGCTGCCCAGCAAGATAGCCTACATATAACGGCAGTCTTGCACTGAACTGCTGCAGAATTGCGAACTACGTGGTCTACATGGACTTATTACTATTGGTGGTTTGCCTAGATAATATTTAAGTGTTGTAATATCGTTCTACAAATGCAAGACGTGTACTAGTACAAGCTTGTGACCGTATATGTTAGCCAGCTTGCTAGTAGTTAGCTAGTCGTAAGCTAACTCTGCTAACTTAAAACGTCGAGTGATTAAATGGCAATCTAGAGCAGCGGGGTTGTCTTAAATCAGTTTGTGTTACATTTAAACAACAATCCGTGGATGGCACCATCACTTTTGGTCACCCAGAGTTTAAATCTTATAAACACTTTCACGTTTCACTTCCACGAGCGTCCGCCATGTTGGTCTGAGTTTTTTGTAACTCCCGCCTCTTCAGCCACACGCCGATATAATTGGTTATCACATCATTCTCATTTAAATAAAGTTCAGGTTTCGCCAACTGTGTTTCGCCTCCCTCTGTGAATTCGCCCTGCCTTCGCCCTATCAGGCGAAATTTCGCCTCCATTCAAAGTCAATGAGAGTGAGGCGAAATTAACTGCAATGGAAACGCACCGTGATGGTTTGAAGGCACCTGCCTAAATCTTTGCACAGTACTGTATCTTTTTAGCCATCCACGTGTTTAGAGTAAGTTTTAGGCAGGTGCATACAAAGTGTATACACACAGGGGTACACACAAAGTCAGGGATTTTGCAGGATTATAGTCAGGTGCATGATCAACCAATTACACCAAATTGGTTGTATATGTCAGGAAGCTAACATCCACAGAGGATCTGTGATTAGTTCTTCAAAATGTTTGCACACACACACACACACACACACACACACACACACACACACACACACATATATATATATATATATATATATATATATATATATATATATATACATAACTGATTTATTGAGGAGAAATAACATGACAATAATGGTTAACAAATGACGAACAAAGTGTTAAGAGTTAACAAGTACATTTATACATGATTTATAGGGAGTTGTTATTCCGAAGTGTTACCATTTCTAGTGAGATTGACCAACGTACACTGTTGCCAACAAGGACGACACATGATCCAGTACAGGTACGGCTAGAGGTATATGTCATGTAAACACTCAATGACGTATCCTAGCAACAGCCAGTGGGGGTGAAGACGCCTGTTATTATTCTCAATATATGCTCAGCAGGATGCTCTGTGCCGTCCCGCTTTATGTTATGTAATCACAAGATGTCAAGGCGTAAAAGCGGTGGCATTTGAAAGCTGCCATGACAGTTTACAGCTGTTTGTGTGTGTGTGTGTTTCTGTGTGTGTGCGTGTGTGCATATTTGTGTGTGTGCAACTCTTTGAAAGCTGCCATGACAGTTTACAGCTGTTTGTGTGTGTGTGTGTGTGTGTGTGTGGGTGTGTGTGTGTGCGTGTGTGTTTGTGTGTGTGTGTGTGTGTGTGTGTGCGTATTTGTGTGTGTGCAACTCTTTGAAAGCTGCCATGACAGTTTACAGCTGTAGCACAGGGAACAATTTAATGCTTTGAGAGTAGTCCCCTGGTCAACACTGCCACTGTCTGACTGTGTATACCTGTGTGTATGTGTGTGTGTGTGTGTGTGTGTGTCTGTGTGTGTGTATGCGTGTGTGTGTGCATGCTTGCGTACGTGTGTGTGTGTGTGTGTGTGTGTGCGCGCGCTCGCAAGCACACCGCTATGCTGCAATAACAGAGTATAACATCATCATTACAGATATTTCCCTTTGGAGAGGGAGGCCCATTCATCTCCCCTCACTAATAACCTATTCCAGGCTGTGGGCTCAGGGCCACAATAAAAGTTTAATGCCAATTAAGGGCAGCCCGCATGAACAGGACTGTGAAGAATTCAGCTTTCCAACACACCACTTTAAATCATAATGTGTGTGAAATTAGACAACAGACCCAGGACAAACCCCGCTACATTGAGAGGTTTGGCAAAGCCCTGTTGCAAAACACAAAGAACGGGGTTTGGGTGGCATTCCAGAGCTATATGTGGATGGATACCTATTGTGCCAAAAGGCTCTTAAGACAGATGAAAGCTTTAGAGGTCTTAGTGTGTAACTTGCAGCTTCTCTCTGTTGAAGGCTTTAGGTTGTGGCTAGTAGTATTGGTTGGAACAGTGTTGGAGAGGTTTAAAACAGCACCATGCAGCAGTCTTAGCCTGGTAAACCCTCCCCTCATACTTCATTTCATTTTGTACAGAGGGTCTGGACCGGAATTTTTTGAGGGTCATTTAGCAAGTCCTAGCAAGACCGATCCAATCAGTCCACACCTCCAACAAATCGTTTCTGACGGTGTCTGTTCCAGACCCTCTGTACAAAATGAAATGAAGTACGAGGGGCTGGTTTACCAGGCTACAGCAGTCTACCACTTGGCCATTTGAAACACATCTGTAAAAGGCAAAGGAACATACCTATCTATCCTACAACCTGGCTAGCCTTAAAGCTAACATCAGCTGTGAGTTTTAGCCACATGTCAGTTAAAGACATGAATGAATGAACTACTGGAGTTGTGGAGGGGAGTAATGTGGCCAGTTGTGTTGGTTAGTGGTGATGGTCAAGGGTGATGTGTCGATCAGTGGTGTGGTCAGTGGTGTTGTGGTAATTAGTGGTGTGGTCAGCTGTGATGTGGTGGTCAGCCATGATGGGTAGTGCGGAGGGTGGAGTGGTCAGCCATGATGGTCAGTGGTGTTGTGGTGGTTAGTGGTGTGGCTAGTTGGTTTGTGGTGATCAGTGGTGTGGTTAGTTGTGTTGTGGTGGTCAGAGGTGTGGTTAGTTGTGTTGAAGTAGTCAGCCATGATGGGTAGTGGGTGCGGAGGGGTTTTGAGAAGGTTGCCCTGGAGCCAGGAGGATTTCAGCCATCTTACATCAGCTTCAGCTCTAAAGACTGTGTGTGTGTTTGTGGGTGGATGTGTGTGTTTGGGGAGGGGGCTCAAGCAACCGAAAAGCAGTACTAAATAACAACTAACACACCCTGCGTAAACCACAGTAGTTCACACACACAGGGTACACACACACACACAAACACACACACACACGCACACACACACACACACACACACACAAATTTAAGAGCTAGCACTTACTGCTAGACCCCCTACTGTTGTGTGTGTATGCTGAGTACTGTTCCTTATGGGTAAGTCACTTTGGATAAAAGCCTCTGCTGAATGTCATGTACTGTAGCACATATGTATTCTACACACATGTTCTCCTTGCACACACACATGCACATGTACAGACGCACATGCACTCATGCACACTCACACACTTACACACTTACCAGTTACACACACAGATGCACACACTTACCAGTTACACACACACACACATATACACAGGAGCTCACATGAGGCATGCAGTCAGTGAAGGCAAATGCAATACAATGTAACTGAATCATTAGTGTTTGGCCCAAATAAACAATATGCAAAGTGTGCGTGTGTGTGTGTGTGTGTGAGAGAGAGAGAGAGAGAGAGAGAGAGAGAGAGAGAGAGAGAAGAGAGAGAGAGAGACAGAGAAACAGGGAGACAGAGAGAGACAGAGAGAAATTTACATGCTAGCTCAGCTCAGCAGAATATGAGCAGTTTGACTACCCCCTCTTGTACACATACATTCTCATGCCTTCGCACACAGTTGTGCCACCACACACACCTATGACTTCTCTACACACACACACCCCTGCATTTATACACACACCTATGACTTCTCTACACACACACACGCGTACGTCTACACACACAAACCTATGACTTCTCTACACACACACACACCCCTGCATTTTACACATACACCTATGACTTCTCTACACACACACACCCGTACGTCTATACACAAACACCTATGACTTCTCTACACACACACACCCCTGCATTTAAACACACACCTATGACTTCTCTACACACACACACCCCTGCATTTATACACACACCTATGACTTCTCTACACACACACACACGTACGTCTACACACACAAACCTATGACTTCTCTACACACACACACACCCCTGCATTTATACACACACCTATGACTTCTCTACACACACACACACGTACGTCTACACACACCTATGACTTCTCTACACACACACACACCCCTGCATTTAAACACACACCTATGACTTCTCTACACACACACACCCGTACGTCTATACACAAACACCTATGACTTCTCTACACACACACACCCCTGCATTTAAACACACACCTATGACTTCTCTACACACACACACCCCTGCATTTATACACACACCTATGACTTCTCTACACACACACACACGTACGTCTACACACACAAACCTATGACTTCTCTACACACACACACACCCCTGCATTTTACACACACACCTATGACTTCTCTACACACACACACCCGTACGTCTATACACAAACACCTATGACTTCTCTACACACACACACCCGTACGTCTATACACAAACACCTATGACTTCTCTACACACACACACCCCTGCATTTATACACACACCTATGACTTCTCTACACACACACACACGTACGTCTACACACACAAACCTATGACTTCTCTACACACACACACCCGTACGTCTATACACAAACACCTATGACTTCTCTACACACACACACCCCTGCATTTATACACACACCTATGACTTCTCTACACACACACACACGTACGTCTACACACACACACCTATGACTTCTCTACACACACACACACCCCTGCATTTTACACACACACCTATGACTTCTCTACACACACACACACGTACGTCTACACACACAAACCTATGACTTCTCTACACACAAACACACCCCTGCATTTTACACACACACCTATGACTTCTCTACACACACACACCCGTACGTCTATACACAAACACCTATGACTTCTCTACACACACACCCCTGCATTTATACACACACCTATGACTTCTCTACACACACACACACGTACGTCTCTATACACACACACCTATGACTTCTCTACACACACACACCCCTGCGTTTACACACACACCTATGACTTCTCTACACACACACCCCTGCATTTTACACACACGCCTATGACTTATCTACACACACACCCCTGCATTTACACATACACCTATGACTTCTATACACACACACCCGTACGTCTGTACACACACACCTATGACTTCTCTACACACACACACCCCTGCATTTACACATACACCTATGACTTCTCTACACACACACCCGTACATCTATACACACACACACTTATGACTTCTCTACACACACACACGCATACATCTATACACACACACACACCTATGACTTCTCTACACACACACCCCTGCATATACACATACACCTACAGTATGACTTCTCTACACACCCACACGCGTACATCTATACACACACACACACACCTATGACTTCTCTACACACACACCCGTACATCTGTACACACACACACCTATGATTTCTATACACACACCCCTGCATTTACACACACACACCCCTGCATTTACACACACCCATATGACTTCTCTATACACACACACCCCTGCATCTACCAGCCCTCTCTTGTCATGCCTCTCTTCCTCTC
>CM050208.1:26135000-26140000 GCA_027475355.1 Coilia nasus
GGCCATCTGCCCCATAATTCGTGAACACATGGAAGCTGCTCAGCGGCAACAGCAAGCCTCCTACAATCGACCCGCTCAACCCAGGGAGTTCAAGCCTGGGGACAGAGTGCTGGTCCTGGTGCCGGTTGAATGCAAGTTCCTGGCAACCTGGCAAGGACCGTATGAAGTGATTGAACGGGTGGGAGTGGTAAACTACAAGGTGAGGCAATCTGATAAAAGAAAACCTGAACAAATATATCATGTTAACCTCTAAAAAAAGTGGCACGCCAGGGAGGTGCTGTTCAGTTGTTTACCCCACACAGAATCCAAGGAACCCGCAAGAGATGAGGTCCAGGTAGGACCAAGCCTATCACCCCATCAACGGCAGATGACCCTGGAGCTGGTGGATCGGAACCGAGACGTCTTCTCCTCCCTTCCAGGACACACAGAGGTGGTCCAACACGAGATCCGCACCATACCTGGCCGAACGGTAAACCAGCGTCCTTATCGCGTGCCGGAGGCTCGTAAGGAGGCTATCCGGGAGGAGGTAAGGAAGATGCTGGAGCTGGGGGTCATTGAAGAGTCCAAAAGTGCCTGGGCAAGTCCCATTGTATTGGTCCCCAAACCAGATGGGTCCATAAGGTTCTGTAATGATTACCGGAAGCTGAACGAAGTGTCTGAGTTTGATGCCTACCCAATGCCTCGGGTCGACGATCTAGTAGACTCCTTAGGACATGCCCGCTTCTTAACCACTCTTGACCTCACCAAAGGCTACTGGCAGGTACCCCTGACCCTGTCATCCAAGGAGAAAACAGCCTTTGCCACACCGGAGGGGCTCTACCAGTATACCCGGCTCCCGTTTGGTCTTCATGGAGCACCCGCCACATTTCAACACTTGATGGACCGGGTCCTTGCCCCCCACAAAAGGTACGCAGCTGCATTTTTAGATGACGTGGTTATTCAAAGTCCAGATTGGGCCAGTCACTTACCCCGTGTACAAGCTGTGATCGATTCTCTCAAGGAAGCAGGACTCACGGCAAACCCAAAAAAGTGCAGACTGGCCTTCAGTGAGACCAACTACCTGGGATACACCATTGGCAGGGGGCTAGTCAAGCCCCAGGAGGCCAAGCTGCGGGCCATACAGGACTGGCCACAGCCCATCACCAAGAAGCAGGTGAGATCGTTTTTAGGCCTAGCTGGCTACTACAGATGTTTTATCGCCAATTTTGCTACCATAGCTGCACCTCTGACAGAGCTGACGACCAAACGCCACTCAAGGCTGGTGAGGTGGAACCCCGCAGCAGAAGCGGCCTTCATCAACCTGAAGCAAGCCTTGTGTTCCAGTCCGGTCCTGGTGGCACCAGACTTCAAGAGGGAATTCGTAGTCCAGACAGATGCCTCAGAGGTGGGCCTGGGGGCTGTACTTGCCCAAGCACATGAAGGTGAGGAACATCCTGTCCTATACCTGAGCCGAACGTTACTCCCCAGAGAGAAGAATTATTCCACTGTGGAAAAGGAATGCCTCGCTGTTACCTGGGCCCTGGAATCCATGCGGTACTACCTACTGGGCCGGCGGTTCACGGTCGTGACCGATCATGCCCCTCTACAGCGGATTGCCCGGAACAAGGAAACCAATAGCAGTGTTTTTTGAGCTTGCAAGCTTTTGATTTTTCTGTAGTCCACAGGGCTGGCAAGCGCCATGGCAACGCGGATGCCCTCTCCCGACGAGACACCCTCTTCACCTCCTTCACCCCGACGAGAACGTCAGTCCCTAGAGGAGGGATGTGTGATGTCACGAGAGGCTGGGTCCTGGAGGGGCGCTACGTTCCCCTGAGGTGGCTCCAGCCACACCCAGCCATGGCTCCATCTGCTGGTGGAATGAGGAACTCCACCCCTTAACACCCGGCACTCTAACCCACCAGGCAGTGATTGCTTAATGAGCACACACCTGCTGCTGATTACCAGCTGTGGAACTGCAGGGCATTTTAAGCACAGCAGACGCTCTCAGTGTGAGAGCGGAGTTGGGAGAGTCAGGCGCAGGGTGTGCTCTCTGCAAAAAGCAAGTGTTCTCTAAAGGAATATCTTTGAAGGACATTTTTTCAATCAGGAATACCTACCCACGGAATTGCCAGTTTGGGAGGACAAATAACCTACCGGTGTGGGGAGCCGGGAGCAAGGACAAATTGTTTGTTATCTTGAGGGGAGAAGCCTCTGGAAGGGAAGTGTGACTTCCCCTGGACTGTGCTACGGTAAACTGCTGTATGGTTGATCCTTTTTCAGTTAAAGCCTTGTTTGAACTTCTTTTGAATGTGAAGCGTTTATTTTGTAACTAGAAAGAAAACCACAGTAAAAACTTAAGTTCGTTTCAATCTTGTGTCCTTGCACTCCTTGAACTGTCCTGCTGAAAGTTGGTAGCCTCTCGTTACATCACAATATGTATGTATGTGTGAGTATGTGTGTATGCCACTGTCTAAAAGTTTAACATGCATGGTTGTATGTGTGTGCAAGTATGTGTGTGTGTGAGTGTGTGTTTCTGTGTGTGTGGATGGGGAAAGAGTACAAGAGATGGGGGAGACTAAAAGGGGGGGTTGGGAGGAGTACGAAACAGAGTTTGACAGACGTGTGTGTGTGTGTGTGTGTGTGTGTGTGTGTGTGTGTGTGTGTGTGTCTGTGGAAGACATGAGTTGGATGCGCTAACAACACACACACTGCCACATACACACAGACAACCTCTTCAACTTTAAACTCTCTCTCTCCCTCTATCTCCTTTTCAATCCCTCCCTCCATCCATCTCTCTGTCTCTGTTTTTCTCTCACACACACAGAAAGTATTGAAGAGAGAGCTGGTGTGTGTGTGTGTGTGTGTGTGTGTGTGTGTGTGTGTGTGTGTGTGTGTGTGTGTGTGTGTGTGTGTGTGTGTGTGTGTGTGTGTGAAGGTTGACTTGAGAACAGTGTAGACAGGTTCATTTCATGCTCTCTGATTTGCTGAACTCACTCTAAAGGGCATCATGCCAGCTGCTTCTAAACAACCAACTCTGAGCTGAGTGTGTGTGTGTGTGTGTGTGTGTGTTTGTGTGTGTGTGTTTCTGAAAACCCATGTACATCAATTAAACAGTGTGAACATAACAGACCACCATCAGTTTTCACACCTCCTCTAAATCCTCTTCTCTCATCTCATCCACTCCTCTTCCTCCCTCTTTCTCTCCTCTCTCCTCCTCTCATCTCATCCACTCCTCTTCCTCCCTCTTTCTCTCCTCTCTCCTCCTCTCATCTCATCCACTCCTCCCCTCCTTCTTTCTCTCCTCTCTCCTCCTCTCATCTCATCCACTCCTCCCCTCCTTCTTTCTCTCCTCTCTCCTCCTCTCATCTCATCCACTCCTCCCCCTCCCTCTTTATCTCCTCTCCCATCATCCGCTCCACCCCTCCCTCTTTCTCTCCTCTCTTCTCCCCTCATCCTCTCCACTCCTCTTCCTCCCTCTCTCCTCTCCTCTCCCCTCATCCTCTCCACTTCTCCCCCTCCCTCGTTCTCACCCCTCTCCTCCTGCAAATCCTCTCCTCCTCTCCTCCTCTCCACTCCCTACACCACTAGTTTGTTCTTTTTTTCTCCTCCTCCACTCCTCACTCCTCCCCAACTCCACTTATCGTGCGTGCGTGCGTGCGTGCGTGCGTGCGTGCGTGCGTGCGTGTGTGTGTGTGTGTGTGCGTGTGCGTGTGTGTGTGTGTGTATGTGTGTGTGTGTGTGTGTGCGTTTGTGTGTGTGAGTGTGTGTATGTGTGTATTTGTGTGTGTGTGTGTGTGTGTGTGTGTGTGTGTGAATGCGCGCATGCCTGCCTGTGCTTTTAGCTGGACTGACTTACTGCTCTGGATATGGGAAGATTTTATTACCACTGGGGAAGTCTGCCAAACCATTCTGCCACTTTACACACAGACACACACACACACACACCCCTGTATCCACACCTCAATCCAAGTTACAGACCATGATACACACACACACACATTTTTATGACACTGCATTACTCTTAGCCAACGTGTGAAATACTGTCTTTAAAATTCACACAACAAACATCCATGTGTGAAATCAATGTCACATTTCAAACAGGACCAGACAATAATTTTCATCTCTCAGTTGACTCCTATTCATACTTCTTTCAAACTATCATGAAATAGATTAAAGTCATTATTTTAATACATATCCTGATCTTCAGTCAAGGCCCTAAGATTTCCCTAATCCCTACAGGTTCATTTGACTTAACATACTTTTAAAACCAGTCAGAATAACCTTATAGTTATTTATTTGTTTATTTGTTGTTGACCTTTTTTCTCTTTGATTTATTCATTGTATTTATCAATTACATAAATAGACTGTGGTATTGATATCTACTTTTTTGTGACCTAACCATTCTAATCTAGAACCTAAAGCTTAGAGTTACACTTAGACACCTAACCCAGTCTAATGTAGAACCTAGAGCTTAGAGTTACAGATCCAACCCTGTCTAAAGAACCTAAAGCTTAGAGTTACAGACCTAACCCAGTCTAATCGAGAACCTACAGCTTAGAGTTACAGACCAAACCCAGTCTAATCTAGAACCTAGAGGTAAGAGTTACAGACCAAACCCAGTGTAATTGAGAACCTAGAGCTTAGAGTTACAGACCAAACCCAGTGTAATTGAGAACCTAATGCTTAGAGTTACAGACCAAACCCAGTCTAATCTAGAACCTAGAGCTTAGAGTTACAGACCTAACCTAGTCTCCACTAGAATCTAGAACTTACAGTTAGAGACCTAACCCAGTCTAATCTAGAATTTAGAGCTTAGAGTTAGAGACCAAACCCAGTCTAATCTAGAACCTAAAGCTTAGTGTTAGAGACCTAACCCAGTCTTATCTAGAACCTAAAGCTTAAAATTGGACTTAGAGACCTAACCCAGTTTAATCTAGAACCTAGAGACCTAAATCAGTCTCATCTAGAACCTAGAGCTAAGAGTTAGACTGTTCCCAAACAGGCACAGACCCCTCCCTCGT
>CM050208.1:26155000-26157500 GCA_027475355.1 Coilia nasus
GCAGACAGGTCAGTGCTCAGTGCTGTCACATGAATGTGACACCAGTGACAATGTAGCCGTGTCAGCCACTGCTGTCACTGCCTCTTGAGCTCGTGTGTGTTTCAGTATAACACACTGCTTACAGCAGGGTCGATGTCAAGGTGTGTCAGGTCTCTTTGCATGTGTGTGTATGTGTGTGTGTGTGTGTGTGTGCGTACAGTATGTTTTGGGGTGAGGTGCTTTTTGATTAAATGCAGCATTACAGCTTTTATGCATGTTCCCAATCCGACAGTCATACACAGCAGGGGTTTTTACATTTTTAGTGTTTCACTGGGAGCTTCTCAATCACCTGCTCTATGAGAACAATGTGGCACTAACCTGTTTTGAATGGGAACACTCTACTCTGTGAAGATAATATGGATTTCACGTGTCAATGGGGACTGCCTTGCTCTGTGAGGGTATTAGGAGTAAGTCTAACGTGTCAATGAGAACTCATTTTCTATGAGAACAGCGTGGCACTAATCTGTTTAAATGGGAGCACCCTTCTCTATGCAAATAAAATGAATTTAACATGTGTCAATGTGAAAGGCTCTGCTGTATGAAAAAAAAAAAAAAGTCAGTCTAACATGTTTCAATGGGAACTCCTTTTCTATGGGAATAGACTGACACTAGCCTGTTTGAATGAGAGCACTCTACTCTATGAGGACAATATGGATTTCACATATGCCAGTGAGAGCACCCTGCTCTATGAGAATAATGTGAGTGAGTCTAACATGCATCTATGGGAACTCCTTTTTTCCATGAGAACAGCGTGACACTAACCTGTTTGAATGGCAGCACCCTTCTCTATGAGGATAATATGAGTGAGCCTAACATGTTTGAATGGGAACTACTTTTCTATGAGGACCATAGGCCACTGAAAGGACTGAATGGAGGCACCATGCTTTATGAGGGCCATGTGACTCCAACAACATGAGACACCCTTCTCTACAAGGAGCATATCGCTGCTGTCAGGACAAAACCTCTTTGGTTCACTTTTTTGTTTTCAGAAAGCAATACTATAGGGCAATGTTCCTGTCAATATATGACTTTAGGAAATATTTAACATGCAAGCACATTATCCTCTGTCAAAGATATAATATCGACTTTGACAACACAATGTTTTGTAAAAATACATTCCTTTCTCAACTTGCTAAAAAAAAAAAAATTTTGGACATGTGACATTTCTACCCAGCAGCGACAATTTGACATGAACATGTTTGAATGGGAGCTCCTTTCTCCATGAGGAGCATACGACAGCTGCGTTTAGTCCGGCCCTGAGGCCTCCTGAGGAGCATGAGGGGCTGATCTGGGCTAGAGCAGTCGGTGTGTGTGTGTGTGTGTGTGTGTGTGTGTGTGTGTGTGTGTGTGTGTGTGTGTGTGTGTGTGTGTGTGTGACAGAAAAAGAGGGAGAGAGAGAGAAATCTGGGCCAGCCAAACGATCTGCTGACAGATTAGTGGGAAAAGCTGCTCTTGTGCTGCCCATTCATGGAAGTGTGTGTGTGTGTGTGTGTGTGTGTGTGTGTGTGTGTGTGTGTGTGTGTGTGTGTGTGTGTGTGTGTGTGTGTGTGTGTGTGTGTGTGTGCGTGTGTGTGCGTGTGTGTGCGTGTGTGTGCGTGTGTGTCTGTGTGCACATGTGGTGCCAGAGGAATCAGCTCAGGAACCTTGGAGTTTTGTGAGACAGGGACAAACTAAAGAGTTCTTCTCTACTGAAGAGTTCTACTAAGTTTCGATCTACTAATAAGTTCTACTCTACTGAAGACGTCTACACTACTGAAGAGCTCTACTCTACTAAAGAGTTCTACACTACTAAAGACTTCGACACTACTAAAGACTTCTGATCTACTACAGATTGTTTTCCTATGGAACGATGCAGCTGACAAGCAGTTTGACTACTGCGACGCACCTCGCTGTTTTTTCTGCCTGCGCCTCACTCAACAAACAGTCAGGCTTCTTAAAAACACAAGGTTCTCAAAGTTAAAATCTGTTCAACTTTTGTAACGTGCTGTTTCTACAATGGGTTATTTCATAGATACATTGACTCTCCAACAGCTGAGTTTACAAGATCAACAGTAAAAAATGGAGGACTTGGCAGTTTTTTAATTACAGAAAACACTTGACCAGAGCGTTTTTTTAAAAGATAAAAAGCCGGTAGGGTTTTCCCAGAAAAAAGCACAGAGCTTTTTTTTATCCCCATGACAACAGCTCGTTCTGAAACACAAGTACGTTGCAGTATTAAAGAGGTTACGCTAACCTGTATCAGTGTTAACTACCAGCTGTTACTGTTATTTACAATGTCGAGGATGAGAAAATTAGCCCTTGTTTTGGCGTTAGATGCAGACGAGCATGAAAACTTCAGTCAGACCCCACCGTTTTGAAAAGCGCCCAGGAGTTTTTTCAGAAACACCCTGTATAATAGGAATATAATGTAAAACATCCATCTGCATCTGAGAAAAAAACGCCAATGTGAACACCCCCTTAC
>CM050208.1:26162500-26170000 GCA_027475355.1 Coilia nasus
ATGTATAACAGTAAGATCGTGTGACATCTCTCTCTCTCTCTCTCTCTCTCACTCTCTCTCACACACACACACACACACACACAAACACACACACACACACACACACACACACACACACACACACACACACACACACACACAGGGCTCTAAAGCAGTGACAAGATGTAGTAGACTTTATTGCCTATGCTCCTAGTTTACTTGAATATTTCTATCAGCGTATCAGTGAGTGCCTGTCTCCCACTCTACCTATTCATCACCAGCAATAAAGCATGGTACCTTTGTCAGTCATCTAACACACACACACACACACACACACACACACACTGTACACATGCCAATCACTACATGTATGTGTGTGTGTGAGTATGTATGTGACAGAGAGAGAGAGAGAGAGAGACAAAGAGAAAGAGAGTGAAACCACATTACAAATGACTAAGTTCATACAGGAAACTCTGGAGGGTGCTGCTGATTGGTTGTGTCATAAACCAATCAGCTCCTGCTCCCTGACACCGCGCTATTTCAATATGTACTGTCTGCTGGGCTGAATCTGACAGCTCCGGCAATATGACAGCGTTTTCTTGCTCCCTCCTCCTCCCCAGCTCCACCTGTTTAGATCTGCTTAGGATATGGAGGATTTTGTTATTCCTTTTCTCTTGCCGCAATTTGAGTGTAATTTGTATTTCTTATACAGCTTTATGACCCTCTGGAACGTGGTGCTGCTTTCTGATTGGTTGCTAGGCATGCAGTAAAATCGTATATCATGCACGCCTTGAAAGTAGTTCTGGCAAAAAAGTTTAAAACTTCAGCACCGTTCCATATCAATATTCCATATCAATAGAATGTACGTACCTACTGTAACCGTCTCTATCAAACTTCACAATTAATGGCAATGTCGAGTTCAATTTCCATGAACCGAAACCGAAAATAACAACTAAATCAACGTTTTGGAATAAGTATTGCATGTGTCGCGTTGCTCAATCCAAGCTAGCTAACACCTGATGAGCAGTAGCAATCACCTTACAAATGAAAGGTAACCTTGACAACCAGTTTGGCTAGTGACTGAGGGCTGCGTAGCGCTCTACTTAACGTTGAAAATATTAGGCTACATTGTAGGCCACATTGTAGGGCACATTGTAGCGAAACTGAGTCTAAGTTTACCCTCTAAGTTAATTGAGAATTATTTTTAATACATTCTACATAATTGAGTGGCATTAACCGGGTCATAAGCGGGGTAACATCCTCCGAGGCGTGCATTATACAGTTTTAAGTCAACTTGGCGGAGCAAACTTCCCTCCGCTTCGGGAAGTTCTTAGGCTCCACCTCGTTGACTTAAAACTGTATAATGCACACCTCGTCGGATGTTACCCCTTACTTAATTTTGCAGATTCACAGCTTTTGCAGCAGCAGCTTCACAGCTTTTGCAGCAGCATCTTAAGCAGATCTAGGCGCCACGGCCAAGCATACTACCTTCTACCTACACTAATAAAATCTTGTTATCAATCCTGAGAGTTTCCTGTCTGAAATTGTATTTTCAGTCGTTCAGTTGTTATTGTGAGGGTTAGTTTGGTCCCCATCATGAGCTAAAGGTCCAGGTCAGTGATGGGTCAGTGCTACCGCTGGTTTAGCTTGTCACGTTTTCTTTACATGTTGGATTCAGAGTGTGTGTGTGTGTGTGTGTGTGTGTATGTATGTGTTCAAAATACTGATGTACATAAAGACACACATAGTTGTAGATTCTTTCACACCATTTGACCTGATTACTAAATTGCTGTTCATTATACTGCACATGTTACAGCCCAGGAGCCTTTGATTAAAAGAGTGATTGATTACCACACACACATGCACACACACAAACACGCATGCGCGCACACACACACACACACACGCAATATTACCACATGTATAATATCATATACTCACAATCGTAACTGTAGTCCAAACCGTAGTTATTAGATTTTATAACTAGACATCTGATTGGCATGACATTTTCATCATATTCAGTGATTAATTTCATAAATGTGTGTATTTAATTTAATCTTCCCTCTGTCTTCACAACTGTTTTTCCCAAGGCCTTTAAAACCACTTTCATCACTTGGACTACAATGCGCTAAATAACTATAGGCCCATCTTAAACTTCCAATTGATAAGCAAGATACTTGAAAAACGTTGTTTTCAAGCAGCTTAACCAGTTCTTAAATGAAAACAATATCCTAGAAAAATTTAAAGCCAATCACAGCCCAGAAACTGCCCTAACCAGTCTCAGACTCAGTACGGCCACAAAAAAAGTCTGTGTTCTGTGCCTCCTTCACCTAAGTGCCACCTTTGACACAATTGATCACAACATACTAAATCATCTCGAAACCATACCAAAAGTGTTTGAGTCATATATTACAGGAAGACAATTATATGTCAGTATCGAGGACCACATATCCAAAGAACATGCCCTATTGGGGGTCGCCATAGGTAGTTTCATTATTATAGTGTAGCACTGGGCAATTATTATATTGTAGCACCGGGCAACATCATATCAACCCCCATACTTCATCATACCTCTCTTGTCAAAGAACATAACAGAGACTTCCATAACTATGCTGACGGCACAACTCCAACAAAACCACAGCCCTACACAAATTAACCTCTTGCTTGTCAGCTATCACAGAGTGGATGATTAATGACTTTTTAAAACTAAATGAAGACAAAACTGTGCTATTTCTTATTGACCCCAAAGATAAACGAGAGGCTCTCTACTCCAGTCTGGGAAACCTAAGCCAATATGTCACAGGAGAGGTAACAAGCCTAGATGTGATTCTTGACTCAGACTTCAGCTTAAGCCCGTGTCCTACAGAATTGACTTTAAAGTACTCTTACTAGTATTCAGAGCTGTTAAGGATCTAGCCCCATGCTATGTCACTGATACACTGGCTTATTACATTCCTGTACGAGACAAAGGGAATCCCTTCTCGAACACTCAGAGCAAGGGCGTTGAATTGACATGGACGAAGGTCACGTGTCCCCACCAATATCCAGCAATATCCAGCAATTGATTTGTTCCCACCAATAATATGAGCCATTCAAAAAAAAAAAATGATGTCAATGTCTCGGGGCAGCTGTGGCCTAGTGGTTAGGGAGTTGGTCTTGCAATCGGAAGGTTTCCGGTTTGAATCCCACCCTACCCATGATTGAGATGCCTTTGAGCAAGGCATGTAACCCCACCCTGCTCCAGGGATTGTAACTGTAACCCTGTAAGTCGCTCTGGATAAGAGCGTCAGCTAAGTGTAATGTAATAATCATCTAGTGGTGCAGAAATGGTTAAATGAGGTTCTCTGGTTAAACTGAAGTCCTAACACATGGTCAATGAGATTGGCGTGAGATTCAGTTTGGTGTTAGCAGTGCCAAAATTAGAAGCAGAACTTGTCCAAAGTGAGTGGTGAGTAGAGTGGCAAGCGATGGCAGCTGAAAAGAAGGTGGACATAAGGAGCTACTTTTCAAAGAAACCTGTAAGTCACAAAGTCAGGATTGCAACTGAAATGAGTCCCATAACGTTAATGACAACTAGGCTTTGGCACACAGCATGGCTAAAATCATCTGTAGCAGCTATTTATGACATGCACAACAAAAATGCCAACTGTCACTTTTCTGTCGGATATTATTAGCCTACAGTTGTTAAATTGACATGTTTAATGTTAGGACTTTGGTGACCCAATAACTTTTTATGGTAATGGTAACTTTACTGACTTTGCAGTGCAGTTGGCATAAATTATTGTTTAGAAAATGTAACTGTACAAATGTTAATGATGATTTCAAGATGTTTTCCCTGGGGGGGAGGATATATTATTAATAGGTCCCCACCAACGTCAAGAGCAAATCTACGCCGCTGACTCAGAGACTTTCCCTCTACCAGCCCGCCAGAAGAGCTCCCCGGGGGACCACGGTTCAGTCTGAGACTTTTTCCTCAACCTGAAAATATACCAGTGCAAACAGGGAGTTTTTTTCCTCCCCCCCATTCCCCTATTGCTTGTACCGAGGGGAACATTAGTGGAGCTCTCCACAGAGCCATGATGGATTTCTCTGGCACTACTGTACTATAACAAAGCTTGCCATATCTCTGTCCTGTGGTCCTGTGGTCCTCTGGTCCTGTGTACTACAGTAAACTGTTGAAGGACTTTGAGCTACATCCGTTGCATGAAATGTGCTATACAAAGATAAGATAATATTTGTTTGTTATTATTATTATTCGTTAATTGATATTTGCTATTATTATTATTGTTGTTGTTGTTGTTGTTATTAATGTATTAAAATATTTTAACATATCTTTTATGGTAATAAAATGTCTTGTGCACACTTTACACACACACACACACACACACACACACACACACACACACACACACACACACACACACACACACAAATTCCAAAGGCAATCTAGGGAAGAACAGGGAACAAGCCCCAGTATTTTGTTAAGTTGCCTTGGCAACAAGAAAGGGGAACCGCGTAAAGCTTCAGAGATTGGTTTTGATAGTGTGAGTGTGTGTGTGTGTGTGTGTCCATCTGCGTATGCACAGGTGTGTGATGGTGTGTGTATGGCACAGGTGCAGGTGTGTGTGTGAGGTGTATGTGCATGTGTGTCTGAAAGCTGTTTGTGATTCTCATCTGTCAGCTATGACTGTTATGAAGCAGATTGCTACCAGACGTGTGCACTGCATGCTAATGCTAGCACATAGCATGGCCATTTTCTCACAGGACAGCTGCGTGGAGAATATTTGAATACTTTCACCTTTATTTTACATGACATTTTGTACTGCATTTAATTAAACATTAATTATCAGAATTGACTACAAATTGTACTCCAGTCCCTGGTGTGTGTGTGTGTGTGTGTGTGTGTGTGTGTGTGTGTGTGTGTGTGTGTGTGTGTGTGTGTGTGTGTGTGTGTGTGTGTGTGTGTATCTGACACACTGCTCTACACCACTGGGTTGGGAGCTGAAATAGGAGGGGTGTGGATGAGCTGAGATGAGACAGGAGATCGTGACTAAACGGGAAATCGATGAGTTTCACTTGTGTGTGTGTGTGTGTTTGAGAGAGAATGAGTGAGTGGGTGAGTAAGGGTGTGTGTGTGTGTGTGTGTGTGTGTGTGTGTGTTTGACAGAGAATGAGTGAGTGAGTGAGGGTGTGTGTGTGTGTGTGTGTGTGTGTGTGTGTGTGTGTGTGTGTGTGTGTGTGTGTGTTTGAGAGAGAATAAGTGAGTGTGTGTGCGTGTGTGTGTGTGCGTGTGTGTGTGAATGTATCAGACACACTGCTCTACACCACTGGGGTGGGGGCTGAAATAGGAGGGGCTGTGGATGAGCTGAGATGAGACAGGAGATCGTGACTAAAAGGGAAATCGATGAGTTTTACTTGTGTGTGTGTGTGTGTTTGAGAGAGAATGAGTGAGTGAGGGTGTGTGTGTGTGTGTGTTTGAGAGAGAATAAGTGAGTGAGGGTGTGTGTGTGTGTGTGTGTGTGTGTGCTTTGCCTACTTATGCACAAAAAAATGGATAGGGTTTCACATGAATAAAACTGAATTAGATTTGGAAGGTGTGGATGGCTCACAAGATATTAATGTGTGTTTCTCCATCTATCTGTTTGTGTGTGTGTGTATGTGTGTGTGTGTGTCTACATGAGTGTGTGCTAAAAGGCAGAAGATGAATAAAGAGACCAGTGCAGAGCATATGAATAACATTACACTCCTTTCTTAATGACTGCTGTTGTTTTCATTGTGTGTGTGTGAGAGAGAGAGAGTGTGTGTCAGTTTTACTCTCTCTCTCTCTGCCTCAGTTGCTTCTGTCTGACATGCTATGGTAGAGCGTAATGGTTCTCAAACTGTTTAATGTAGTATTGTAAAATGGATGTTGAGCAGAACTCTTTGGGTGTTTTCAGACTGTCAGAGAACTGTGCCGGTGCTGGTTCCCGCACCTAATCCTTCAATGGTGGAACAACCTACCAGTCCCTACAGGAGCAGCAACATCCCTCTCTCCCTCTTTCCCAAGACAGCTTCCCTTCCTAACAAAACTAATCTCTACTAACCAACTCGTTGCCTAGGTGCCTTGTGCTTTTATGAGTCTGCGTGTAGTGGGGGTGTGTGTGTGTCTGAAGTGTCCCTGCCCCAGGAAACGTAGTGTGTAGTTTGTTTACTCTGTGTTCCTCTACACCTCTGTTAGCTTATTATGTCCTCCTTTTGTAAGTCACTTTGGACAAAAGCGTCTGCTAAATGTAATGTAATATAAAGTAATCCTCAACCGGCCGACATATTCACGCTGAAAATAAGAACGCTCGGCAAACAAAAATTTGGCTCCCGATGGGCAGCAGGTCAAACAGTTTTTTCTTAGTGAAAGGTCTGGCAGTGCTGTATTGAGAAATGATTTCTTCCTGGAGATGTGGTCTCTGCTGGTTTAAAACAAGTGACCCAGGTGCTGACGTTTCGATGCATCCTTCTCCCTCCCCACCACCACCAGATTGGTCCCTGTCTGCCAAACGGTAATCGCAGGATCTGCCGTATCTAACGATGCAAGACTTGGGCTGATGACCGGACCTATGCCAAAGAAGATTTATTTCCTACTTAATGTTCAATTGTTAATTCTATCTATATTAAATTGTTTAAATCGAACTCCTTTTGACTGATTCTTTCTGGCTGAACTCTCTGTGAGTGTAATTGTTCTTGAGCTGAGTGTAATGGATCTCCAACAGAACTCTTTAATAGTGTTATGAATCTGATTCTCTGTTGGCTTTGGTTCTTGAACAGTTCTAAAGTGTGCATTGAGAGATTAGCATCTGCTCCTCTGATGGTGTGTATCTTAAAGAGTTGTAAAGTACTCCTTGAGTAACAGTTCTGGAGATTTGTGCCTGCCTGGTGCATTTCCCAGAGGGCTTGAAAAAGTGGATGATCCTTTTCAGGGGGTCCTTTGAATATGTGAAACACCAAGGATTTTAAAGGGGTTTAAAACTAGCCACACACACACATGCATACACATGCACATACACATACACATGCATATTTCCACTTCCTCAGGAGGCTGAGGTCTTTCAATGTCTGCAACAGACTCCTGCTGATGTTCTACCAGTCTGTCATGGCCAGTGTGCTGTTCTATGCTGTGGTATGCTGGGGTGGCAGCACTAGGAAAAGAGACAATGGGCGTCTGGACAGACTGGTGAGGAAAGCAGGGTCTGTGGTGGGCATGGAGCTGGAGTCTCTAACTACAATAGCTGAGAGGAGGACCCTGAGCAGGCTGCACTCCATACTGGACAACGACCGCCACCCCCTACACACCACCATCATCAATCAGAGGAGTTTGATCAGCAACAGACTCCGGTCCCTCTCCTGCAGGACAGACAGGCTGCGGAGGTCATTTGTCCCCAGGGTCATACAACTGTATAACAGCACACAGAAGGAGCTGAGCATCATGGACTGGAGTGCTTGAGCACACACACTCACACACTCACACACACACACACACACACACACGCA
>CM050208.1:26182500-26197500 GCA_027475355.1 Coilia nasus
TCTCCTCGCCTCTTCTCTTCTCTTCTTTTCGCTCCTCTCCTCTCCTCTTCTCTTTGCCAGGATATATTTATGTCATATGACTGTTGTACACAGGAGCATATGTGCTGTTTAGCCTACTGTTGGGGTGGGGGTGTCACAAAACTCATGTAAGAAAAAGATCTATTTGTGGAGTCTTCTTTTAATAAGCATAAAAGCTTACATGCATTTCAAGTTTTTGGAATCCAAAACAGACAAGGGAGAGAACAACAACAATACCCAAAATCCAAAATCAAAATCCAAACTCCAAAACCACACGAAAACTGTAGACCAAGAGATTGTCAGACATATAACAGCTCAGTACAACAGTAGAACAGAAACATGGCAAAGACTAGTGAACTCAAAGGGCTTTACATACACAGGACAATTTCAATTAATAGAGAACAGGTGTGATCACAGAATGCAGGGAAGGTAGCATGTGACAGGTAAGGGGAGGAGACACAGTCCCATGGGCAGACACAGTCACATGGGCACACACAGTAGCCGTATTTGAGATTCCAGCCGTCTGTTTATGGCTGTCTACATACGTCAACGACAATTGCTGGTCACAGCGGGGGTGGGCATTAAATGCGGAAAAATAAAGTCGAACACAAATCCTAACGAGACTGAGCTCGCGCCTCCCCGATCATTGTAGCAGATGACACAAAAGTCATGTGTGGAGAGGGAGGGCGGGGATTGTAGTCCTCTACAGTCTATGGTTGTAGTGGGGTGCACTGAGAGTTTAATTCAAGTTCAGTCTTTCTCATTGTTTAGATTAACATTGGAACAAAACGAGTTGCCCCAAAGTGCTCCACAACACAAACATGAAAACTAAGACAGCAAAACCATAAAACAAAGACCATAAGTAGGTATATAACACGGACAATGACATAGAAATGGGATTAATAATTAAATAAATAATGGGCCGGGCTTGACAGCGTCAGATAAACCATCAGAACAAGGTAAAAATAAAGAGAAGAGATATATCTTCAAATTGGAGTACAATAACGTACACTTTAGATGACAAGTCCAGTCGGGGAGCACCGGACAATGCACCTGCACAGACGTCAGTGAACTTTTAACCAACCAGTAGCGTCACCGAGGAGGCGTTAGCTAGCCACTTGCAGTTGTGTGGAGGCAACTGCAAAGGTCTGTACGATTTGTCTGTAAGGGTCATGCTCCCGCGCGTTTTCGGGTCATGTGTCATGGTCGCATTGTTGTGACAACTCGTGACAACCTCACACATTTCGGGCATGTCGGACACAATTTCTAACCACAATGCAACATTTTCAGCGTCAGGCTGCAAACGGATGCAAACGGATGTAAACGTCTATCTCAAGTCAAATGCGCCCAGTCACATGGGCACACACAGTCACATGGGCAGACACAGTCACATGGGCACACACAAGCACATGGCACACATAAACAGAAACTGGAGAAATGTCCAAACAAAGGCAAACATGCTGTTTTACAAAGAGTCCATCAGGATTCAGAGTAAAGGGAATGTGGACCTGTGCCACATGACTGCTGCCTGGCCACTTTGCTATGCGTTGTGGAGTAACATGCACAGGAGCCAGGTGAAGGAAGCCAAGTGAAATTGGAATGCTTCAGTTATGATAGGCCAGGGGTCTCCAATCTTTCTGGGACTGAATGCTACTAAAAGTAAATAAATTACTTTTTAGTTCAATTTGGAGACTCAGTCAGCCTAGTGGTTGAGAATCAAGGTTTATTCTTAACAATAACGAGACAAAGACTAGCACACAGACAGGACACTACATAATGACGAGACAAAATGACAAGACTAGACAAGACTAGACAAAATGACAAGACTAACTGAAACAGTGGTTATTCTGAACTTAAATGTTGTAGACACCCAATGGGTGTTCCGGAAGGTTACCACCCCAAAATGAATATGAAATGGTCTTTTGTTAAGTACTACAGTATGTGTCTTCCTAATCAGATCAGAGAATGTGTCAACCTTGTCTGTATGCCAATTCAACAGACAGGGATAGTTATTCAGAAGCCCACCAAATGGTTCAGGAAACCAACTGTTCACACCTCCTATCTCATAGACACAGCTTTGATCCAAATAACAAGAGTTCCAAAACCAACTAAGAGATTTGAAATAATAATAAAATGTTTCAACATTAAAATGCTATTTACAAGAGTATTATTATTACTCAAATACCATCACTACCTGAAGGATGAGAAGCTGTACTGAGGGCTACTCGTTCAAAAAAATCTACTAAATGAAAGGGCCCTATTTTGCCGCGGCGCATTGTGCATTCGCGACATGCGCATGCTGTCATTGTTATTCTGTGCCAGCGCATTGTTCATTTTTTCAGGCAAAAATATCACGTTGTTGACATTGCGCCGTGACGGGCGTGTCAGCGAAAAGAAGAGGTGTGGGCTGGTGCAAAGCACACCAGATGCTATTATGAGGACGCAAAAACCATTTTCCTATAGACCAGCGCAAACCATGTTTTTTGTCAGTTGTCAGGCGCGCAAGGCTGAAAAGCTATTTTAGGGGCGCACAACGCTTTGAACCCCGATGCATCTGCTGTTGCGCCAGAGAGGCAAGCTGAACTGGCAGAAAAGTTGCAACATGTATAGCCTGTATAGCCATGTATTTTTATGTGTTAATAAGCAAACAGGCACAACTAATGAGAGTACAGCAATGTTTTGCAGTTTATAGCAATGTTCTGCAGTTTATTTACATTTTGTTTTGTCGTTTTAAATAAACAGCGATTGCAATGTTCTGCAGTTTATTTACAAATTCTTTTGTCGTTTTAAATAAACAGCGTGGCAAGTTGTAAGAAATGAAATGGCCAAATCATCAAAAAGAAAACTCGATGGACCTCCACCTTCCGTTTATTTTTTATGTTTCCTTTGAGTTTAAAGCTTTTGTTTTCCTGTCTTCTAATGTCGTTGTACCGCTTTCGGCACTGTTCGAAAGTTATCTTCTTGTCAAATTACTGAAGATATTTCCTCCCATACTTCTTTGACCCACGGAGGTTTGGGGGGATTCTTTACATCCCCGAATATTAACTGCTCACGCGCTTTTACTTCATGCACGAGCAGATCGGTCTCCTCCACCGAAAAAGCTCCTCCCGTACGGGTAAATCCTCCATCGTAATAGCGACAGACCATGGACAATGCGGCCGCTGGCTCTTAAAGGGAATGAGAGTATAAATTCTCATTGGTTAATTGTATGTTACGCCCAAAACACACCCATGACTAATGGAGTAATTTAAGACCAACCCTTTTGAACAATGCGCCTGGCGCAATGTTCACTTTTGGCGCCATCAAAATACCAAATTGTGTCGGGAACGCTCCCAAAGCAACTTGCGCTTCAGACTTTAGACAATGCGCATATGATCGTGAAAATAGAGCCCATAGTCTTAACATCTCTTTTAAATAACCCTATATATGATTGTTTGATTATTTAATTAATTTGATTGTTTAATTAATGACCGTTTAGAAATAAATTTCTATTTAAACATTAACACATGAAAACAGAAAAAATACAATGATTAGAACACTGCAGTAGTCTGCAATAGTATTTTTAAACATCCCTCACGGGCCCCTCAGAAGGTCCTGATGGGCCACCTTGTTGGGGACCCCTGGGATACACACTCTGTGCTTAGTGAGGGCCCCTTCATTGTAAGATGCTTTGCTGACTCCCAAAGTGCTATATAAATGCAGTGTGTTGTCCTTGTTGGTCTTGCCTGTCGATCGAAGAGCACTGAAGCAGAAAGGTCAAAGTTCATTGTTTCTCCATCTCCTTCACAGGTCACAGATCTCTCTCTCTCTCTCTCTCTCTCTGTTTCTCTTTCTCTCTCACACACACACTATCTCTCTCTCTCTCTCTCTCTCTCTGTTTCTCTCTTTCTCTCTCTCACACACACTATCTGTCTCTCTCTCTCTCTCTCTCTCACACACACACACACACGCACACAGTCACACACATGCACTCATGCACTTTTTTTTAAACCCATTCAAACGAGGATGCATGCTGTGTGTTGTATGTGATCAATGCAACATTCAAAGTTGCTATCCAATCAAAGTAATCGTCAATGTCTGCGTTACCATTTTTCTTGATCTAGTGACAAGCTCTCCGACACCCTATCAAATAGAAATTTTATGTCTTTGACGTCATATTCTGTCAAGCAACACTTTTCGCACAGACTATAAATTAGCCTTTAGTGTCACACACTGATGTCTGTCAACTCCTCCTCAGAAAAAAAAACTCATTTCCTTTTCACCCATTTATAACTCTGCATTACCACAGCAACATTTTCTTCTTTACACTATCAGCATTTCCTGAGAAAAAAGCTCTGAAATACCACTTCCTGTCAGAGTATGTTTTCCAATAAAGGTGTTAATCTGGTGAAGGCAAGGCTGGGTGATAAACCTCAGCACTCTCCAGACTTTAAATGAGCTAAACATACTAGATGCCTCACATTTGAACACTGCCAACTGACCCCTGAACAATCCGCTTCTGCACGGCTGCATCTGGATTCAGGTAAATCCTTTTTTTTTTCTTTTTTTTTAATACTTTATTGTGATAATTAATTACATGTGACTGTAGTCCAATACATAGTTTTCACATCTCCACAGTCTGTTTTTTTCCTTTTTTTCCTTTTTTTCTCAATATATACTTGTAAATAAAATACACAACAGAGATATGTGTAAATATGTGAATTAATAAGGGATAAAACAATAAAGAATTTATGGAATTTTTGGTACCTCTTGTTAAACTGCTTACTTTGCTGGTATGTATGTTGAGTAATAGACACACACGTGTATTAAAGAAACAACATGTTTTTTTCCTCTTTTCATTTATTTATTTATTATTTTAACACAGTATTGTATCATTCAGGTAAATGCATACCAAACATTAAGCATTAAGGTAAATCCATGTTATATATCTAGCAGTTCCTGATTAATGATAGGTAGGTTGAGCAGACATCTACTAAGACCAGGTTTTTGTAAACATTGAGAGCCACACCTGACTTCTTTCTCAGTTTGTCAAAAACCCAAACAGCACAGCGTAGCTTTTAATTCTTTGAAACCAAATGTATTACACAATATCTAACATGGACATATACTTTACATGCTTATGTATGTTTTGGGCATTACACAATCCTTATGGTGCTACGACACATTTTTCTGTTAATGAAGGATGTAAATATAGTAATCCTGTGTACATTTCATGTACTATAAATGTACATTTCATTTTAACAATGAACATTTACTCATCTCACTAGAACATACTGAACCCACTAAAATATGTTGGTAACAATTTACAGTAATGGTGCTAGCAGCCAAGTGTCCTACACCACCTGTGTAGTGAGTGGTGTCAGTACCCTTTGCTAAAACATACAAGGAATGCAGTGTTTCCCCGTCTATCATGGTACTTAGGTTCCAGAACCCCCCGTGACAGGTGAAAATCTGTGATATAGCGAGACCATATAGAAAATATTTTATGTTATAATTTAAGCCTTGCAATACCCCTCACATCCTGTTTTTATACATTTTCTGTATGTGTTATTGAATTATTACTGAATTTTAATCCATATTTATATGTTACAGTATAGTTATCAGAAATTATAATACTGATCTGACAAACGTTTCTTTAGCATGCAGAGTGATACACACGCATATATTAATAAAAAAAAGTCAGCAATATAGCGGGACTATAGCAAAAGGTGAACCGCGATTTAGTGGGTGATCACCGTGAGTACAACTCACCTATTTTAGGCTAGCTCCAGGAGAGCTCTGTTCAGCCAATGTACCAGTGCTTCCCACTGCCACAAAACCCATTGCTGAATAGGAGAAATTAATTACATACTCAAGCACATACTAAAAAGGTGATGTAGGCTTCTTTGTTGTTGCTCCAATGAATTTAAAGAGATACATACATTAACATTTTACTGCAATAAGTGCAAAGAATGGTTTTGGCGGTGCTAAGGGAGTCTGTGCTAGACTTTTACAAGTAGAGTTGAGGTATGGTCCCAGTCTTGAATGGTTCTGTGTTCGCAGCCTGTGTTTTTGGAGCTTGTCCTCTTAGCTGGGTTGTATGAAGTTTTACTCTGGGAAAAACTTCATCAGCCCTCTGCACTGATCATCTCCTCTTCCTCAGCCTCCAAATCCTGTCTCAACATCACCTGTAGTGTCCTTCTAAACTCTAAAGCCTGCCTCAATGTCACCTGTAGTGTCCTCAGACTGACATCAACTGTCTTTCTCAAACATGTCTCCCCTGATCGTGTCTTCTTCCTCAGCCCGAAAAGTCCTTCTCGACATCACCTGTACTACAGGTGACATTGAGGCAGGCTTTAGAGTCTAAGGACCCTACAGGGGATGTTGAGGCAGGCTTTAGAGTCTAAGCCTAAAGGCCACCACACACTACAAGGAAAACGTTACAATTTTCGGCCTGTTTTGACCCTTCCGACAATCGGAGGTGCCGTTACCATGGCAGCTTAATCGGGGCTGAGAAACGGGCCTGATCGCCAGGTCTGGCCGAGTGTTCTATGATAGAATCCTAGCCGTTCCAAAAGTGCCTGATCGCAAAATCGGAGGTATCAAACATGTTTGATATTTCAGGCTGGACATAGAACGCCAACCGAGGGTGAGAGACGTTCTATTTAATATTTTAACTGAATTTCAGACAAGAAGACGGATTTGGCTTTATCTCTCAACATGCCATTGGCCGCTGGGTTTCCTTTCTTTGTTAGCACTAAGATCTTCTGATCTGCGTTTGAGAAACCACCTTGTCTGTCTGTATGATCATATTGTTTTAATTCATTGGCACCTGCAGATGTACACCTGTAGCTATGTAGGCTATGTAGGCTACTGTGCATACAATTTGGCTACGGGGCAGCAGGCAACACATAATTTACCTTTGGCAATAATGTTACCGAAACATTAATGCAGATTAAGATACGTCGCCTTAAAATATACATTGTCTGTGTAAAAAGCGCAAGTAGTTTGTGTGTGTGCTTTAGGGGCAAGGTGGAGTGTGCGTGATCAAATACTGATAGTTACTGGAGCTGAACTGTATCTTTTCCTCTTGCCATGTGCGAGTCCCTCACTCTCAACTAACAGCAACAGTCAGCAGGTGATTTGCAATCTGGCATCGCTAATTGTCCCCACCGCTTTAAAGAAAAGAAAAATACCACTCCTTTCAATACATTGCAAAACCTCCCTGTCTTATGGGAAGTATAATTAAACTGATAGCCTGACCACCTAAGTCGTGTATATGTTCCTGCTTGCTAAAGTTCAGTCAAGTGCAGTTGCGGAATAGCATTAAAATCCTTTTCTGTCGCGTTTCAGAAACTGAATCTGCGGCGACTGCACTGAACACATATTATGTGTATATTTTACCAATGTGTGTATTGTTATTCACGGGATTTTGAGACTAATTTACAAATGATGACTGGTTCTCGCTGATTAACTGCTGAGGCAAGGCGATATATTCAAGACGACCCTGGAAGTCCTCTCTAATCACGTTATCTGAACTTGTCATAAAAGTTTATCATTAAGTTTAACTATTTTATTTGACGGTGTGAGCATAATATGTTGCAACAGAAATTCAACAGGCCAAAACTGATCTGCTTTTGTTCATGCCTGTACTGACCGCTCATATAATGAAGCAGCAGTCGGGCACGGTTGTCCTGTAGTGTGTGGTGTTCCTCTGTACGTTTGAATCTTCTGCGATCGGAACGGGACGTTTATCGGATAAGATTGTCTTTATGTGTGGGGTGTAGTGCCGATTGAAGAATCGGATAAGATTTAAAAATCGTGTAGTGTGGGGTCAGCTTTAGACTCTAAAGCCTGCCTCAACATCCCCTGTAGTGTCCTCAGACTCCAAAGCCTGCCTCAGTGTCACCTATAGTGTCCTTAGACTCTAAAGCCTGCCTCAACATCACCTGTAGTGTCCTCAGACTGACATCAACTGTCTTTCTCAAACATGTCTCCCCTGATCGTGTCTTCTTCCTCAGCCCGAAAAGTCCTTCTCGACATCACCTGTGTGGGCATGGGGGATGCTACCAGGCTGGCCATCTACCACGCTGCCGTCCTGTTTGCAGGGGTGCCCGCTTTGCTGTGGGCACTGCGCTTCCTCTGGAGACATACTGGGCAGAGGGTGGCCATCTCCATCTGCGCCCTCCTTTGCACGGATGCCCTGGAGCTGATTCTCCTCCCCATCCTTGCGGCGCAGCTGGTGTTGGACATGCATAAAGACCAAGCCTTTTACAGCTACTTAACGTTTGGGTTGCTTGTGTGCTCAAGGCTGTTTGGCATGCTCCTTCACCAGATGGTGGCGCTAGAGGGCACATTAAACATCATACAGTCATCTCATTCTTGCCTAATGTCTTATAGCAAATCTTTGATATATATAATATGGATCTTTTGTATTTTTAACATGGTTGCTGTAATATTCTTCATGTCAATCAATGCCTGCTTTATGTTTTCCTTACCATATTCTGTGGGGTTCAGTGTTGCCCTAATTACTGCCATTGGGAACAGTGCACTAGTCTGCAAATCTAACTTCTGTTGTGGGACCAACCCCACTCTGGACAGTAGGCCTGGAGTGATTCCCCTTACCGTATCTATGGTAACCATTCTTGGTCTGTATGGTCCCTATCAAATAGCCTTCATCTTGTCTCGCAGCTGCAAATTCAGAGCCTCTGACCCATGGCTGCCGATGGCCCTCTGTGTCATGAGTCTCAGAGTGTTAACTGATCCTCTGCTGTGTGTGCTGGTCTCCAGGGAGACCAGTAGGGCACTTCGGAGAGACCAGCAGCAGGGCATAGGGACCACACAGACATGAAGACCAATGGGAGGCATAGGGCTCTATACACATATAGCTATATATCTCAATGAATTAAAATATGTGACCTGATTGGCAAAATGAGTCTAAAGTTGTGAGTTCTAATTTCAAGGTACAGGCCATGTTTGTAAAAAAAACCTTAAACATATCACATTTTATTTTCTGTTCTTTTATGAAACATAAGGTGTTCAAAAACATCTCCCCACTTTTCATAATCAAAATAACCATGTTAAGGTTAAAAAATGCTATCTGAAGTTTAATTGCACCACTGAAATATTACCAAACAGTCCAAAATAAATGTGATTTTCTCAGGTTTTGAATTTTAAAAAGATGGTGGGATGTCATATTTGAAACAACCATATCTTGACAACTATTAAAGTTGTGTCTTGAAATGTTTTAAGTGTATTGTCTTGTCTTTTCACTGGTATCATATTTTTCATTTTGAATTTTGGGTCACTGTGACTCATTTTGCCAGATCTGGTTACATATTGTGAAAAAATATATTTTATTTCAGTGCAATGTGAAATGCAAAAGCAGGCCTACTGAGGCTATAGACATGAACCTACCTTTCAGAATGCTGAAACCTCTGAATTTAATTATGCTTGTTTTTCTTTGGTCTCGTGTAATATACTGACATTTTCTGAAATTGATACTTTGTTTTTTTTTGTTTTTTTGCTGTGAGCATTAATATAAAGCCAATGTGTGAAATACTTCATTTTGTGTATAAAGAATCAATATCATATCAGTTTGACTTTTTGGATTTAATTAATTAAAAAAAGGACTTTTTCTTAAAATTCTAATTCACTGAAATGTGCCTCTATATAGGTATATATTGAGCATGTGTTACAGTCACTTACTGTCTGAATTACTTTTGTATGAGTGCCTTCTTTTCATATGACATTCAGACATCTTTGGATGGTTTATTGGCATGTTTAACATGTTCCTGTGTCAGTTAGCAAGCTTGTTCAGTGTTGATTGTATTTTCTAAATTACTGCATGCTTCTTTGATGATTACTTCATAACATAACTCCATAATGCTTTAAAAGAACAGTTTACCACTGCAAATGTACTGTTACTTTAAACTGATTGAATGGATGAATAAAATAAAATCTGTTTCAGTGTCCTTGATTCAGATGTAACATTGCACATTGAATTTATTATCTTACATGTTTATTAATGCAATGTTGAATACTTCAATTAGGTACAGTGTAAAAAAGTAACATTATGCACTTAGACTGTACCATAGGGTTAGGGTTAGGGCTAGTGTTAGGTATGTACAGTGTAAGTACATAATAACATATTACATGTTGTTACATGTTGTTATATTACATGTTGTTACATATAGGTACACTAAAAAAGGAACCATAAAATAAAGTGTTACCAAATACTTAACTTTTTACATTGACCTTAATTTTATAACCCGTAATTCGGAAGCTGAAACCTCATCACTTTGGTTCCATTCTAAAAATAGCAACACCAAACTTGGGGTTGAGGCTAGAGGATGTACGTGTTTAAAAAATCAA
Organism: Coilia nasus; assembly: GCA_027475355.1. Taxonomy (NCBI): domain Eukaryota; kingdom Metazoa; phylum Chordata; class Actinopteri; order Clupeiformes; family Engraulidae; genus Coilia; species Coilia nasus. The sequence continues at coordinate 26,192,872 of CM050208.1, forward strand.
GACGAAAACATACAGGGGTTTAAGAAGTGGTAGACAAAAAAATGTTGACCACAAGGCACTGTGCTCTTATAAAAGAAATGATATTACATCATGATTATATCATAAGTAAGGGATAATGGATGACACAGTTCGATGTGGTAATGCGGCCATGACGCCAAGCGGAGTGCATTAACTTTCTGATATCCGAACACCGTGAAGTCCATTATCCCGCTTATACCACAGTTACCACATTTGTCTGATGTTAATTTCAGGTAACCATTTCCGTGTTTTAATCGCTAAAACAAACTTAGCCTATTTGTAGAACTACTTCCATCCGCCACAACACGTCTTTTCATAACTCAGTGGTGTGAAAAGGCAGCAGCCCCTCCTTTTCACGAACACGCCAACCTCTCCTATCCCCTCCATGTAAACTGACTGCGTTTCCCCATAGGCACACACAGACACCTGCACACACACGCACGTTAATTGGGTCTCCTACACGCGGAGCCGGCAACCGCGTTTGGAGTCCTGATACCGCTAAACAATTACAAAAACTTTGCAGTTACTCACCGGAGTTTCCCAACATCATAGCGTTTGGTGAGGTACCCGCCGATTTCGCTCCACAACTCATTCCACGCCGTTAATCCATACATTTCAAACATAAACGCTGACAAACACTTCCTTGTTCCCCAAACTTTCCTCCCGTGAGGAAACTCGAGCCCCAGTAAGCGGCAAACTTTATTCCCCATGCAGACGCTTGAAAGGGACTGGTTTTCTGCGGGGATGAAGCTGGCGTATATATGTTGTAAATATCATACATTATCCTGTTACATCATGTAGTTTGCAATGTAATTAACACCACAATGCATTTATTCATTTGCAAATGAATTATTGTGTGTGAATGTATTTTAATAGTTAGAAATAGTAGGAATATGAAGTTGCCTTGTTCACCATTTCACCTGTTCAGTTGGTTTCAACCAATCTTCCCATCATTCCATTTTCCCATCAAGCTCAGTGTATTTAAGCTGCCCAGTTTTTAGTCTTGGGGTGGAGAGCTAGGAGAAAGTATGGTGTTTGGTGTCTGGAGAAGCTGTAAGTTGCGAGATTGTGAATTTGACTTTGACTTTAAGAATTATTGTAAATAGTGCTTTGTTTAAAACAACCCTTGAGTTGATTTTTGTTTTGCATTTTTGAAAGTTTTTTTTGTTATTTACCGTTACACTTTTGAGCACTGTAAATAAATCTGCACCTCCTTTTTGCACCGGATTCCTTAGTTGTGTATAGTTTTTTTTACCACCATCCTGCGGTGAAGGTGGGCCGGATGGTCCATTTTTTCACAAGTGGACAAACTGCCGTTGCTAATTCCAAACTGCAGGTTGCTATGGCCAATACCCAGTCGTTAGTTCCATGACTTTGGCTGTCAAGCTAGCTATTCCAAAATTCTGTTAAGGCCTTGCTTAGCAAAATCACGTTAGTAGAGAGTCCAAATGCAGCCTGACAGCACTAAAAGACGATCTCAAAGGCATATAACATGTTGCAACTCTGTGTTCTTCCATCTGCTCATCATTTGCTAAAGCTGTCACATCTTTACTATTTATTTACAGTTCACCACGAACTTGGTGTATTGATACATACACATAATATGGTCAGAAAGCAGGGACTACTTCATAGGTGTGCGTATATAGAAAGTTAATAACCGTTCTAAAAAATGTATCACAATGTGAAATTGAAGGAAGCCGTGGTATAATAATTTTTTAAAGCACAGAAATTTATAAAAGTAACAGTTTTGCTAGTGCTTCTAATGGTCGTAGTGTGTGTGTTGTGTGGCTGAGGGGTGGACTTGCTCAGCTTGAAGGGGTGGGGGGCGGGGGGTCGTGTTTTGCTGAGCGGGAACTTGAGGTTTCCTGACTCCACCACAGCCAGAGATGCCTGTGCATGATGGGGACCAGCTCTGGGTTAAAGTTATAAACTTTAACATTATAAACACCATGCACCTTTTCTGCCACAGCCACAGACGGTTACGTTCCATAAACAACATGCACTTTTCCTGCCTGACATAAGTATATGATGGTTACACTCTCAACTGTTTTTTTTGTCTCTCTTTCTTTCTCTCTCTCTTTCTTTCTCTCTCTCTCTCTCTCTCTCTTTCTCTCTCTCTCTTTCATGCCCACACACACACACACACACACTGTTTCTGCTCTGTGCGGCTTTTTCTGTCAGTAAGAATGAAAAGAAAAGAGTATTAGCTTGGGTAACACACACACACACACACACACACAAACACACACACACACACAAACAGCAAGGATCAGAGAAGCTTTTCCACTCAGTTCCCCTGAGACCGATGAAAATGAAAGGCAGAAATCTCCAGTCAATAAAACAGAGTATGGTAGACTTAAACAAACCACAGACATACACACACACAAACACACACACACACTGCACAAATTGCACACAAACAAAGGCACAAACAACACCCCCACACACCATGCACGCAAAACAACATAAAGATAAAATGCACTTACACTAACAGAACTGAAACGAGAGTACACATTTATAGAAGAGCCCAGTATGTGTGTGTGTGTGTGTGTGGTCCCCTAAGACAGTGATTTTGAAGCAGAGTTGTTTAAAAACTACCTTTATAGCTTGCATCTTTGTGTGCAAAAAAACTAAATGTGGCTGCTAGTCCTAGTGTACAGATTGCACACACACACACACACACACACACACACACACACACACACACACACACACACACACACAGCACACAGCACCTGACAGCCACAGGACATTCCACACCCCCACACACCCCCCCACACACACACACACACACACACACACACACACAAAAGGAGGGGGGGGGGGTGGCACTGTGTTTCATCACACACACTTTTTAAAACAGCACCTGACAGCCACAGGACATTACACCCCCCCCCCCCCCCCCCCCCCCCCCCCAGCACATCAGCAGCACATTAGTAAGCCGACAATGAGTGATGTGCTGCATTTGTTATGTATGTGTGTTGCATTCTTTGTGTGTGTGTGTGTGTGTGTGTGTGTGTGTGTGTGTGTGTGTGTGTGTGTGTGTGTGTGTTATAAAGGTAGCAAGAGATAGATAGAGATAGATAGACAGATATGACATCAGGGACAGATATAGAGAGAGAGTGCGGACAGGTGACTGAACAAATGACACAGGGCAGGTTTATAAAGGAGATATGTGATGGGGGGTAGTGTGGGAACCAAGGCCAGAATCAGTTCACAGAGGCCAGTGCTCTAGAGTCTAGAATAAGATCCCAGGGCTCTAGAATAAGACAAGAGTGTTCTAGAATCTGTGCTGCTGACAGCCATCACGATGAAGTTATGTATGATGAACGTTGCAAAAGCATTATTGCCAAAGCTGAGTTGCTCAGATAAACAAAAAAATGTGTTACAATTTTACTTGTAAACACTGAATGACCAGTATGTGCCTGTGTTCACCCCACCAACACATTACAACACATCACAATATGTCACATCACAACGCATCATGTCACAATACAGTACATCACAATACAGTACATCATAATACAGTACATCACAATACAGTACATCACAGCACATCACAGGTCTGATGTGACACACTGTAAGTAACAGATATAAAAAGGTCAGATGTGTGTGTGTGTGTGTGTGTGTGTGTGTGTGTGTGTGTGTGTGTGTGTGTGTGTGTGTGTGTGTGTGTGTGTGTGTGTGTGTGTGTGTGAGGGATAAAGATGCGACCACAGGGATACAGATGCAGCCACAGAAACGGATAGACAATAGGCTGATAGAAGCCAGATTCTGTCTTAGGACTCATTTCCACCAAACACTCTCCGTATACAGCGCGTAGAGAACAAGTGCCCGTTTTCTGTCCGTATTCATTTAGAATGCACAGATGCACAGATTAGACCATTTCTACCACACGCGTGATCTGAGCGTATTCTGTCACACATACACACATATTCAGTCACGGTCACGTGCTGTACATGTTCAAGTCAGTGGAAATGAGCCCTTAGCTGCACTTGGAGGCATACAGGGAACACACACACACACACACACACACACACACACACACACACACATAGAGCAATCATGCAAAAAGGAAACATATCGATGACAGAAGGATGCCTCTCTGTCACAGTTGGATGACTTAAGCAAACAGATGTTTTTTTAATAAATGAATGAATGAATGGTCTAGTGAGATAGATGGATGGATGGATGGATGGATGAATGGATGAGTGGATAAATGAGAGTAAAAGTCATGAGTTCAATGTAGGGGGAAGTATGCTATCAGGTGGAGTGGCCTCTCCGCTCCTTCATCACACAGAGTAATGTGGAGTTATGAATTATGGATGTGTTATGGCATTACTTATACAAGCTGCCAAAGACAAGACTCACCTTAATCAGACGAGAGGATGCTTGCAGGCACTATAAGAATTCTGAAATAAGACACACACACACACACACACACACACTCTCTCTCTCTCTCTCTCTCACTCTCTCTCTCTCTCTCTCTCAATAACTACACATGCACGAGCACACAAACACACACATGCGCGCACACACTACACACACACACACACACACACAGAAATGCACACAAAGGTCAAACACAAGGCCAGTCACACACTATCAGTG
>CM050208.1:26202500-26212500 GCA_027475355.1 Coilia nasus
TGTTATCTAAAGTTTGCTAGGGGAGGGCAGCTTAGAGGAGTGTGTTACATCCTCCCGATTCTCAGCTGTGCCATCGTTTTGCCGAGTGGTGGTGAGCTCTAGTGACTTTACGCTTATCTCTGGATGAGCCTGGATGGTGTGTGTGTGTGTGTGTGTGTGTGTGTGTGTGTGTGTGTGTATTATCCTTGGATGATCCCTGACAGTGACTCATCAATTTGAAGGGTCTTCAGTAACTCATCATAGCTTGTATGTGTGTATGTATGTATGTATGTATGTATGTATCAATCCTGTCTTGTGGAGTTTTGTGTGAATAAATGATGTCTTCCATTGTGCGCGTGCTTCTGTTTGTGTGTAGGCGTATGTGTGTATGATAAGTACATGTTGACACTTTATTTGACATTTTGTGTTCACATCTTGTAAAACTGCACACAGCTCCGCTGATATGGACTCAACTTACTGATATTGATTGATAAAATTGTTTGTGTGATGTGATGTAGTAAATCTTTATGCAATGAATTATATTATCAGTTGGGCTAAAATGGTAGACATTTAGGCCCTTACTAGTAAACTAGTGACACTTTTTGCACCTTACTCATTAACTAGTGGACATTTTTGTCTTCACTAGTTAACTAGTGAGCAGTTTTGCCTTCTGAAGCATTTTTGAAGCAGTCTTGCCTTCTGAAACTGAAGCCACTAGTTATTAGCTGAAGTTCCATAGGCCAGCATGTTAACTATGCAGATGATTAGACATGCAGACAGACAGACAGGCAGGCAGACAGGCAGGCAGACAGGCAGACAGACAGACAGACAGACAGACAAAGGCAGATGATAGACATGCAGACAGGCAGAGGCAGATGATAGACAAGCAGACAGACAGACAGACACAGATGACAGACAGGCAGGCGGAGGCAGATGATAGACAAGCAGACAGACAGATAGATGCAGATGATAGACAGACAGACAGAGGGAGATGACAGACAGACAGACAGACAGACAGACAGACAGACAGAGGCAGATGATAGACATGCAGATAGACAGGTAGACGGAGAGGGCAGTGTGTGAGGAAAGAGAGAGGACAGAGACAGACTGTAGATGAAGCAGGAGAGAAGTGGCCCTCCTCTACTCTCTCCTCCTCTTCTCTTTTCTCCATCTGTCTTGTCCTCTCCTCCCCTCCTCTACTCTCTCCTCCTCTTCTCTTTTCTCCATCTGTCCTGTCCTCTCCTCCCCTCCTCTACTCTCTCCTCCTCTTCTCTTTTCTCCATCTGTCCTGTCCTCTCCTCCTCTCCTCTACTCTCTCCTCCTCTTCTCTTTTCTCCATCTGTCCTGTCCTCTCCTCCCCTCCTCTACTCTCTCCTCCTCTTCTCTTTTCTCCATCTGTCCTGTCCTCTCCTCCCCTCCTCTACTCTCTCCTCCTCTTCTCTTCTCCTCCCCTTTCCTCCCCTCTCCTCTTCTTCTTTTTTCTCCCCTCTGTCCTCTCCTCACCTCTCCTCTACTCTCTCCTCCTCTACTCTTCTCTCCTCCTGTCCTCTCCTAACCTCTCCTTCACTCTCTCCTTCTCTTCTCTTCTCTTCTCTTCTCTCCTCCTTTCCTCTCCTCCCCTCTCCTCTACTTCACTCTTCCCCTCTCCTCTACTTCTCTCCTCTCCTCCTGTCCTATCCTCCCCTCTCCTCTAGTCTCTTTCCATCTTCCTCCTCTCCTCCTGTCCTATCCTCCCCTCTCCTCTAGTCTCTTTCCATCTTCCTCCTCTCCTCCTGTCCTATCCTCCCCTCTCCTGTACTCTCTCCCCTCTCCTCTCCCCTATGCTTTCCTCCAGGGTCACTGGCAGAGGGAGACTCATCTGTTACCATGGTGCCAAAGGCCTGGCCTTAGAGACAGAGAGGCTTGGCTTGGCTTGGCTTTGTGTGTGTGTGTGTGTGTGTGTGTGTGTGTGTGTGTGTGTGTGTGTGTGTGTGTGTGTGTGTGTGTGTGTGTGTGTGTGTTGTCCGTGTGTGTCATGAGCTCAAGAGATATTGAGAATTGTGTATCCCCACTCCCCACCCACCCCTCACCCCTCCTCTTACAGCACCGGAAAAAAAAACACAAGAATATATTGCTCTGTCTGCAAGGCTCTAACACACACACACACACACACACACACACACACACACACACACACACACACACACACACACACACACACACACACACACACACACACACACACACACACACACAAACCCCCACTGATTTAACATGAGTCACGTTGTATTACTGCAAGGTTAATCTGTGATGGAGCATAAAGATTCCCCCTGTGGCACCAGACACTTACACGCTTTTACACACACCAGACAAATGCCACACACACACACATACAGAGAGATGTGATTAGACAGGCTAGCAAACAAAACAGGATGAATGTAGACATCTCTCTCCCTCACACATATACACATGCACTTAAATAAACAAACACACACACATACAAGATTAGATTGGCTGACAAAAAAAATAAGGTGGATACAGGATTCTGTCTCTCTCATACACACACACCCACACAAACACACACATCGTAAGAGTGCCTGTGGCGAGTGTGTGAGTGTTATGATAAGGAGACGGCGGTGAGATTGTAAGATGCTGGTCTGGCTCCTTCTAATATCGGCTTGATTCTCCTTTTCGGGTCAGTCCCAGCCTGCGGCCAGGAGGAAGTTGATGATCTGCCATTTCCTGTTTGCCGACACACTACCTGCAGCACCTCTTCTTCCAGACAGCCAATTACAAACTACTGTTTGCAGAGGTGTAAAAAGAACTTCAGAATAGTTTACCAGGATTGCCACAATAATCCCACCTGCTACTTTGTTATGGAAACCAATTGCTTTAGGAGGATCAATGCAGATCTGGAGATATTATATATATATTATATAATATATATATTATATATTATATTATATATATAATATATATTATATATACGAACCTCTCTAGGCACTCTAGTCTATCCATCCCTTTGTAACAGAGAGGGATGGATGGATGGATGGATTGATGGATGGATGGATGGATGGATGGATGGATATATGATGGATAGATAGGTGGATGGATGGATGATGGGTGGATGGATGAATAGATGATAGATAGATGGATGGATGGATGGATAAATGAATGGGTGGATGGATAGATGGATGGATGGATAAGGAATGGATTGAGCTTAAAACTAACACGTGTCCTAACTGACTGTTGTATCAGTCTGTGGCTCTCTGTCAGCACAGAAGCTGTTGAATTTGCCTTATTGTAACATCTTGGACCACCAACCTCCTCATTTCAACTACTTAACTCTCCTCCATGAAATGCTTAGCATCACATTCACTAAGGACAAGTTAAAAATACATGAATTAAATTGATTTTGTTGCTAATGCTTGCTTACGATGCTTGCGGTGTGCAAGTGTGTCACTGAATCAAGGACATTTAAGAGGCCATTTCTTAGTGTGTGTGTGTGTGTGTGTGTGTGTGTGCGTGTGCGTGTGTGTGTGTATGACGGGCGCCAGGTGCCAAGCACAGCTTGTCTCATATCACATTTATTAAAGGTCAGTGCTGTCACCTACCTATCAGACTCTCCCCCCCCCCCACCCACCCCCCCATTCTGTCTCTGTCTCTCTCTGGGTCAGTGGTGGAGTGTGTGTGTGTGTGTGTGTGTGTGTCCCACTTGAGCCCCACTTATCTCCTCCACAGGGATACGTCAACTAGTGTTTAACAAGGAGCCCACATGGTACTTATAGTGCATACACACACACACACACACACACACATGCACAGCTGAGGAGACCCACAGGGTTGTGTGTGTGCGTGTGTGTGTGTGTGTGTGTGTGTGTGTGTGTGTGTGTGTGTGTGTGTGTATGCGTGTGTGTGTGTGTGTGTGTGTGTGTGTGTGCCAAACACATTATGTCAGTTTGTCATGGTTGAGTTAGATGTCACATTGCTGTGCCTAAATGTGTGTGAGTGTGTGTGTGTCACAGTTGGGTTGGATGTCACATTGCTGGGTGTAATTGTGTGTGAGTGTGTTGACAGATTCCAGCTGGTATGATGGCTGCCCTTTGCATCACATCCTAAGGCAGGAGTGCATGTGTCAAACAGACAGTGTGTGTGTGTGTGTGTGTGTGTGTATGTGTGTGTGTGTGTGTATGTGCATGTGTGTGTGTATGTGTGTGTGTGTGTGTGTGTGTGTGTGTGTATGTGCGTGTGTGTGTGTATGTGCGTGTGTGTGTGTGTGTGTGTGTGTATCTGTGTGTGTGTGCGTGTGTGTGTGTGTGTGTGTGTGTGTGTGTGTGTGTGTGTGTGTGTGTGTGTGTGTGTATGTGCGTGTGTGTGTGTGTGTGTTTGTGTGTGTGTGTTTGTGTGTGTGTGTGTGTCTGTGTGTGTGTGTGTGTGTGTGTGTGTGTGTGTGTGTGTGTGTGTGTGTGTGTTTTTGTGTTTTTGTGTGTGTGTGTGTGTGTGTTAAGCAGACAGGACTGTGTTGCAAACCAAACATAGGTCTCAGGAGGTGAAATGGTAGAATGAAGTGTGTGAGTATATATTCTATTTCAGTCTATTTCTATATATTTTATTTCAGCGTGTGAGTATATATTCTATTTCTTTAGTCAAAGTAGTTTATTAATAAACAAAAGTTACATTTGGTGCTCTGGCTCTGGGACCCCCTGCCCTTCTATGTGGCAACATGGAAAGCCTAAGGCAGGGAGAGCCGCAAAGAAGCCCCCCCCCCCCCCCCCCCCCCCCAGATGGAATGGAGAACAGAGCAAGCATCAATGACAATAGACACTGTTTAAGTCAGATACATAATAAGTTGGAGTTGGAGGAGGAGGAGGTGGGTAGCAAAATGGATGCAAAGAGAGCGGCCAGAACAGCCATGTTCTCAAGCAAGTTGAAATAGCAATGGCAAGAACAGTCATGTTCTCAAGCAAGTTGAAATAGCAGTGGCAAGAACAGTCATGTTCTCAAGCAGTTTAGATAGCAGCGTTCGGAGTCATCTCAGCCAACAAGGCAGCAGGAAACAGTCAGCTGCTCAACCAGGTAATTTGGTCAGCTGAGCTCCCAGCTGATGCAGTCAGCTGGAACAACAGTGGACAGCTTAGCTTGACTCTGTGCCTGGCAGAACTCAGAGCGCTATGTTTGACACACACACACGCGCGAGAACACACACACGCGCGAGAACACACACACACACACACACACACACAAACACACACACGCACAAACTCAAGATAAGCAGACATTTGCTATTCATTATATATGTTGTATTTTGCCTCTGTCTCTCTGCCCATTTTTTTCTCCATCTTTCTCTCTTTTGTATCTCATTTTCTCTGTCGATTTGTCTCCTCCTCTCTCTATCCTCCTCTCCATCTCTGTCTGTGTCATGCCTGTGAATTGTAAGAGACAGAATATGTTCCCTACCGCTGTCAGTCAGGGTATGTGAGTGACATGTGACAGAGATATCGGTTGACGGGAGAAAGGAAGAGAGAGAGAGAGACAGAGAGACAGATCGAGAGAGAGAGAGACAGAGAGACAGATCGAGAGAGACAGACAGAGAGAGACAGAGAGACAGATCGAGAGAGAGGGAGAGAGAGAGAGATAGACAGTTGAAACAAGTAGAAGCAGGTGGGTGTGAATAAGCACAACATTACTGGCTGTGTTGATAGATGGGTTTGACTAGGCCTCCCACCACTCTATCTTTGTCTATCTCTACATCCCTCTTGCTTTTATTCCTCCCTCTCTTCCTTCATTACTCTCTCTATATCTATCTATCTATCTATCTATCTATCTATCTATCTATCTATCTATCTATCTATCTATCTATCTATCTATCTATCTATCTATCTATCTATCCTTCTTTTCTTTTTCTCCTTATACCTCTCTCCCACTATCTACCTTTTCCGTCCCTCTCTTCCTCTCTTCCCCTCCCTCTCTCTTTCTCTCTATCTTTCTCTGTTTCTCTCTCTTGATCTCACCACATTCCTGGACTCAATCAGAAGGAGACTCACGCAGACAAAGAAGACACCAAACACAAGAGCTGAATAATTCAACACCCCCTCCCCCACCCCCCAAATAAAAGACACCACACAAAGGCTACAGGAGACAGGTTTTATCCTGTCTCTCTTGGTAACTCCTTCTTTGTTCTTCTCTCTCTTTCTCTCGCTCTCTCGCTCTCTCCCTTCCCCTCCCTCTATGTGTCCCCTCTTCCATTTCTTCCTCCTCTCTCTCTCTCTCTCTGTCAATTATTTATCTAAGCCCAGTCAGGTGGAACTAGTGGCTGCAAGGAAAGATGATTGGAAGTCGATATTCCCCTCTATCAGACTAAACCTGCCTTATGTCAGGCCTTTTGAGGTAAAACCTGCTTCAGTCAGACCTATCAGAGTAAAACCTGCTTTATTTAGGCCTATCAGAGTGAACCTGATTTATTTAGGCCTATCAGAGTGAACCTGCTTTATTTCAGACATATCACTGTAAACCTGCTTTAGTTTAGACCTATCAGAGTAAACCCTGCTTCAGCTTAGACCTATCAGAGTAAACCCTGCTTTATTTGGGGACATCAGGCTAAAGTTGATTTTATTTGGGTCTATCAGAGTAAACCCTGCTTTAGTTTAGACCTCAGACTAAACCTGGTTGATTTCAGACCTATCTGAGTAAATCTGCTTTATTTCAGACCAATCAGGATAGAACCTGATATATATCAGGCCTGTCAGAGTTAAACAGCAATGCAGGGTGTAATTCTGGGGCCCCTTTTATTCACTATATATATTTACTGTGTGGGACAGAATGTCCAACATGCATCGTTTTACATTTTTATGCAGACAACGTATTTATTTGTTGTTGTAGAGCTACTGTTCTGCGCAACTTGTTTTAAAGCCGGAATCATTATCATTGAATCTTGAAGGGGTGCCGGGAGATGGAATTCGTCGGCGCAACAGCAAGCTGCGTTTAGATTAGCACACAGCACAGACAGATTTTAATCATAGTGTTCCTATGCTTCACAAAAATGTACTTTTTAAATATTTCTATTGACAATGTTTAATGGCCTCTTCATAATTTTTACTTCAGGTCTATAGTTTGAAACGTTGGCTGTGTTTTTGTAAAAACAACTGGTTTTCCAAAACTAGCCTGACATAAAAGACGTCTCTAATTCCCTTCTGTAGTGGTGTCCAAAGAAATTAACCACTGTATCAAAAACTCCTGAATGTCAGCTTTACAACACATTTATTTGGTACTCTGTATCACTTTTATAATCCAAGATATAAACATTTAAAATGTGTCCTGTATTTTGGACCACCTCGTATAAGGCCATTAGTGACAGGCTCTCATGTGCCTGAGTTGCTGTCTACTAAACAGAGCACTTATGGTTTAAGGTCTCAGGACACTGTTTTATTGAATGTGCCCTGAAGCCTGGACAGAGTTGTTCCAAAAAGCCTTCTGCTCAGAATGATTTACAGAAAACTCTCCAACTACAATGACGGAGTGTGAGTCCATAGCCAGCCTTAGTGTTAATGGATGTCTGTGATTCCATAGCCAGCCTTAGTGTTCATGGGTGAGTGTGAGTCCATAGCCAGCCTTAGTGTTAATGGGTGAGTGTGAGTCCACAGCCAGCCTTAGTGTTAATGGGTGAGTGTGAGTCCACAGCCAGCCTTAGTGTTAATGGGTGAGTGTGAGTCCAAATGCAGTCTTAGTGTTAATGGTAGAGTGTGATTCCACAGGCAGCCTTAGTGTTAATCGAGGAGTGAGAGTCCACAGGCAGTCTTAGTTTGGATAGAGGAGTGAGTCCACAGGCAGTCTTAGTTTGGATGAAGGAGTGAGTCATGGCTCGGAGGAGAGTCCAGTCCAGCTGTGCTCCAGTCCCCCTGATCCTCCAAGGCGACTCCACCACCAGGGCAACTCCACCACCAGGGCTGGTTGTGGGGCTAAGGGGTAGATTCTGATGTAAACCACCAGGGCTGGTTGTGGGGGTTTGGGGTAGATTCTGATGTAAACCACCAGGGCTGGTTGTGGGGGTTTGGGGTAGATTCTGATGTAAACCACCAGGGTCAGCTGTGGGTGTTGGGGCAGTATCTGAAAGGCACCCAACTACTGGCCGTTATCTGCTTATGGAGTTGCACACACACACAGTCACTGCGTGCACATGGACGAGTTTAATCCGATTGGAAATGGTTTGGGATCGTATCGAATTCATGTGCACAGGCTAAAGATCGTATAGGGATTGGTTTCGCGAATCCGATTGCAACCCCTGGCTTAAGCCGATGTTAAACCGCTTGGTGCCGCCTTGTGCACGGTATTGGTTTGGATTTGCGTACTGCGCATGTAAGACCACTCGATCCCAGAAGCTTCTGTCCCTGATTTTCATCCATACTGAACGTCGAGGCTTTCTAGCGCCTGCTCTCAACATGTCTCGTTGTCCTCAATTGCTTGTAATATCAAACGCCGACGGCACAGTTCATGTCGTATCAAGGAAACCAAAAACGCTGTTTGTTCTTTCATACGGACTTCCAAACAAAGGAGAATGCACAACATGCATGCAAATGCTGCTCTGCCAACCTCCTCGAGCGCTATCTTTGTTTTGTATGCCGCCAGATAGTTTGTTTATTTTCTTTTTAGCAGCCGTCAACCTGAAGTAGTTCTAACACCACTTGTTGAAAGGAATACAGCGCCATCTAGCGTAGCGAAACGGCCAGATCTCTGACCATTATCCGCTTACACGAACTCTCATGTGCACAGGGATTTGGGACAGACCACCCGTTGGGTAGCAACACCCAATCCAATACCAATCCAATCCGATCCTACCATGTGCCCGTAGTGACTGCTGACGGCCTCTGATTCAGCACCTGCTATCTGCAGGAGTCAGCCTGACCACGAGGGCTCAGGCTGGGACAATGCTAAATGTCACACACACACACACACACACTCACACACACACATACACACACACACACACACACACACACACACACACACACACACACACACACACACACACACAGCCAAGTCAAGCCAAGCTACGGCCAAGCCTTTGGCACCATAGCACCACAAACGCACACACTCACTCACACTCGCTCTCTCACTCACACATACACACACACACACACACCACTGGTGGGGCTCTGGGGTAGATTCTGATGTAAACCACCAAGGTCAGCTCTAGGTGTTGGTGGGGGGTGGTGTGTGTGTGTGTGTGTGTGTGTGTGTTTAGGGATGGGGGTGTGGGGTGTATGTGTGTGTGTGAACAGGAGTGGGAATGTGGGGTGTGGGGGGTATGACAGTGAAGGCTAAAGGATCTAGGGGTGTGGGGTGGAAAGTGTGTATGTGTGTGCAGGGATCTGGGGGTCTGAGGTGAAAAGTGTGTGTGTGTGTGTGTGTGCACGCGCAGGGATCTGGGGTGAAAAGTGTGTGTGTGTGTGTGTGTGTGTGTGTGTTTGTGTGTGCGCGCAGGGATCTGGGGGTCTGGGGTGAAAAGTGTGTGTGTGTGTGTGTGTTTTTGTGTGTGCGCAGGGATCTGAGGGTCTGGGGTGAAAAGTGTGTGTGTGTGTGTGTGTGTGTGTGTGTGTGTGTGTGTGTGTTTGTGTGTGCACAGGGATCTGGGGGTCTGGGGTGAGGGCTGAGTTCCAGTCAGCAGAGGGAGGGGGCAGATGGTGGGCGGTCTGAAGTAAAAGCCAGCGACTCAAGGATGCGCACAGACACAAACACACACCAACACACGCGCGCACACACACACACACACACACACACACACACACACACACACACACACACACACACACACAGTGTTCAGGGCCTATGATTCAGCACCTTCTGTCTGCTGGAGTCACCCTGACCACAGGGACTCAGGCTGGGACAGTGCTAAATGTCACACACACACACACACACACACAATTTTAGGTACCCATTAGCACATCCAACAATCCAACACACACTCCACAGAAACACAGAGACAAATACACAGGCTGCTCTGGGACACACACGCACACACACACACACACACACACACACACACACA